>BSBK01007709.1:1155000-1489806 GCA_027943335.1 Chamaecyparis obtusa
ATGTAGCAGTCGAGGGCTCCACAATAGAGAATAAAGGGGACAACTCTCTCCTGAGAACCCATAATCGAGAAGAAGAACCAAAGGCAATGAAAGCTATTAGTAAGTCTTTTGTTGAAGTGATTGATGGTCAAACTTTCTTTGAAAATGCTACTAAAGGTAGTTGGACTTCTCTATTTGGTGTGAAACCTATTGGGAAATCTTCTTTCCCCCTAGTCGACAACACGTCTGACCCTGAGAAGGGATTATTCAACATTTCTCTTCTTGACTCTTTGGTTGATCATACTATTGCCTCCATGAAAAAAATGCTTGTAGGAAAGTTCATGGGTCCAAGACCTAACATAGATGCAGTAAGGGTTTTTGTAGCAAGGAAATGGAAGCTTAAGGGTCAAGTCAACATAGCTACTCTGCCAAAAGGTTTTTTCACCTTTGAGTTCTCTAGCTCTGAGGATCTTTCTGATGTCTTATACAAGGGTCCTTGGATGTTCGGTAAATCATCCTTGGCTCTTCAAAAATGGGGGGCTAAACTTGATCTTAATATGGATATGTTTGAATCAGCCCCAGTGTAGGTTCAATTCCAGGGTCTTCCTCTGGAATATTGGCATGAAGACATCTTTTCAAGATTAGCTAGCTCATTTTCGGAGCTACTATCAATCGATCCAATGACAGCTGCTAAGACAAGACTAGTGTATGCTAGAGTCTGTGTTAACATAAATCAAAAGGTAGACCTCTTGGAAGTTATTACTATTAATTCCAAGCTTGGAACCCATATTCAAGTGGTGGAGTTTGAGTCCCTCCCCTTTGCCTGTTTCACTTGTAAGAAATCTGGGCACTGGGTAATAAATTGCCCTTTAAAACCTATTGTTAAGCCTAAAAAGAAAGAACCAAGAGTTGAATGGAGAGAGAAAAATGGACCTTTCTCTTCTCCTCCAATTCCTCCTAAGTCATCTAAGGAAGCTAAAATACAAGACACCTAGATTGTTAATCCATTTTTCCAGTCAGAGGGAGACAAGAACTAGGAATCAGCCAAAAAGGACTATCCTTGAACTCTTGAACAAGAGAATCCAAATGTCTCAGAACAAGAGAAGAAAGTGGAAAATGATCCCACTTCTATTTCTTCAAGTCCTTTGATTAGGAATAGGGATATTGACTCTTAGCCCCAAGCTTCTCCTCAGGAAGGATGTATTGAAATAGAGCCGCCAAGTCCAACAATAGATTTGCAAAAAGAGAAGGGTAACTCCTCTGCTTCTACAGGGATAGGAAACAATGTGCTGGACAAATCAAAACCTCCCCCTATGATTGAGCAGGTGATTCCTAATGTTAATGGTAATAGCAAAAAATTTTGGTATGAAGTTAGTGAGGAGGACATTAAAAAAGAAAGCTTTGATGAATTTTCTCCTATCTCAGAAATGTAGGAATCTCCTTGGTCCGAGGTTAAAAATAACAAGAGAATAAAAAAACTCTCTAAGAAGGGAGTCTAGATCCTAAAAGTTCCTAAATTAGGGAAAAAGGTAGAAAATACTCCCTTGGGGGGAGTCCAGACTAGAAGGAAGAAAGCTGATGTTGGATCACCTCAAGGGGGAAGAGGTAGACCTACCCAGAAAGCTGTGAGAGAGCTAGAAGCAAAATAGAGCATTGCGGATGGTAAACAATCTACTATCCTAGAGATTTTCTCCCCAACCCTCTAAATGAAGATCATGTCATGGAATATAAGAGGTCTTAAAAACCCTCACAAACAAGATGTTCTTAGGAATATTGTTAGAGATATCAATCCTGATATTATGCTTATCTAGGAAACTAAAATGACTAGAGAGAAAGTTGAAAAAATTAAGCCTTTTAAGAATGGAAGTAGTAGTGGTAGTGACTCTGATGGTGCTTCTAGAGGAGTTGTTATCTTCTGGAACAACTCTATTGTTAATTGGATGAAGCTCCATGTTGAGAAGAACATTATCCTCATTCATGTAAATCACCTTAAAGCTGATTGCTCTTGGAACTTGATGAATATCTATGCTCCTAATACCAAAAGTGGCAGGTTCAAATTTTGGAAAAGATTAAAAGAAATCAGAAATAACTTCCAGACTAATAGACTTCTAGCTGGATGGTTATGGGAGACTTCAACACCCCTTTGCTGGCTGATGATAAAATGGGCGGAGCTCTATCTCAAGTTGATAGTAGAATGGATCTTATGGAGTATATTAATGATCAATCTTTCATTGATATGGAGCTAGAAGAGATTTCCTACACTTGGTCAAATAGGAGAACTGGTGATGACCTCATTCAGGTGAAACTTGATAGATCTCTCCTCTCCCTTAATTGGCTCTCTAATTTCTCTTGCTCTTTATCTTCTTCCATTAGGATTGGTTCTGATCATTTCCCTATTATTTTCAATGTTAACATTCTAAATGGCAAAAATAATATCCTATTTCACATTGAAAAGATGTGGTTAGCCCACCCTAATCTGAGGGACTATATCTTCAACTAGTGGAATTACAATTAGGAAGGAAGTGCCATGTACATAATATCTAAAAAGCTAAGTAACGTCAAGAGAAATGTTCAAATTTGGAATAAGGAAGTCTTTGGAGACATCTTCAAGGCAAAAAGTAAGAAACAAGAAGAGATCAAGGTCATTCAAGAGACTATTCAAAAAGAGGGTCTCTCTGATGAGCACAGAAGAATCAAGAATGTGCTGGTGGCTGAGTAACATAATATCATTTCTAAAGAGGAGTCTTTTTGGAGGCAAAGATCAAGAGCCCTATGCCTTAAAGATGGAGACAGAAATACTAGATTCTTCCATATGATTGCCATGAAACATAAAGCTATTAATAGAATTTCCTCCCTTATTGTGAACAATAAGACTTTGGTTAAGGAAGATGATATAAGAAAGGAAATGCTTCAGTCTTTCTCTCTTCTCCTATCCAAAGAAGACAACCTTGACTCTCAGAGTCAACATGAGATTCTTTCTGCTATTCCCTTAATCATAGATAGAGATACCAACTCTAGACTCAAAGCTATTCCAAATGATAAGGAAATTAGAGATGCTTTTTTCTCCTTTGAAGGTGATAAATCTTTGGGCCCTGATGGTTTCCCCCTTTTCTTCTTTCAGCAGTTTTGGGAGATCACTAGTCAAGATGTTCTGAATGCTGTCAAAGAATTTTTTGGTACTAAAGCTCTTCTAAGAGAACTCAATGCCACATTCTTGGTCCTTATTCCTAAAAAATATGGTGCTAATACGGTGGACTCTTTCAGACCTATTAGCCTCTATAATGGGATTTACAAGATCATAGCCAAAGTTATGACTTCTAGACTACTCTCTTTGCTGCCATCTATTATCTCCCCCCAGAAAAATGGTTTTGTCTTAGGGAGACAAATCCTTGACTCCATTGTGGTTGCTCATGAGAATATCCATTCCCTTGTTGCAGCCAAGAAATAGGGCTTTCTCATGAAACTGGATTTATCTAAAGCCTATGATAGGGTTGACTGGCAGTTTCTCCAAAAAATCTTAAGCAGCTTTGGTTTTGATGTGGGGGTTATCAAAATCATTGATTAGTTGGTCTCTACTATTTCTTCCTCTATTATTGTGAATGGTGGCTCCTCCAATTTCTTCAAACCTTTGAGGGGTCTTAGGTAGGGGGATCCTATATCTCCTATTCTATTTGCTATTTTGGCTGAAGGGTTGGGAAGATATATCTCTAAACTTGTAAATGATGGAGTCATTTCTGGCCTCCAACCTTCCTCGGTTAGGTCCTCCTGTTCCCATGAACAATTCATTGATGATACCCTTTTTTATGGGGGAAGCTATTGTTAAAGAAGCTAGGAATCTTAAAAAAGTCCTGTCTATCTATACCTCAGCCATGGGTCAACTTATCAATTGGAACAAGAGTTTCATATACTTTATCAATACCCCCTTGGAGTGATAGGCTAAGATATCCAAAATTCTTGGTTGTAACATTGGTGATCTTCCCTCCTCCTATCTGGGTCTCCCTCTTTACTCTAAACCCCTGGATAGTTTCTGGAATCAAATTGTTGATAGATACAATAGGAAACTGGTTGGATGGAAAGGCGCCCTCCTCAGTAGCTTTGGTAAGCTTCAGATCTTGAAGTCAACTCTGCAAAACCTTCCTGTGTATGCTCTGAGTCTCTTCAAGATTCCTCACAAGTTTTTGATGGTGCTTGAAACTATCCAAAAAAGATTCTTATGGACTGGTGTTGAAGATAAAAAAATATTGAGTCTGATTGCTTGGGAAAAAATCTATAAGCCTAAGAGCAAAGGGGGCTTGGGGTTAAGATCTATCAAGCTTGTCAATAAGGCCCTCTTGGATAAGAAGGTTTGGAGAGTCTTTGGGGATACTAAGCAATGGAATGGCATTATTAGAAGCAAATACCTTTTTAACTCCAATGGTCTAAAGGACCTCTTAAACAATGATGCAAGGGTGAATGGATCTTACATTTGGAATAGCCTCTGCTCCTCTATTGAGTTTTTGAAAGAAGGGATAAGGTGGAAACTAGGAGATGGGACCAATATTGACTTTTGGGATGATCCTTGGATCCATGATTGCCCCCTATCAAAAAGACAAGAGTGGAAGGATATTATAACACAAGCTAAAAATACTATTGTCTGCAAAGTCTCTGATTATTGGCATATTAACTGTTGGAGGGATCTTTCTAGCCTTGATAGAAATTTTTCTCCCATTATGATTAAGCTATAGACCTAGTTTAGAGAAGTTAATCATCCTGACAAAATTATGTGGAATCCTTCTTCTAATGGTGAATTATCGGTGGCCTCTACCTACTCCTTCTTCTTCTCTAAGGAGGTTAAGCCTTAGTGTGCTGCTATCTGGTATAAATTCCTTACTCCAAAGATTAATTTTTTCTATTGGATTCTTATATAGAATGAGCACCTTACCATTGATAATTTAGTTAAAAGAGGTTTCTATCATATTAATAGATGTATTCTATGCAAGGATCAAGCTGAATCCTGTGACCATCTTATGCTTCATTGTAGTTTCACTCAGAGAGTTTGGTTCTTGATTTTTCAAAATTGGAATTTGTGTTGGTTCTTTCCTAACTCTTGGTATGATTTGATCACTCAGTGGAGATGCCCTTTTGACAATGATCTTGCTAGAAACTTTTGGAATCTCATCCTGCCTCATCTCTGCTGGTATATCTAGAAGGAAAGAAATAATAGAATCTTCAAAGAGAAACATGCCAAACCTAGAATTATCTTCAACATCTTCTCCAGAGCTATTAAGGAAAACTTCAGCAATGCCATCATCAATAGTAAGAGTAAGCTCAGGAGTTTTCTCCTTGATGTGGATTGGTCTACTTGGAGTTTTCCTCACCACAACTCTCAGTCTTGCTCTCCTAGAGACACCTTAGTTTGGATTGCTCCTCCTATTGGTTGGGTTAAAGCTAATTTTGATGGGGCCTCCAAAGGCAACCTGAGTGTTTTTTGGGGAGGTGGTATTATCAGAGATAGAAATGGTAACTGTTTAGGTGCCATCTCGGTCCCTTTGGGAATCTAGACTAATCATAGAGTAGAGGCCTTGGCTACCCTCAATACTATCCTGCTGGTGGAATTGCTGGGGTTCAAAAGAGTATGGCTTGAAGATGATTCTTTAAATATAATAAATAATATTAAAGATATCATTTCTCCTTCCTGGACAATTGAACACATAATATCTAAAATTAAAACCATTGTCCAATCCTTTGAGGTATCCCATATAACTCACAATTACTGGGAGACCAATAAGGTTGCTGACTGCCTTGCCAATATTGGAGCCAAAAGTGAGGGGATTCAAGAATGGGTCGGCAACAAAATTTTTTATGATGATGTTATCTTAACTATTAATTATGACAAAATCAGGCACAAAGGAGTCATTAATAGGAATATTAATGATATTGTTTAATTCTACTCAGATTGGGATGATATCAAATGTCATTCAAAATAATGCTAAGTACAACTCCAAGATGCAGAATCCCATAATGAAAGCTTATAATCTGATGAGTGTCATCATCATCATTAGTAACGGTTGCTAGTTCATGCATGTGAATAGGACTATGAACTAGCTAAAAAACCTTTTAATGCTGAAGAACTATCAAATTGATAGCATTTCCTCATCTAAGAATAAGAAGCATATGAAAAAAGAGTAGGGTGATTGTTTGGCCATGGGTGGTGATCTCAGGAGAGAAGAGCCAGTGGAATGCAAGTGGAAGTAGGATAAGAAAGTCTAGAGTATTTTGAAGAAAGGCCATGTCCATCAGTTTCTCCAGAGACTCCATGGTTTTGATAATGATGTGTCCAAAGCCTTTGCTGATGGTTGGGATAAGGGCATGGTGAATTTGGTTGGCAAGTCCTTTAGCCTTAGTCTCGAGCTCCTCTCTGAAATTACTGGTCTCCCTTTGGATGGTTTGAAGTATTCAAAAGAGGTCAAGGTTGGAACTAGAGCTTATCAGAAATTTCTTATCACTGATGAGGAGAGGGCTCTTTTGGTTAAAGGTAAGAAAGACTATGTTGATATGGATAATATTGATAGAATTTGGGATTCTATTATTAAGGTTATAATGGAATATTTCACACTTGAGGGGAGATTTTTGATGGTCTATAACTACCATTTTTCCCTAGTCAATCACTTCAGACATGACATAAGAATCTCTTTCCCCTACTTTCTCCTCTATTCGCTCAACCAGAGCATTACTGATTATAGAGTGAAGAACTTCCTGTTCTCCATGTTGGGCTCATCCTCCTTATTGCAGATTATGTGAGAGACCACATTCCTGATCCTATCCATGCCCAGGTCAAAAAAAGAAAGAATATTGGCTCTCAGCCCAAGAAATGGAAACCCAAGAAAGCCCTCTCCCTTTCTAAGCTAAACTCCTCAAAGCCTTTGGATGGTCTGAAGAGTGATGCCTCTATCTCTGATAAAGCTATTTTGGAGCCCTCTGCTAGCCCTATCCTATCAGGTCCTGAAGGTGTCAAGATGATTCCCTTGGATAATGGGACTGAGATTGATCATAATAACTAGGTGGGTCTTAATGCTGTGCCTAACCCCTCTACCTAGACCTCGGAGGAGGACTCATAGGATCCTGATATTACCAATGCTAAGGGTAGTCTCGAGGATGGCCAGGATAATTAGAATAGTGGGGTCATGCCTAACCCTATTCTAGAAATTAATAATACTGAAGGTAAAGATAATTTTGAGATTGAGGTTGAAGCTAATGACAGTAATGCCAAAGGGACTGATACAAATCTTACTGATAGAAATGCTGACGATTCAGGGAATAACAGTTTTAGGATTATGGAAGAGGATAATTTAGAAACCCATAACACCCCCAGATTCAAGAAGGAGAACAAGAAGTATGACAGTGAGAGAACCCTTGATTATAACATGACCCATACTCTTCAGGATGACATCAGAAAGATGGATTTTTAGGTTAAAAAAACTATCATCATGACCCCCCTTGAAATTTCTAAAAACAAGTCCATCTATAGTTATAATCTAGACAAATGGGTTCAAAATGATTTGGTTGAATTAAAGAATAGATGTATCAAAATGGAAAACAAGAATTCTATTATTGAGGAAATGGTTGATAATATCAAAAAGGAGATTTCCCATAATGCTAATTCTAGGGTTCTTGATTACAGTTCTGAACTAGATGAAAAAGTTAAAAAAGCTATTGAGATAGCTATGATTCCTATTCAGGTGAAGACTAGCAGGAATGAGGATATGTTAAAACATCTACTTTGCCTGGCTAATACTAGAATGAAGTCTACTCTAGAAAACCTGAACACTCTCAACAAAATCTTGGAAGGAAATACAGATGCCCCCCTGAGTGACAAAATTGACCTGATTGACTCTAGTCAGCAGATGGGTCCTGGTACCAGAACTAGGTCTAAAAAGAAGCTCAAGATTGATGATCAACACTTTCAGAGGATGAAAGATAATGTTAAGATCATGTAGGCCCAGCTGGAGGACTCCAAGGGCTTTCTGAAGACTATGTCTTGATCTTGGTGTTGGTGGTCTTTTCTTCTCAATTTCTCTTCTAGTGTTTTTTGCTTTTTGTTTGTGTAGGTGGTATTTGAATATCTGGGATTTGTCCCTTTGTAGTTTGTTCCCTTCTTTGGGGCAACTAGCTGTACTTAGGGTCTTCATTCTTATCTCTCTTATCTTTTGTTAAATGGTTTTGGGACCCCTTCAAAACTTGTTTTTATCGTAATAAAAAACTAAAGATCCTCTTCACCGCAACCATATGTGAGTCTTTTGGATTAGAGGAAAACCATGTAACAATACCAACAAAATGTGCAATATCCAGTCTACTATGAACAACATACTACAACTTAACGATCATGGATCTATATAGAGTTTCATTTACCTCTTTGGATTCATCCTTCTTAGATAGTTTGTAGCATGTGACCATAGGTGTTCCCATTGGTTTTGAGTCTTCCATGTCAAAAATTTTCATAATCTACTTCACATACTTGGATTGGGTGATGTCTATCCCTTTCTTCATCTTCTGTACTTGAAGACCAATAAAGAATTTGATATCTCTTATCATTGACATTTCAAATTCCTTCCTTATTTCTTCTACAAATGACCTGCTCAATGCTTCATTTCCACAAAATATTATGTCATCAACAAAAAATTCAGCAATCAATATTATGTCTTCACTTTCAGATATTAGATATACATTTCTATTGTCACTGGTTCTTGTGAAACCAATCTCAATATGATAAGCATGTATCCTTTCATACCATGCCCTTGGAGCTTGTTTAAGTCCATACAATTCTTTATGCAATTTACATACAATGTCTTTACCTTTTCCAGTAGCAAAACCTTCAGGTTGTTCAATGTATACTTCTTCTTCTAACACACCATTCAGAAAAGTAGATTTTACATCCATTTAATAGAATTCAAAACCTTTATAAGAAACATAAGGTAAAAGTATCCTTACACCTTAAAGTCCAAAAATAGGTGCAAAGGTCTCACCATAGTCCAGGCCTTATTCTTGTGCATACCCTTTGCGAACTAGCCTTGCCTTGTTTCTGATTCCTTTCTCATTCATCTTATACCTGAAAATCCATTTAGTACCTATAGCATTCTTGTTATTAGGCTTGAGTACTAAATTCCATGTGTTATTTCTCTCTATTTTTTCTAATTCCTCTTTCATTTCCTTAACCCAATCATTATATTTCAAAGCATCTTTAACATATTTAGGTTCTAATTCAGATAGTAAACAAGTTCTTTCCCTTACCTTACTCATTGTCATCACTCCAACATTTTTATCTCCAATAATCTAATCTTGAGAGTGATTAAGTTTCACATAACTTGGAAGTACCGATCCTATTCTTTGGTTACCTTTGTCATCATTCACCGGTTGTGGGTCATTTACTGGTTGTAGATTGTTCACCACTTTTGTCATCATTCATCGGTTGTGGGTCATTTACTGGTTGTAGATTGTTCACCACTTTATTTATTTTTTGTACTCTATCTAGCTCCACTAGTTGAACACAAATAAAACTGTTATAGTCTTCCAATTCCTTCTTGCTATCTTCTTCATTTCTTTGAAAAAATTCATCAATTCTAACATTTTCACTTTCAACCATCTTGTTGGTATTCTTGTTCAAACATTTATAAGCTCTACATCTAGTAGAATATCCTATAAATATCCCTTCATCACTCTTAGAGTCAAATTTACCATTTTTCTCATCCTTCTTTATGTAACACTTCCAAAAAATTTAAAATAACTAACACTAGGAGTATGACCATACCACAACTCATAAGGTTTTTTTTTTTTGCCTTTCTTAAGTTGAACCTGGTTCAAAGTATAGACAATAGTACTTACCACTTCTCTCCAAATATTTGAGCCACTCCTTTTTGTATCAAAAGTGTTATTGCATAATCAATTATGGATACCTTCCTTCTCTCAGTAATTCCATTTTGCTAGGGTGTCCTTTGTGTTGACATTTGTCTCTTGATTCCATTTTATTCACAAAATGTTGTGAGCTCTTATGAGATAAAATCACCTCCTCTATCAAATCTGAGACACTTAAGTTTTTTACCTGTTTCTTTTTCAACTCTTTCTTTATACACCTTAAACATATAAAATGCATCATATTTATCCTTAAAAAACATAGCAGACATCATTCTTGAGTAATCATCAACAAAAAAGATAAAGAGATTATCTCCATAGTAGCTCTGAGTTCTCATTGGTCCACACAAATCAGTGTGTACAAGGTCAAGAATGCTCTATGATGAATATAATTTACTAGTAAAGATATACCTAGTCAATTTTCCCAACCGAAATTCCTTACACATAGCATTATGAGGCTTAGCTAAAGTACGCATACCTCTAACACATTTTTTCTTACTGAACTTTATGAGATTATTAAAGTTAACATGACAAAATCTTTTATGCCACAACCAACAATCTTTAATTCTAAAAAATAAGTAGTTTTTATTAATAGAATTTAATCACAATAGGTTACCTCTAGTATGTTCACCAACAACAATCAACTCTCCAGAGTTTCCTAAGATCTTGAAAACACCATTACTAAATTCCAATCTGAAACCTTTGTTATTCAATTGAGAAACACTTAATAGATTATACTTTAATCCATCAGCCCAATAAACATCATCACAATTAGTGTTTTCATTAAATGCTATTAAACCTTTACCTCTTACCACCCAAGGAGAACCATTACCAAATTTGACTGCTCCTCCATCACATTCCTCCATTGAAATAAATTTTCTTTTGTCACCAATCATGTGATGTGTACACCTACTATCTATTATTGAGTCACTATTGTAATTTATGCTTGAAATCAATTATTTTTCCTCATTAAATCCATCTACACCAGTTGAGGGTTCTTCTTTGACTACAACAAAAAACATTTCAAACTCTTCCTTGTTATCTCTTCCGTTTGATTCTTCATCAGTCACTCCTTCTACTAGGTAACATGCTTGGTTATTTTTGTCTTTGAAGTTCCTAAATCTCTTGTGCTTATCCTTCCTGTAATTTTTAAGACACCTAGATGCTCTATGACCATTTTGTTATATGGAAAACATTTTAAGGGAAGTTTACCTTTTTACTTTCCTTTTCCTCTAGGTAATCTCCTTGCTAGCAGTGCCTCTAGCTCATCTTGATCTCTTTCCTCAAACAAGATAGAATCATAGTCATGATTTCCTTCAAAACTTTTAGAGGTTTATTTTCCTTTCCTTGATGAGACAATGGTTAGGGAAGATTTGAATACAAATTCTATTCTAGGTATACTATTATCAAAATTACTTAACTCAAAAGTAATAATTTTTCCAATCAAGGAATATAAAGTCACATTTGTAGGATTAATAGATCTCAATTCTTGTATAGAAGAGACTCTAATAACATGCTATGGTAGTAAGGTTCTCAAGATTTTACTTACCACATCATCTTCTTCAAGCTGTCCACCAAAACCTTTGATTGCAGCAACAACCCCCTTTATCCTATAGCTATATTGAGAAATGTTCTCACCTTCATGCATTCTTATTTCATCATGTTTTCCTTTGAGACTATCCACTTTTATTTTATGAACATGAACATCACTGCTGTGCGTGTGAAAATTGTACCTAATCTGTAGACACAACACTTTAGTAAAACATTAGAGGTTAGCTATAATCAAAATCCTGCAAAATTGAAATCTAATTTAACCAAGCTATTTACTACCTTCTAGTAGGTGCGAGATTGATGTTCTCAGATTGTTATCGAGATCAGTAACCTAGACGACACCTAAATGAAGGATTTGAATGCAATTGATCTAGATATGAATTGAATGCAATTAATCTATTTTTTTAGTATTTTCTATGCAATAAGAATGATAAAAACTTGATATGAAATCTAATCTATATGAAATTGATCTAACAATGATACGAATCTATGCTAAATGATATGCAATGCTCAAAACTAGAAAGATCTCACAATAGCTTGGATTCGCAAAGATGATCTCTAGACTCCAATTCGACAGCGTGAGAATGCAAATTTGAGGATTTGAGAGAGATCAATTATGAAGAGCTGAGCCTTGATTTTATAGAAATCCAGGGCTTTGGAGGTGCATGGAAGAAAGCCATAAATCACTCAGATTAACTCAGCTTGATTTTTGAGTTATCTGATAATAAAGATAATTTAATTCACAAAATTATGCAAATCATGCAAAAATAGCTTTTTAACTCAAATTAGAAGTTTAGATGAATTTTAAAACTCAAAAATGATGTTGAGTTCCAAAAAGTCAATAACTTGCATTGATTTTCTGATTTGGAGTTTAACTGCTCTTTGATTGTGCACATGGATAATTATGAATTAATAAATAAATAAAGTGATTTATGCTCAACTTAATTGATTTTTGAAAATAAATAATTGATTTATGGGTTAATCAATTATTTAATCAAACTTTTATTAAAAATTATATTATTAAATAATGACAACTTGCTTTAATTAATTAAATAAAAATTTAATCAATTATTCATAGGATATTGGATTTATTGTCAAAATTAAATAATATAATTAATAATAGATAGAATTAAATTTAATTACATAATTAAGTGGCAAGATATTAAATCTAATTAATTAAATATGAAAATATTCAATTAATCAAACTTAGGATAAATGTGATTTATCGCCAAATAATCATTAAATTAAAGATAATTAAGATAATTAGGAATATTGCTAGGAATATTCCTCGATGCAGAATTTAAGATAATCAATTATGATTCGATGATGTTTAGATGTGCCTTAGATTAGGACTTCGATGTTGATTTCATTTGATTTGTAGATGTAGGAGGTTAATGAACTTATAGCCCATTTTGGGGGTATTACATTTTGCCCCTCTTTGAATTACTGTGCGAAGTGCAGTGGTTCAAAGATAGTCTCTGTTTGATAGAGATATGAAATGGATTCAAAATTGATAATTGATATGAGACAGAAGCTGATTGATATTGATTTGATATGAAGATAATAGGTCTTGAATGACCAAAGATAATGTTCACTGTAGCAGCGATGAACTGAAGATTGTGAAAAAAAGTGTCAAAACACCTGATTCCAAACCTTATGATTGTGAAGAAGTGAGTGACCGGTTCTAGACTCGATTGTCTTAGCAGAACTAGCAGGTATCACATCTGAATCCTTCAGTTGCCGAAGAACCAAGGAAAGAACACTATGATCCAATGGTTGCAAAAATTGATACAGTTTACAAGATTAGGAGAATACCAGATTGATATGAATCTTGATGAATCTGATATGCCCCAAGTGATGATAGATTTGCCCCGAGTGATTAGGTCTTTTTTGATGAATCAACAACTAGACGTGATTGTTTGTCTTGATTACTAAGGAAAGATTGATAGAATTTGATTTACAGACTTGAATGATATGCAATACCATGCCCCCTTCTGGATTAAAATTGAAATCTGACAAGAAAAGTCAGCGTTGAGAGTTCAGAAGCATGTTAATTGATTGGAAAAAAGGTTATACACGTTCAAGAATGCATTATGCATTGTTTAGAGGTCCAAAAGACCAAGTTTGACTAGGTTAAACCATGAGTTGACCATAGTTGACCAAGTTGGAATTTTGATAGTTTGATGTAAGAGAATCAGTTAAGTTGATTACTAGATTTTCGTGATGATGGAAGGTTGATTATGCAAGCAGTAGACCATCCTAGGCCCAAGAATTTTAAATCATGATTTTGACATATTGAACAATCTTAGATTTGAATTTTGATCCTGAAAATGGATTTAGAATGTCGAAATTAGCCAGGGGTGCAATTTTCATGAAAAATGGAGCACTTTTGAAAATTAGGTCAAATGCTATATAAAGGCCTGAAGGGTCATTTTCAATTCATTTCAACCATTTGACTTTGGAGATTGTGCGGAGCCCTCTGAGCAAGAATATGGAAGAACAGTGAGATCTGAAGGTTCCTATGAGTGCACATCAATTTGAGCATAGCCGAAGATACCAGAGACCCCGACAGTATGGACATCTGGTAGGTGGACCTCTGTGCCCTTTTGAAAATGCAAATTTCTCATGTTTCATAGCATTTTTAAATTTTTTTGTACGCATTTTGCTTTTTTAATTTTTGCATGTGTGAAAACTCATATGAGTCCCATACCAGACTCGTACGACATTTCATTTGAATGCACATTGTCATTTCAAGTATACCCAAGTGTCATATGAGAGGGACCCTTGTATCGTACGACATTTCACCGGGTCCCTCGAAACTCGTATGATCCCGGGTGCAGTGTTGTACGACCATGAATTGTCATTTGGTATACTGTGGAGTGTCGTACGACATTTGATGCCAATCTGGACTATCATATGAAAAATAGAGTGTTGAAAACTGACTTTTAGGGCCAAATTTTGACTTTTGTGATGCCTGATGCTGATATCTGACTGGTTGACCTACCTTCTAAAGTACCTGACTGTCTAATTTCTGTACTATTAACCTGTTATTGAACCCAATTTCTGATAGAATGCCCTATTTTTGTATGATATAGGTGACATATCTAGATGTACACGTTCGACATTCATACCTGGCTACCCAGAGATTATGTGTCGCGCTTCCGGACCTGATGAGGGTTCATCTTGCTACCTATGGATTTGAGTATTTGATTCATTTACCTGACATTAGGGTAAATCATGGCCTTTTGACTACCTTGATTGAGAGATTCCATTCGGAGACACAGACATTTCATTTACCTACTAGAGAGATGACCGTGACTCCAGAGGACATCTATAGGATACTACGCATTCCATTTCATAGCAGTCGGCATCCTGAGTATGTGAGTTCTAGTTAGGGTGGTCTTCATGCCTTTAGGTGTCTATTTGGAGATGATACATAGCTGACAGGGTCCATTTCCTGGGAGACCCTTGTACAATGATATGGTCAGATGCACAGTTTAGAGTGTATTATTGCTAGTATGATCAGGGAGCTCATCATGCCAGGCCGTCAACAGAATGGCTTTTTGATGGGATGGGCTCCGATGGTAGCACTACTTATAGCTACATCTACTGAGCTTGCCTATGGTCAGTGCCTCTTGGCACATATGTTTTCAGAGATGCATGAGATCATGTATCAGGATTGCAAGAGCTTTGCTTCAGGAGCTCTTGTATTATAGATATGGGCCTGGGAGCATATCCCAGTATTGAGACCAATTTTTTAGACACAGTGATAGCCACAGGAGCCAGTGATATATACATATGCTAGTTATGTCACACAAGTCCGGATGGGTCATACCGAGTACTTCTAGCGATGTCTAGATGACATGACTTTTGTTCATTAGAGGCCATATTTGTAGATAGAGGTCTAGCCCACTGCGAGGGAGCAGTATAGTTTTCTTTTTCAGAGTCGAGTACTTATTGGCCACTCTCCCACTATTTTGGAGAGATTTTTTATTAGCAGAGTGTGGCATCAGTATGGACGCAGACAGGATGCCCCACAAGAGTACACTGCATATGCTCACATTGTGCGTGAGATCGGGCTCAGATGGACACCAAGGCTCTCCTATTCCTTATGTGCAGAGGAGTACAGTGCCATTATAGGCAGAGATTGGGACTACCGGCCATAGGTTGTCAATGCAGGAGTGACAAACAGATACATTATGTGGCTTGCAGATCATCCCATCCATAGATTCTCAGATCCTACGGAGTTGATACCCTCCATGGAGGAGGCGATGGATGTTATCAGTGTTCCTATGGTATAGGGCCCGAGACCATAGGCAGTGCATCCTACACCACCTAAATAGAGAGTGACAACTCCATTACAGAGATCATCTGGGCATATGAGGCCTCCTCATCCTTCTACTTCTCCCATAGGTACATCCACAGGGTCACATAGATGATCTAGGGGTGAGAGGGGTACTTTGGGTAGTGTCGGTGCGATAGATGAGGTGTTGGCAGGTGAGCAATTTGTAGGTGGTGATGTAGATCCCACACAGGTAGACACCACTTTTGATTTGGGTGTGGAGGTTAGACATCGTAAGGTGCATAGATCAGAGACCACTGGATAGCAGCCAGAGTAGCTAGCATAGGATACAGAGATGCTAGCAGCTATAGCAGAGCCTACTATTCCTCTTACTTCATCAGAGATGATTAGACAGCTCAGAGCTCAGGTCAGGGACCTGAAGGTACAGAGTGCCAAATGGGAGGAGAGGTTTTGGGAGGCAGACATATAGCACATTGAGCTTCATGCAGAGCTTCGATTAGAGGTTCAGAGACTATAGATAGAGGTGACCCATTAGACCTCATGGGCCTCCTATTATGTGTCTGCATACTATGCTGTTGTTCCTGCTGACTAGAGAGTACCTGCATACTCTGAGTACATGGCAGCCTCAGAGGGAGCTAGGGCACCAAGGGTAGAGGTCATACCAGATGCACCACCGCCTCCTCCACCAGATACCAATGAGCATGCTGAGAGTTGATTCCTATGGTCATGTTTTGATATATTCTATTCTTTGTTATCACTGATATACCATTCTGATTCTGATAGCTTTCTAGAGCTCATTCTTTTGTACATTGTGCCAGTAGTGCACCCTTGATACATTTCAAGATTTTTGATATATATGAGATTGATATTTTGATTGTGACTTCATTTTTACTTGTCATGATGTGGATTTATGATGATATCATGCTATGCTTATGCTATGATTAGTGTAGAATGTATGTATGGATCGATGCAATGCAATGATTTCTTTCATATGTATGGGTGTTATGCAAATGTAATTGATTATGAAAAGATGTATGTATGATTTATGCTTATGTAATGAATGTAATGTAATGTAAAAAATGATAATGATATAAGATGTAAATGCAGTGATACACATGATATGTTTTTGCAGGTTGATGAAGACAAGTACTCAGTCTTATGTCAAAAGGATGTTTAACCCTGGAGGGTTATTGCTTGCGGTTTGATGAAGAGACCTTCGAGTGAGACTCAGCTCTCGTTAGATGTGAAGAATTGATATGAAGAATTGTTTAAGCTTTGAAGTATTTCCAAACAGTTGTGAGATATGCAAACATGCAAAATGCAAAGAGACATACAAAATGAAATGCAACCTAAAACCTAGGACCTAGTCACTGATCATATGTCGATTTGTTATCATCATTGAACTTTTAGGTAACTGGATAAACCAATACAATGCCCACTAGCTATGAAACCATAGACATATGAATATCAATTTGTATGCGCAAGAATCAATACAACACCCACTGGTCAACAACCATGGATATATGAATATTGATTTTGTTTTTGGAATGTTGGAGTAGATATAAGCACCAAGGCATAAACGCTAGGATGACCTGAATATCATGTCCATTTTGATATAGCAATTTGTATAAGCATCAAAACATAAATGTCATGATGACCTAAATATGCCTTGTATTCAAACACATCAAAAAATCAAGAGATCATTCTAAATCCGGTGTGAATTACCCGTAGTGACCCTTTAGCATTCACATCCTTAGGTAAGATCGCATTTCACAGTAGGAGAAAGAATTCACTCAAAAAGACAATAGTTAGATCAAACTTCTTTGAATCATCTGGGTATCAATGGTCAAGGTACGCATGGCCATGCAATTTGAGATAAAGGCTCTTACAATCAGACACCATTTCAATCCAAAATTTCCAAAGTTGTTAGATTTTCACATACAAGCAGAAGACAAAGAAAAGATTGTGCCCCCAGTCATCACTCTCTAAATCCTATAAAGGACATCATCGAAGGGCTCAAAGGGACATAATATGCAAAAATCTCAATGTGAATTAGTAAGCATACAAGGAGATAAAAGCATGTAAAAAAAAAGCATAGATTGTTTTCAGTTTGTTGTTTGATTGCATTGTTGTAGATGCAAAATCCTTTCTGGAGACAAGACAGACTTGACTGACTCAAATGAAGCTTCAAAGGACTCTGACTGGATATGAGACATCTAAGATATACTGGAGGCCATAGGATATGACATTGATTGCCCCCAAGTTTGAACATTGATAGGATACAGATGCTGGAGCTGATTGGTGTACAGACTGACTTATTAAAAACTGGAAATGCAGAAACAAACCGGGAGATATGTACAAACTAAAGCAAGACTGAAAGCTAGGAAAGACCAAGATTGTGCTGATAGATGGAGCATTTTGAACAAGTGGCACCCATTTTCTGGGTTTTCACCATCTTGGCAGAGATTCTATTTTTGCTACCAAGGCGCTTGTTTCTAGGTTTTCACCAAGGCACTCTTTTTTTTTTTATTTTTCATTTTTTCAATTTTTTTAAATTTTTAATATTTTCTGATTTTTTTGTGAATCATCAAGGCACCTATTGCTAGGTTTTCACCAAGATGTTCATTTTTTCAGGACATTTTCCAATTTTAAAGATTTTTTCAGGACATTTTACCATAGACTAAATGCCTTATGCATAGAATTTCTTCAGATGGAGAACGTTGATTGGTTCTTAGAGCTGTTCTCCTTTAGTCATTGAGAGTTGATAGGTGCCAGAGCCAAAAGTAGCAGTGATGACAAAGGGACCCAGCCAGTTGGGTTTGAACTTCCCCTTGCATTCTCGATGTGATTGATTTTTAGGATTCTCTCTCAAGACTAGATTGCCAACTTGAAATTCTCTGTGTTTGACTTTCTTGTTGTAGCCTCTAGACATTCTCTTCTGGTATACTCTGAGATGATCATACGCTGCTTGTCTATGTTCATCTAGTAGTTCCAGTTCTTGTAACCTAGACACTCTGTAGTCATCATCAGTTACTAGACCATGCATTCTAATTCTGAGTGATGGGATTTCAACCTCAATAGGTAGTACTGCTTCAGACCCATAAACTAAAGCGAAAGGTGTAGCCCCTATAGGCATTCTGATACTTGTTCTGTAGGCCCATAGAGCTAGATTAATCATGAGATGCTAGTCTCTACTAGTTTTGTTTACTGTTCTGTGCAAGATCTTTAATAGATTTTTGTTAGAAGCCTCTGCTTGTCCATTACCTTGAGGATAGTAGATAGAAGACCAATGTTGGGTGATCTTGAATTTGGCACATAGATCATCTAGGTCTTTATTCCTAAATTGTCCACCATTATCTATGATTATGGAATGAGGTATCCCATATCTACATATGATATAGTTCAATATGAACATAGATATCTGCTTTCCTGTTGCTTGTGTCAAATGGACCGCCTCTACCCATTTTGTAAAATAATCTGTGGCTATGATTATATGGGTATGTCCGTTAGAAGAATGAGGATGAATCATCCCGATAAGATCAAATGCCCATTGATGGAAAGGCCATTGTGTTGTAAAGGGGATTAAATCCCTCCCTGGAGCATGAATTAGGTTGCCATGCACTTGGCACTTTTGACAATTCTTAGCAAATTTGATAGCCTCTTTCTCCATTTCAGGCCAATAGTACCCAGCCCTAATAAGTTTTCAAGCTAGTGTTAAACCATTCAAGTGTGACCCACAAATACCATCATGAACTTCCTCTAATGCACATTGTGACTCTTCCCATTCTAAACATCTAAGTAGCGTACCATCTAGACCTCGTTTGTATAGATCGTGACCAATGATGACATATTGGGAGGCATTATAGATAAGGTATCTCTTTTCATGGTGGTTGAAGGTATCGAGAATGATTTGGTCTTGGAGATAGGAAAAGAGGTCTTTGTATTTAGATGAATCATGACCAACAACAGTGCAGATCATGCGGGTTTCAGGGGAGTCATATGTAGGATAAGATAGTGCTTCCACCAAGAACTCGTAGCGTAGCTCATGTTCAGGCTGCTGTAATAAAGTAGATAGTGTTGCCATTGCATCAGCAGCCTTGTTCTCCGTTCTAGGAATTTTCTCAAATGTGATAGATATGAAATATTTCTTAAGATCATCTACCATTCTCTTGTAAGGAATGAGCTCTTCATCTTTAGTTTGGTACACATGATTGACTTGATGAATAACAAGTTGAGAATCTCCATGAATGTGTAGCTCTGTTACTCTCCATTCAATTGCTATTTTCATACCATTCAAAAGGGCTTCATATTCTGCAATATTTTTTGTGTAGGGGAACTTTAGTCTGAATGCTTTTGGGATGGAGTATCCTTGAGGAGTTATGAACAATATGCTTGCTCTAGATCCATTCTGTGTATAGGAGCCATCAAAGAACAATTGCCTTTCTCTAGAAGATAGGTGCATAATAGAGGGGTTTGGAAATTCCATTTGCATTGGTGTGTCATCAAACATGGGTGCATCTGCTAGTTGATCAACAATAACTTGACATTTTATAGCTTTTCTTTCAACATATTCAATGTCAAATTCACTTAGAAGCATGACCCATTTAGCCAGTCTACCTGTGAGGGCAGCCTTGTTGAGTGGGTATTTTAGTGGATCAATTTTTGCTACTAGATACATGGTATGAGCTAACATATAGTGTCTTAGTTTATATGATGCAAAGATCACAGTGAGACAAGCTTTCTCAATCATAGAATAGTTCTTTTCATATGTCACCAATGTTCTGCTTATATAATAAATGGCTCTTTCCTTTTTCTGTTCATCATGTTGCGCTAGCAATGCCCCCAGTGATGTGGCTGTTTTAGAGACATATAAGATCAATGGCTTCCCATGAATAGGAGGCATCAAGATAGGTGGATTTGATAGATACTTCTTGATATGGTTAAAGTTGTTCTCACATTCTTCATTCCATGCAAAGGTCACACCTTTATGTAATGTTTTTGTAAAAGGCTGTGATATGTCCGCTAGCTGTGATATGAATCTTCTAATAGATTGAACTCTTCCTTGCAACATCCTCATTTGAATGATATTCATGGGAGGTTGCATCTCTATTATAGCCTTGACTTTAGCTGGATCAACTTCAATGCCCTTCTTTGAAACTATGTATCCTAAGAGCTTTCCAGAAGTGACACCAAAAGCACACTTCTTAGGATTTAGTCGGAGACTAAACTTTTCCATTCTATCTAGGATCATGCTCAAGTCCTTTAGATGTTCAGTTTTGATCATAGATTTTTCTAAAGTATCATCAACATAATCTTCCATAGTTTGATGCATCATGTCATGGAAAATAGATGTCATTGCTCTTTGATATGTAGCTCTAGCATTTTTAAGCCCAAATGGCATGACATTCCAATAGAAGGTGCCCCATGCACATGTGAAAGTAGTTTTCTCTAGGTCCTCTGGAGAAATTTTTATTTGGTTATATCCAGAGAAACTATCCATTAAGGAATACATCTCGAAACCTGTAGTCATGTCCACTATCATATCAATGTTAGGTAGTGGAAAGTCATCCTTAGGGCACGCTCTATTCACATCTCTAAATTCTGTGCACACTCTGATTGACCCATCTGGTTTAGAAATAGGTACAATATTAGAGATCCACTCTACATAGTCAATAACTCAGATGAATCCAGTGTTCAGGAGCTTCTCTAATTCAGCTTTTACCAAGAGTGCAACATGAGGATGCATCTTTCTCAATTTTTGCTTGACAGGTTTGACATTTGGAGCAATAGATAAATGATGCATTATAAGATTGGGATCCAATCCTGGCATATCTAAATATTTCCATGCAAAGTTGATCTTCTTCTCTGTTAGGAATGTTGTAAATTTTTGCTTCTCTTCTTCTGATAATGATTGTGCTACATGTACCAATTGTGGCTCCTCTATTGCACCTAAATTGATGGATTGAGTGGGCTCAATTAGAACTGGAGATCTGTCCTGTAAATGACTCAGAAGGACATCAAATATCTCATCCTTAGGCACCTCAAAGAGGTTTTCACCTTTGGATACATCTTTTATTTTTACTTTTATAGGTTTTGAGACTGCCACAAAGTGGTTTTCACCCTCAGAACTCTTTTTCTTTTTCTTTTTACTCTTGTTTTTCTGACTAAGATATTTGATGTCCGACTCGGTCATGCTGACGCTTGGTTCACTGATGGAAGTACTCATAGGCTCAACTACATTGAGGTAGCAAGTGAGGGCATAGTCATTTGGGAAGGTATAAATACCATGGCTCAGATTCATGGAGGTTTGATCAATACGTTCTGGATATTTGATAGTCAAAGTAGGGAAAGATTTGGAGATAGTGTTAATGGATATGGATCTGTCATCATTGGTCCTAACCTGACACTTGAGTTCAAAGGTGATACTACAACTTAAGACATCCAATTCGTGAATAGGCTCAATGTCATCGTGGGAGTCCAACTTAGCCATAGGTGGATCAGATTCGATAGGTTCATCATTTCGCTCTAGACTTACATTGGTTTGAGGTGCATATTGGTGAATAAAATCAACATGTTTCTCAGTGAGAAGCTCATCTGGTTTGGGGATGACTCCCCATTCATAGTCATTAGATTCATCTTCTGATTCAGGATCTCTAGGAAATCTTAAAACATGAGTAAAGTCAGGGTGAATACCCCAAGAAGGGTTACCCTCAGATTCTGATTTGTATTCATACTCATGAGAATCTATCTCAGAATCACTACCACTTCCCTCTTCTTGATTATTTTTGAGATTAGCTAGTTCTATTGTTGCAACTATCTCTTGATTGATAGTAGGTTCTTGTGTTTCTACTACATTAATTCTCTTGATAGGATCATCTTTATCATCAAGAAGGTCTTTGATCTCTTTAGGAAATTTTTCATAGGGGATGAGTTCTGAGCTGTCTGAATCACTATCTAATGGTTCTATTTCTTCTTTCTTAAGAAGAGGTTCCCCTGGTGCAATCTTCTCTATGACATGAGAGCAATTACCTTTGAGGTGATAGGGTTTCTTCTTAAAGCCTACGCCGACTTTATCTTTATTTTCTCTACCAGTATGTGGGAGAGGTGCCACGAGACCTTTTCCTCTAACTCCTAGAGGTCCTTTACCTGAATATCCCATCTTAGCTATTAATTTATCTCCTGGACCATATGACTTGGAAGGGAGTTTGGACACTGTAGAGTCACCAGTTTGAACAACTTGAGATTCAAGTTCATCTTTGTAGAGCCATGATAGCACAGCTTCATCCTCTTCAAATTCTTGCTTGGATACTTGTTCTGCTACAAAATTCTTTTTATATGCTTCAAGAGGTTCTTTAGAGTCTGGTTTGGATTGTTTCAAAGATTGCCCATAAGACTTAGGTGAGATAGGGAGAGATGTCAAAGATAAGACTGGCTTGATAGTATATTCTCCCATACTATTTTCTTTGATATTAACCTCTTTTGCAAGATCTTCCATTTTAGATGTGGATGCTTCCTTAGTTGGTTCAATGGAAGATTCTCTATTATTAGGTACAAGATTATCTACACTTTCCTTCAAGGTGTCACAAGTTGTATTCAGATCTACGGGGATAGTAACCTCTACTCCTTCATAAGGAAACTTCAAACATTGATGGTATGTAGAAGGAATAGCTTGCATTTCATGTATCCATGGTCTCCCTAGAAGGACATTGTAGGCCAAAGGTAGATCAAGCACTTGACAAATGGTATCTTTGATAACTGGACCCACTCTGATAGGTAAGACAATGGTGCCTTTAGAAGATCTTTCTTGTTCATCATAGGCCTTGATAGTTATTTTCTTTCTAGGATCAATAGCCAATTCTGAAAATACCAATTGTGTGATCAAGCTATAAGAACAAATGTTTAGGCCAGTGCCCCCATCTATCAACACACGTTTGACTCTATGGTTCTAGATCAAGACTTCTATATGAAAAGGCTAATTATGTGGGTGACTCAAGGAGTTGTCATCTTCCTCTGAAAAGGAGATATATTGTGGAGATGTAAGATGTCTAACCATAGTCTGGAACCTATCTAAATCAAGGTCATCAGGAACATTGGAACTGAGAAAAGCTTTATCAAGAATGGCTTTACGAGCTGGAGATATTTGAAGCAACTCAAACATAGAGATTTTTGCATTAGTGTGCTGGAGTTGTTGAACTATGCTATAAGACGTAGGCCTTGTATCCTTTGGATTGGAAGATTTGGAAGCAACCTTCTATTTAGAAGAAGATGAAAGATTGAAGGGCACCTTAGGGACATTTAATGAATCTAGGATTTTTCCTTTCAGATGCATTGGAGCCTATGATCAAGTAACTACGTTAGCTGAGGAATGATCTCTATCTCTTCATACAATTGTGATGACATTGCAACTTTCAGAGAGACATGGTTCAACCATATTGATGACAACATTATTTCCAGGGTAGGCATAGTTGACTTTTGCCCCCATATTAGGCTGAGAAGTTAAAACTTCTTGACCATGTTTCAAAAATGGTTCTGTGAATGCTGTATGATCATTATTGCTCTTGGGATTGTCAATTGTGATGTCTCCACTATCGATCAAATCTTGAATGGTATGCTTCAAGTGGTAGCAACTACTAGTTTTGTGACCTTTACTCCAATGGAAATCATAGAATTCATTTTCTCTCCACCATTTTGGTTTGGGGTCCTGATCATTTGGTTGGATTGGTGGTAAAGAGATGATGTTATCAGGCAGTAGAGTTTTCATAGCTGATTCTAAAGACTCTCCTAGAGGAGTAAATTTTTGATGTTTATCCCATTTTTTGTATTCTGGCTTCCTTTGAGATGGTTGAGAAGACTTTTTCTCTGAAGCTTTAATGGCTTGAGTACCAAGAGTGAGATTGTAGGCTGGTGCCTTTGATGGGGCATAGACAGTGTCAACAATGCCATCTGTGATGATGCCTTTGTTCTTGTTCCAATTTTTGTTCTTGTCTTTAGAACTGGATCCAAATTTGTACTTGTTTTTTTGAAGTGTGATTTCTCCTTTTTTTACAAGCACTTTTTCAATTTTGATAGCATTATCCACCATCTTGTCAAAAGATGTATGATCTTGCATTTGTAAAGGATAATTGATTTCTGGAACCAGGTTATTGATGAAGATTTTCAATTTTTTTGTTTCTGGAATAGGTTTGGCATATAGAGAGAACTTTTTCCTCCATCTCTTGAGAAATGTTAGGAATGGTTCCCTTGGGTATTGTTTGAGATTACAGATATCGATCATGGTGACTGGGTGCTGAATATTGTAGGAGTATTGTTGATAAAACAATTTGATCAACTCCTCAAAAGTTTTGATAGTAGAAGGTAGTCTAGAGAACCAGTGGATGGCTGCTCCCCCTAGAGATCGAGGGAAGAGATGCATTAGATAGGTCAGTTCATGCATGAACTCCATTGATTGCATACAGAATTCTCTGACATGATCTTGAGGATCAGAGTGTCCATCATACTTATCATACTTTGGCATCTCCACTCTTTTTGGAAATGGTGGCATATACAAGTCTTTGTCAAATGGAAAAGAACATAGAGCCTCCATGGAGAACTCTTTAGGCTCCTTCTCTTTCTTGAGATTGTTAAGTTCAACTTGTATAGCATGCATCTGCTTCATCATAGCTATGAGTGGATTCTCTTCCTCATGTGTAATGATGTCTTCAACATTAAAGTTGGGAGGAAGTTTAGCTCCTTGATGAGCTAATTGTAAAAAGTATTCTTCTCTATCTTCTTTCAAGAAATGCTTCATCATTAATTTGATGTTATCATCATTTTGATATTGAGCAATTTTTTCAGGTGTGGGTTCTTGATCTACACCATGTTGAGATTGAGCTCTTTGAGAGCCAAAATTTGTCCCTGCTTGAGACATGGTAGGAGTTTGTGGACTCCCTAGATTAGATTGATGAGGGGTATGTTGAGTACCTCTGTGAGTTGATGGAGGAGGTATGTAACCAGATTTCAATTGATAGTTGCCAAGACCATCGTACTCGTAAAGACCATAATTGATGAGTTGCTCAAGAGTTGGAGTTTGGAGAGTGGTGATAGATTTCTTGTGAGAGGAAGCTCTAGTCTCCACCATTCACCTCAAGTGAAAAAAAAGAATAAGATCCAGATAACCGAAGAATGAATTGAATCAAGATGATCAGATGACGTAACCTTGTCAAGGTTTGATTGATTTGAAGATTTGATTAGATGTGGATGAAGGATATGTTGGCATTAAGCAGGATTGCCACTAGTGACAACACTTATTTGCATTCTGAGTGCAAAATGAGTAGAACAGTGCAAACCGAGTAGAACAGTGCAAACCGAGCAGAATAGTGCAAACCGAGCAGAACAGTGCAAACCGAGTAGGACAATGCAAACCGAGCAGGACAGTGTAAATCGAGTAACATTATGTCTACCAAGTCACCAGTATTTACCAAGTTCAAAACTTACCTAGTGGTTAGTATGAACCGTGCCTTCACTTCTACCGAGTGCATGACGATGCTGAGTAATGCAGTGGACGCCGAGTATCAGAAAGTCACCGAGTTAGTTTGCTGGAACCGTGTAACCATACTTGGGCTGACTTAGTAGCACTTATGTTTATTTTTCAAGCCGACTTTGTAATTGTAATTGTAATTTATTGTTTAGACTTGTATATAAACAATGTTGTAAAAATACCAAGATAAAATTAGTAATGAATATGAAATAGAAGAGAAAAGTAGAGATAAGCGAATTACAAAGGGCTATAATAGTATAAGAAGTAGCAAAGATAAATTCATCATAGAAGGTGATCAGTACATCAACGAATCTCATTCAGCAATCCAGTTGCAAAGTAAGAGATCTACTGTTTCATCCTAACAGGTGAATCAGCCTGAAATCCTTTAACTGGGTAGACTTAACAGTCTTTGTAAAATCTCTTTACCGAGTGCATACTTCATTGTATGTTTGTAAAACCTCTAACAAGGTGGACCTAGCAGTCCTTATTGCTCCTAGCAGGGCAGATCATCAGAAGTGATCAATTGTAAGCCTTAACCGGCCAACTTTATACTGCAGTACTAAAGCTTTGTGGGTTTCATCCCCACCCTAGTTTTACTTTCTTTTGGAAGGTTTCTGGGTAACCAAATCTATGTGTCATTGTTGTGTATGCTTTTAAGTTTCATGCTTTCTATATGCATAAGGATAAAGAGAACTATATGTTAATACATCTGTTATTGAAAGAAAATTTGGAGTTACTAATTCACCCCTCCCCTCTCAGTAACTTGGTTAATTCCTAAATATTTCCAATAGGATACTGTGCCCTGGATGTATGGGTAGGTTCCCAAAAGATAGCAGACAAGATATCACAACACTTAGTCATTTTGATGATTGATTAAAGATTGATAGTTATGACAAGGTTTTGACACAGGATGATAAGGACTCAAATCGATTAAATAGAAGGCTGAATCAAATTCAAAAGGCCACTTTAGGAAAATGATTGGACTCTTAATAGTTACTGCTCTATTCCTGACATAGTGATTCATTTGACATATTCTAAAATTAGGCTGAAAAAGATAAATATCTGGCAATTTTGACAATTTTTTGACAACTTTCAAAAATTTCCCAAACGACACTCTGCAGACTCGTATGACAGTGGGTATGCTATGAAATGACAGTTGCAAAACTTGTACAATAGTTGGGTAGCAATGAAACGACAGTTGAAAATCTCATACGACAGTTGCAAGATTTTGACTTTGAGAATTTGCTGGCATGGAAACTCGTACGACACTAGGTAATCAATCATACGACAGATGGGTTGTAATGAAATGACACTTGGAAATCTCATACGACAGTTGCAAGATTTTGACTTTGAGAATTTTATGGCATGGAAACTCATATGACACTGGGTACTCAATCATACGACAGATGCGTTGTAATGAAACAACACTTGGAAAAACTCATATGACTTTTGACTTCTTAAATGATTTTTGACTCCAGAAAGGATTTTACATCAATTTTTGCAAAATTTTGAGTTTACAGATTCGGATTGTTTGCAAATTTCAATGTCCAGATTTGAGGATTGTAACAAATTTGTTCATTTTCAGTAACCATATAGATAAACAAGCACGCAAAATAGCAAGCACGTGATTTCAAGCATGTTTGAAAACAATGAACAAGGGCAAAAGCAACCTTGCGCATGAACAATCAAGTGACTTATTCATTCTAATCCTCAGAAGTGCTAATTATGTATGTTCCAAAAATGTTTTGCAATAACACACATATACCCTATAAAATGAAAATTTGGCCTCGCTAGGGTTTTTAGTAATGGTTTGACTCTGCAAATTTTATGATCCAAAGGGGTGAACTCCAATCCCGGCGCACCAGGGTTTTGACACAGTCTGAGAACTTAATCTTCAGGAGTTGCTAGGGAGATCTGACAACCCAACAATGAACCATACCCATGGATATTTCTTCCACAAGGACATTTATATAGCGGCTATCACTACCATGACAAAAATGGCTATTACCGCTTGAGGTTCCGTCAACGTAGTTTTCCCTGTGAAGGGAATGTCTGCTATGGTTAACCCTCTCTAAAGATGACTCACAATAGTATACCATAAGAGGACTTGGCTCCAGATCCAAGGTTTTTGACACCTTTTCACTTTTAACCCAAACAAAGCAAGCAGATTAATCCGACACGCTAAGACAAAGTTTGTCTCACCAAGGTCTATGATATCAACCCCACGTGATCTATCAACCCCTCCAGAAAGAGAATGTATCAATCAATAAGGGAAGATGCACTAACCAATTTTGATTCACCAAAGCTCATGATGTCTACCCCACGTGATCTATCAACCTCTCCTGGGAGAGAATGTATCGATCAATAAGAGAAGATGCACTAACCAAGTTGAATGTGAAACACACTAAGTATCCTCCCTACCTACAAGGATTCTATCATCAAGAAGGATTTCAATGGGAATCCAATCTCTCAAGAATCACGAATAGTGTTCATAGGGCCTAATTACTATGTGAGCATAGATGTATGTTTCCAAAAGCAAATCTACCAAAAGTATCCAAAAAGCAGAAAGAGGAACACTTAATGCTTAAAGTGAATATGAGATGAGTCCACAAGGTGGAACACTTAACACCTCACACAAGCTAAAAATGAGTCCCCAACTTAGAAAACAAGTGAGTTCCTAAAAGCACAAAAGGGTTGCCAAGTGGAACACTTAACGCTTCTATCCTGTTGACCCCTCCCCTTTATGGTGCTGAGATTGCAACCACGGGGTGGAATGAGGGGCTGATAGATTAGCGAGTCCAATAACCCAAGATAGCAATCAAGATCAATCATAAGTATCTAAGACTACTTAATGAATCCTTAAGGGGTCACAACCTAGTATCAATTATGCAAGTGTGTAAAACAAAAGCATGAAAAGAATCACCCAAGCTAGACACACAAGAGATTTATTTTAAGCCCCAAATCAAAATATTATCAGCACAAGTGGAATACCTGAGATCCTCGCAATGTGCTTAGTAGATTTTTACCTGATTTTAGCAAACTTTATGCTTTTTCCAATCAAAACCAGCAAGAGTCAATAAAAAATAGAGAATTCCAACTGTTAAGATTAGCTATTAGTCAAAATCCAAAAATCAAATCTAACAAACTGCCTGCAAAAATGAAATGACAGTTAAAACCTGATGCTAAAACTCATACGACAATGGGTCTATTACCAAATGACAGTCTGAAAACTCATATGATAGTGGGTCTGTTACCAGATTGTAGTCTAAAAACTCATACGACAGTGGGTCTGTTACTAGATGACAGTCCAGAAACTTGTACGACATTGGATGTGTGATGAAACGATGATCTAGCCTCCAAATGATAGTGGGTGCCTGATGAAATGATACTCAGTCAACTGTTGTACGACAGTGGGTTCAAACTCATATGACTTTTGTCAGAAAATCATATGAAGATTGTACGGACAAAAAATAAAAATCATATTTTTGCATAGAAACCGAGGAGAAAAAGATAGAAATTGATAGAATTGAATTGGAAACCCATTTCAGGACCCCACGGTGGGTGCCAAAAATGTGCGTGTGAAAATTGTACCTGATCTGTAGACACAACACTTTCGTAAAACATTAGAGGTTAGCTATAATCAAAATCGTGCAAAATTGAAATCTAATTTAACCAAGTGATTTACTGCCTTCTAGTAGGTGCAAGATTGATGTTCTCAGATTGTTATTGAGATCAGTAACCTAGACGACACCTAAATGAAGGATTTGAATGCAATTGATCTAGATATGAATTGAATGCAATTAATCTATTTTTTTGGTATTTTCTATGCAATAAGAATGATAAAAACTTGATATGAAATCTAATCTATATGAAATTGATCTAACAATGATATGAATCTATGCTAAATGATATGCAATGCTCAAAACTAGAAAGATCTCACAATAGCTTGGATTCACAAAGATGATTCTTCAGACTCCAATTCGACAGCGTGAGAATGTAAATTTGAGGATTTGAGAGAGATCAATTATAAAGAGCTGAGCCTTGATTTTATAGAAATCCAAGGCTTTGGAGGTGCATGGAAGAAAGCCATAAATCACTTAGATTAACTCAGCTTGATTTTTGAGTTATCTGATAATAAAGATAATTTAATTCACAAAATTATGCAAATCATGCAAAAATAGCTTTTTAACTCAAATTAGAAGTTTAGATGAATTTTAAAACTCAAAAATGATGTTGAGTTCCAAAAAGTCAATAACTTGCATTGATTTTCTGATTTGGAGTTTAACTGCTCTTTGATTGTGCACATGGATAATTATGAATTAATAAATAAATAAAGTGATTTATGCTCAACTTAATTGATTTTTGAAAATAAATAATTGATTTATGGGTTAATCAATTATTTAATCAAACTTTTATTAAAAATTATATTATTAAATAATGACAACTTGCTTTAATCAATTAAATAAAAATTTAATCAATTATTCATAGGATATTGGATTTATTGTCAAAATTAAATAATATACAATTAATAATAGATAGAATTAAATTTAATTACACAATTAAGTGGCAAGATATTAAATCTAATTAATTAAATATGAAAATATTCAATTAATCAAACTTAGGATAAATGTGATTTATCGCCAAATAATCATTAAATTAAAGATAATTAAGATAATTAGGAATATTGCTAGGAATATTCCCTGATGCAGAATTTAAGATAATCAATTATGATTCGATGATGTTTAGATGTGCCTTAGATTAGGACTTTGATGTTGATTTCATTCGATTTGTAGATGTAGGAGGTTAATGAACTTATAGCCCATTTTGGGGGTATTACAACTGCCATAAAATGTTATCAACTTGTCCCGCATGTCTTTAGCATTATCCATATCTTTGATATCTACAAACTCAACATCAGATAGAGCACTGAGTATTTCTATCATTATAGAGTTATGCTCCATATTTGTCTTTGTTTTTTCATCAGTTAGGATTCCAGTAGGTTGAACATACTTTTTTGTGATATGAACCAAATATTATTCTCCAATACCTAATAGATGTAGCTTCATCCTTCTTACCCATATAGAGAATTTTTCCTTAGAGAACTTAGGTGCTTCCTTCCTATACATCTTTAGATCTTTTCCTTCAAGGTGTTAAGCTTATCACCAAGAGGACAAAAGATCTAATACCAATTGTTAATACAGGTTTGATTACTAAGAGGGGAGGGGTGAATCATTAATAAAAAATTGTTTGATTTAAAAATCTTCAAAATGTTTGTACCAAAACATTCAACATCAACTAACATGAATATAAACTATCAAGACATGCATCCACAAATAATAAATCACACAATGAAGACACAATATTTTTCTTGTGGGAAACCAAATGGGAAAAATGATGGTGGGAGTTGGTACCCCACTAATTTTTTACTCTTCTAGAATACGCCCTGTGAGGAGCTTACATGGTTAAAGGTTCACAAAAGTATTGTTAGATGATACTTGATTAATGGATTTTCCTATAGACCTGTTAGGATATTTTCCCTTTTAGGAGTTTCCTTGTTAGAGGACTTTAAACGTCCAACATGAATACCACCTGGTTAGAGGATTTACAGCTATGATATGTTAGAATCTACCTGGTTAAGGGATTTCATTGTTACAATGATTAGAAAGCAACATATAAGATAATATGTGAAATTGCACTACCTCTGCATGATCAGATCCTATTAAGCTCTATAACTCATCTCCAAACACTATACTCTTTCCTAGCTTGATCACACTTGATTCCTTTACTTTCTTTGTCACCACACCCTTCTATAATTCAAAGTAATCAAATAAATCCTTTGTCAAATTTCCAATATATAGCTTTTCTTCCACCGAATTGAAATAAATCCTAGATTTGAAATATGAACAATCTAGATCATGTTAGGTAAGATAAAATGTATCTAACAACCCATAAAATGTTTTTCTCTGACCGTGTTGGCTTCCATATAGATTTCACCTTGGAAATTGAACCATTTAAAAAAAATCTTTAGACCAAAAGAAACTTCTTGAGGAATCCTCTTCAAACACATATCTTAGGCAATGTGATGTCAAACACTTTCCACAAATCACAAAATTGCCTTACTAATTCACTATAAACATCACCGATCCTATTGGCACTTTAGATTTCTTCACCAGTTCACAAATCTTCATTATCTATTCAAGAACCCTGTCTTGTTTATCTATTCATTGTGTCAATACCGCTTCTAGTCAATTAAACCTTCTTCACCTATCAACATTATAAGTTGCGATCCTCTACATAGTATTTATAAATTGTTATCAATCATATCCCCTGATCGCTCCATGAAATACTTTACTAAGTTGAAACAACATTCAAATCACTTACTTTTTGTCATTGATTATTTTAACAGTTACACTACCAACCTTCTTCCAATCATAACTTAGTTATCAGTCTACACCAATAGTAGTAGTAGCACACTATACATATAGAGACTAAGCTAAGTCTCTCATAAGAATCACACCAACTAATTTGACATAATAATCAAATCAACATTTCTTGTCTTCAATCTATTCTTGTCTACCTAACATCCTTTAAACAATAATAACTCACTACATACATAAGATTAACTTATGCAGTCATGGATATATCATCTAGATAAATTACATAATCTTCCTTCATGATCACACACATGAGCTCATGTGATGGCTCAGGATCCAACCTCTTGAACATATCTCATCATAACAAGAACACTATCAACCAATAGTCACTAAGTTGACATCAATGAAAAACTCATAACTGATTCACTTGTCATTAAATCTATACCAATCTTCATCAATGCAACACTTAGCATCACGACATCAGTTATGATAACAATACATACATACATCCTTTAAACAATCATAACTCACTACATACATAAGATTAACTTATGCGGTCATGGATATAACATCTAGATACATTACATAACCTTCCTTTGTGATCACACTCATGAGCTCATGTGATGGCTTGGGATCCAACCTCTTGAACATATCTCATCATAATAAGAACACTGTCAACCAATAGTCACTAAGTTGACATCAATGACAAACTCATAACTGATTCAATTGTCATTAAAATTTGTACCAATCTTCATCAATGCAACACTTAGCATCACCGCATCAATTATGATAACAATACATACATACATTTGTACCAATCTTCATCAATGCAACACTTAGCATCACCGCATCAGTTATGATAACACACACACACACACACACACACACCCACACCCACATGATGTTGTTGATGTTGACGATGATGCTTTGATGTTTTACATGCTTGAGTTATTTTAAAGCTATAATCAATGTATGATATTTGTTATGATTAAAATAAGGCAAACATGGTGATGAATGCATATGTCTAGTTTTAATTTCATTATGATTGATTTGAAAAACCAATACTATAATGATTAAAATGATATAAATGTGATTTAATTAAACATTAGTAATTCTTAATTAAATATAGTTTTTGATGATGTAATCCACCAATGTAGACAAATGTGAATGTGATCTAGTTGAAATGGTAAACAAAAACAATTTCTTTTTCAAAACACGGTACATGGAAATATTAAGTAGTATACTAATAGAGCAAGGTAATATCTTAATCAATGAAAGATAAACTGCAAAATGAATCCAAGACAAAATGCCTCTTTTGTCATGAATGAAGCAACACATTAAACATCAAATAAATATACTTAATCATCTAACAAATGTGATTTATTGAGGAAATTTATACTAACATACAACTTAATAAAGTAAAAGAAAAGCAGAAAGCAGAGACACAAAGGGAAGATTGTAGAAATAATTTTAAGCATAATAACGATACAAATGCATAACATTTATGGGGTCCTTAGGAGGTTTACCATCTATATTTACTATTTTATAGGAACTCAACTCATTAAGTTTAGTAATAATAAAGGGACTTGGCCAATTAGGACTGAATTTGCCCTTTTCTTTAGGTAGGGCATTAACGTTATGTTGATTTTCATAAAGCACCAAATCACCTACTAAAAAGGATCGTTCAATAACCTTATCATTGTATCTTCTTTGTAAGGATTTGTGATAAGTTTGAATATGCTCTAGACCATTACTACATTATTCATCAAGCATCTCAAGTTGTTGGAGATGTTCTCTATAAGTCTCATTATCAATAAGACCCTTACAATAAATATGTAGTGAAATAATTTATAATTCCAAAGGAATAATTGCATAAGCACCATAGACCAAATTATAGGGAGTTGTTATTGTAGTTGTACAAATACTTGTCACATAGGCCCATAAAGAATAAGTTAATTAAGTTTTCCAATCCTTTCCATGTTTATTAACAGTCTTATGAAGAATTTTCTCAATTATCTTATTAGAATATATGACTTGTACATTAGATTAAGGGTAGTAAGGAGTAGAAAAATAATGTTTAATGTGATATTTTTCAAGAAATTTCTTCACATCTTTATTTTTAAAGGAACTTACATCATCAAAAATTAATGTATAAGGTATACAAAATTAGGGAATATTGTTATCCAAGATGAAATTACAAATAGCATCAGTTGAAGTATAACAAAGAGGAATAGATTGGAATGATTAACATGGTTGGAGTGGGAGTGGGAGTGAAAGCGGGAGGTGGTGCTGGCGCAGGTTAAAATTTGAATGGTGGCTTGGGCGGGAAACCTGGTAGCTTTGGTGGGGCTTTTGCTAGAGATGCGGGGCAGTCTGTTGGAATCTCGATAGTGTTAGGAGACAAGGAGAATTATGGTGGGTCAACAAAATCTATGGATTATGTTGGGGTTTTGAGTCTTCAGGACCCATGAGGAGATAGTGCTTCCCTAGACCCAGGGGGGGAGCCGAGAATCCTACTGGAGAAGTAAAAAAAGGTGAGGTTTCTATTCCTGAAAAACCCTGGGTGGCATTGTTTAGCAAAAAGCCTTCTGAAAAATCTTCCCTTCCTAAAGCCAATAATATATCAGATCCTATCAAGGGAGATTTTTCCATTTTTATTCCTGATATTGTGATTGATCACAATGTATCTCAGATGGACCTCATGCTGGTTGGGAAATATGTTGGAGTTAGGCCAAACATAGATTATGTCCGATGCTTCATTTCGAGAAGATGGTTTCTTAAAGGGAAAGTTGAAATTGACATAGCTTCTATGCCAAAAGGTTTCTTCTCATTATCCTTTACCAATGAGAATGATATGACTAAAGCCTTATGTGGGGGCCCTTGGGTTATGGGCAAGTCATCCTTGGCTTTGCGAAAGTGGGAGCCTAATATGGATTTAAGTGAATCTTTTCTGGAGTGGGTGCCTATTTGGGTTAGACTTCCAGAGCTCCCTTTAGAATACTAGAATGAATGTGTTTTCAAAGGAATATTGAGTGTTTTTGGGGAACTCCTATCTCTTGATCTAGGTACAACATCAAGATCCAGGCTAGTTAATGCCAGATTATGTGTTAAAATTTGTAAGTCTACTGACCTTCCTATCTCAATAGACTTAGTTTCAAAAATGGGTGTCTAGAAATAGGTGATTGAATATGAATTAGTTCCCTTTGCTTGTTTCATTTGTAAGAAAATGGGCCATTGGTCTAAAAAATGCCCGGTGAAAGCTCCTAAGAAAAAAGAGGAAGACCCTTTGGTCAAGAAGAAAGATTCTTCTACTACTATTTGGAAACCCAAGACCAACCCTAAGGGGACCTCAAAATATTCATTGAAACCTTCTAATGTGAAGCCCCCTAAGAAAGCTGATCAAAGTCCTGTGATTGAAGACCATAGTAATGACAAGGCTGACATAGGTAGTAATGTGTCAGGTAGTAATTAGGAGTCTAAGACCTTGGTAAGTGATCAGACTAAATGTATTCATCATATCACTTCTGTTGAGGCTACTTCAGATAAATTTTTTGAGGAAAACCAATTCTCACCTCTTCTGAATGCTAATTTTGTGGTGGAAGAGGTGATACAAGGGGGTGAGATTCTCCCTAATTCCTAGCCTGAGAAAGATAATAGTGGGGTGATTTCTAAGGATCCTCTTCATGAAAAGGAGAAAATTAATCTTTTCTCAGATCCTAACCAGGTTGTGATGCAGATCTATCATATAGATAAGGTCTCTAACCCTCAAGGGAGTGATGAACTAAGGACCCTATCCCATGAATGCTTTAAAGTCAAAGATCAAAATAAGACTAGGGAGGTGGTCAGAGCTCTAAAAGGAACTCTAAAGGAATCATATCTCCTATGTCCGTGGATGGTATCAAGATGAGAAGGAAGAATATTGATGCAGGGAAAGCTAAGTCTGGACCAGGAAGAAGACAAGCTAAAATTGGTAGAGAGTAAGACAATTGGAAAGACATTGCAGATGGGAAACAAAGGATTATTCCAGAGGCCTTTTCTCCAAATAAACTATGAAGATTATCTCTTGGAATATAAGGGGGTTGAATTCACCCCATAAACAAGACATTCTTAGAAATGTGGTGAGGGATTATAAACCCGATATCCTTCTTATTCAGGAAATTAAAATGAGTAAGGATAAAGTGGATAAACTTAGAATTTTTCAGAAAGGTGGTCTTAGCAGCTATAGTTTGGTTGGAGCTTGTGGAGGTATTGCCATTTTCTGGAATTTGAAAACTATTAAGGGAGTGATCATTGCTGAAGACCCTAATATTATGTCTATTAGAATGGAGAATATAAGAGATAATTTCAGCTGGGTTATCACTAACATATATGCTCCTCATGCTAAAGTGAATAGAGCTAGGTTTTGGAAGAAAATTGTGGATAAAAGGAATGAATTCAAGGATGAATACTGGTTGCTCATGGGGGATTTCAATACGCCTCTTACAAAAAGTGAGAAGTATGGAGGCATCTTATCTCATAATGACAATAGAGATGACCTCTTCAATTTCATCAATGATGAGGGCCTGATTGATCTAGATCTCCAAGGGCTGAACTACACCTGGTCCAACCAACGTGCTGGCATTCATAATATCTAGAGCAACCTAGATAGAGATCTCATTACTCATGACTGGCTTTGTAATTACTACTGCACCCTATCTTCCTTCCTTAAAATTTGCTTTGATCACTACCCTTTGATGCTGGAAGTCAACCCTATCAATGCGCCTAGGAATTTTCCTTTCTAGTTTGAGAAGATGTGGATAAACCACCCTGACCTAGAGAATAAAATCTCTGAATGGTGGAATATCAAAATTGAGGGTAATGCCATATTCAAGGTTACTAGGAAGCTTAGAAACATAAAGGAAAAAATCAAAATTTGGAATAAAGAGGTTTTTGGAGACATTTTCAAGTAGAAGAATAAGGCTAAAGCTGATCTCTCTGCTATTCAGGAGGCCATTCAAAAATCATGGTCTATCAGACTCTCTTAAAGCTGAAGAGCAAAAAGCCCTTGTTAGTTACCATGATCTAATATCCAAAGAGGAAATCTACTGGTGCTAGAGGTCTAGGGCGGTTTGGCTTCAGGAAGGGGACATAAATACTAAGTTTTTCCACCTGACTTCTCTCAAACACAGAACTACCAATCGTATAGCTAAAATTTCTAAGGGCAATGATGAGATCTACAAAGAAGAAGATATCAAGATTTCTACTTCAATTACTTTTCCTCTTTACTTTCTGCTGATGTTAATCTTGATAGGGACAATCAAGATAAATTATTGGAAGCTATCCCTAGCATTGTTAACCGAGATCAAAATAAGACTCTACAGGCTATTCCTTCTAATAAGGAGATTAAGGATGCTATTTTTTCTTTTGAAGGTGATAAGGCTCCTGGCTTGGATGGGTTCCCTATGTTCTTTTTTCAAAAATTCTGGTTTATAGTTGAGAAGGATGTTTCTAATGCTATGAAGGAGTTCTATGGTTGTAGAAGACTTCTCAAAGAAATCAATGGAACTTTCTTAGCCTTGGTTCCTAAAATTGGTGGAGCTCATTCTTTTGATCAATTCAGGCCTATCAGTTTGTGCAATTCCTTCTATAAGATCTTCTCAAAAATCTTAACCACTAGACTTCTGAAAATTCTTCCTGATTTGATAGCTCCTCAGTAGAATGGTTTTATTCCTAGAAGACAAATTCTAGATTCTGTTGTTCTAGTTCATGAGAACATACACCTGACCATCAAGGGAGACAAACATGGCTTTATCCTCAAACTTGATTTGGCTAAAGCTTATGACCATGTTGATTGGAGATTTTTGTGTTTAATTCTTAGGTAGTTTGGTTTTAATGAGAGAGTTATTCAAATTATTTATCAACTGATCTCTACTACTTCCTTTGCAGCTATTATTAATGGTTCTCCTTCCAAGTTCTTCAATAATTCCAGAGGCCTAAGATAGGGAGACCCTATATCACCTATTCTATTTACTCTTTTGGCTCAAAGCATGGGAAGATACTTTTAGCTCTTGGTCTCTAAGGGTGCTATCCAAGGGCTACAACCTTCTTCCAATCCCTTAACATGCTCCCATGCTCAATTTGTGGATGATACCATCATGATGGGATTTTCAACTATCAAGGAAGCTAAAGCCTTCAAATCAGCCTTGAACCTTTACACCAAAGTTACTGGTAAGCTTATTAATTGGTCCAAAAGCTCTTTATTCTTCATGAATACCCCTGAGGAAAGACAATGTAAAATTGCCATTATTCTTGAATGTAGAATTAGCTCTTTCCCTTCCTCATATTTGGGTTTGCCTCTTGGCCTTAATATCAATGATTCTTTCTGGAATCAGATGGTGGAAAGATTTTATACTGAACTAGCTGGTTGGAAAGGATAAATTTTATCCCAAGTTGGGAAGGTCACCCTGATCAAGTCTTCTCTCCAAAGCCTTTTGGTGTATGCTATGAGCCTGTTTAATATGCCTTCCAAATTTTCTGATAAGATTGATAGTATCCTTAAATGCTTACTCTTGTCTAGGGCTGAGGAAAGAAATTGCATTCCTTTGATGGCTTGGGAAAGAGTCTACAAACCTAAATCTTTGGGGGGGTTGGGTCTTAGACTAATCAAGATAATGAATAAAGCTCTACTAGCTAAGCAATTATGGCATATTTATGGAGGACACAAGGACTGGAACACCATATGAAAACATAAATACCTTTATGATACCCCTTATGTTGATCTTTTTTTGTCCAGTTCTGAGAAAGTTGAGGGTTTGGTTTTTTGGAGGAATACTAATGATGCTAGAGATATTGCTAGCAAAGGTAAATGCTGGAAGTTGGGAAATGGCCTTAAAATTAACTTCTGGAAAGATCTGTGGTTGTTTGAAAAACCTTTGAATTGCATTTTTGATAATCCTGAGGTGATTTTAAGATGCACTTCTAGATTTGGTACTAAAGTGAAAGATTATTGGATGATTAATTGCTGGGTTAATCTGGCCACGATCAACCTCGCTTTTCAAGAAATTGACAAAGCTCTTTTGGCTCAATGTTGCTATGCCAAAAAGGATGACTCTCTGATCTGGGGCCCCTCTTCTAATGGGTCCTTTTCTATGGCTTCTACTAGCTATCTTCAATATAAGGTGCCAGAGGAAATCCCCTTCTGGTCGAAGGTTTGGAACAAAAATCTTAATCCCAAAATTGAGATTTTCTACTGGATTTTCTTCCAAGACAAAGCTCTTATGATAGACAACCTCAAAAAGAGAGGATTCATCATGCCTAATAGATGTTGTCTCCGCCATGAGGCTGAGGAAGATACTAACCACCTCTTGTTGCATTGTCCTTTCTCTCAGCAAATTTGGTCTTTCTTTTTGTAGGAGTGGACCTTATGCTGAATTTTTCCCTATTTTGTCCAGGATTTCTTCCAGCAGTGGTGTTGTCCTATTGCTAATGATAGGGATAAAAAAAAGGTGGACTTTGGTTGCCCCTCATATTTCTTGGAGAATTTGGAAAGAATGTAAAAACCATATCTTTAGGGACAAATGCAGCACTCCTACTTTGGTGTTTGAAAAAGTGAATTGAGGGATGCTAGAAAACCTTCCGAAAAGTCTCACCCAGCATATCCAGAAAGACAAGAATTCTAACATGAAGAAGATTGATCATGAGAACAGTGTTTGGATTGCTCCCCTTGTCAGATGGGGTAAGATAAATTTTGATGGAGCTATTAAGGGAAATCTTGGCCTAGCGGGATGTGGTAGTATTATCAGGGACTGCAATGGAAATCTCATTGCTGCTAATGCTGCCCCTCTGGGAACTCAAAATAACCATATGGTGGAAGCTTCAGGAGATTACTTTGGTCTACAACTTGCTAGCAGTTTCAATTTTGAAAATATCTAGCTAGAAGGTGATTCCATGAACATTATAAACTATCTTAAAGGAAAAACTATTCCATCATGGACTATTGAGAATGTCATATCCAAGGTGAAAGATATCATTGCCAATTGTACTAGAATCCACATACTTCATGTGTACCATGAAAGTAACACCATGGTGGACAACCTGGAAAATATTGGAGTTAATTCTAATGAGGTCATCACTTGGGACAGTGAGGCGGATCTCAAAGAGGATACTAAATCAAAAATTTATTATGATAAAATCACTCATAATGCAAGCAAGATTTGATATGATTAATGAGACTCACTCGAGGGCTAGAGAGTCTGGAATTAGTTATGGGAAAGTGTGGAGTGGTGTACTTAGCATCATTAATATTGATAGTTCACACACTTTCTGGGTTGTGACTTCCATTAATGCCTATATGTGTAGGGAAATAAACTTTGATAAGCACTGTTTTAACTTTGATAAGCTTTCTCTGGTGCTAAAAATTTTAACTATGGGTGGTGACTTGAAATGGGAGGAACCTAACAACTGTAAGAAGCTCAAGGAAGCCAACATGGCTATGGTGTGGTAGAAGCTGAAGAAAGGCACATTTACCCCTTTTTTGGAAAGGTTACATGGTTTTGACAAGGAAATCACTCAAAAATTCATAGAGGGATGGGGAAATGACACCATTTCCATGGAGGGTAGAACTGTGGAGATCACTATGGAGCTTATTGCTCAAGTTATAGACATTCCCAATGTTGGCTAGAGGTTTTACATAAATTGTAAGATCTCAGATATGGCTACCAAAAAATTCCCAAAATCTGAAAAGGAATAGGTTGATTTTGTGGAGGCCAGGACCAATGGTTATATAGATGTCTTCAAAATCAAGGAGATTTGGTGCAACATTCTATAGGTGGTGATGGAGTATTTTACCCTAGATGGTCACTTTAATCATGCTCACTCCCACCACTTCATTTTTCTTAACCATTTCAAGTACAAGGACACTATTAAAATTCCCTATTACCTTCATAGTTCTCTTGTTAAAAGTCTCAATGAGCATAAGAGTTATCCTAAAAAAGCTATTAAGCTTGAGGGTTTGATTCTTTTGATTTATGAATACATCATGAGTACTATCCCTAACCCTAGCTCTACTCCTTCCTCATGAAAGAACAAACAAAATTCTATAACTCCTAAGTCTGGCTCTACTAAACAGAAGGATGAAGAGATTATGGGTAGCAGTTCTAAGAAAATCTACTCGGGAGAGACTGAAGCCAGTGACTAATTCAAGGAGTATGAGACTGAGGACTCTAAAGAGGGTGATAATGGAGAGATTAAGAATTTGCAGAGCCCTAGCAAGGAAAGGGAGGATACTGATGATTCTAATGATAGTACTACCCCTCATGATGGTAAGGAGGAGGCTAGTAGCAAGGATTCTGATAAGGATAATAAGAAGATGGAAAATATGAAAAATCAAGTGGATGATAGAGCCCACCAGAAGGATATTGGTGATTCCTAGCCTAGGGAAGCTGATTCTAATCCTATGTAACTGATAAGAAGGATATGCCTGAGGAAGATGACCTGGAGAACATGAAACAAGAAAGTGTGGTTGAGCTAAAAGACAAAGCTTTTGAAGGGGCCAATTCAGAAGGAACCATGGTGCACAACTCTCATAGTCTTGAAGATCTCATTGACACTGCTATTTAGTATGCTAAGAAACAAAAAATGGATAGAGATTTTCACAAAGAGGATGTTCCCATCTTGGATGATTTTGTTGCTGGTGTGAGGCATGATGTGACTATCTCCCATGACTCTTAGGACAATATTAAAGAGGGTAGTGAGGACTCCAGTGAGAGGAAAGTCAGAGAGTCCACCATTAAGCTAATTTTTGAAGACTTTGATGATAGGGAGGAAGTTACTACCAGTGTGCTTCAAACTGCCAAAGATGAGGCTCTCTACTCCTTTAGATTTAAGAAATGGTGCTTCCATGAGATAAAAAGGCTCCACCTAAAGTGTAGGAAACTTGAAGCAAGTAATTCTATCCTTCAAGAAAAAGTGGATTCCTTTCTTAAGGAGGGCACTTCGAACTCCCCTGCTATAGATATTAATGAAAGAATGGATAAAGTGGATAAAACTCTTTCTAATATCCTCTAGCACAACATGGATAGCATGAAGGCCTCTAGCATCAACCTCAAGGCCCTAGCCAATTTTCTAGATAAAGCTCTGGAGGAGGACAATGAACATAGAAATGATCCACTAGTGGATAATGGAGGCCCCAGTTCTAGAACCCGAGGGAGCAACAAGAAAAAAATCCCCTCTTATGAAGAAGAACATTGAGGAGCTGAAAAGTATCATTGGTTAGATGGACAATATCCAGGCCAAAATGGAGAAGACCCTGGATGAAAAAGTTGGGGTTATGTATGCTAAAGTTTAGTCTTGTCTTAGTGCTAGTTTTTTGTGTTTTCTGCTATCTTTTGGACAGGTGTTTTATCCCTTATGTCGCTAACTATGTAGTCCCTTTTTTGGGTAGTTCATTTTTGTTTGCCTCTTTTTTGGTATTATGATCTTTCCTTCTGATCTTTCAAAGCTTGAATTGTATAGTGTTTTAGGTCCCTTCAAAACCTATTTTTTCCAATAATCAGAACAAAGAGGAATAACTTCAACCCACTTAGTGAAGAAATCAGTGATAGTAAGGATGAAGATATGTCCTTGTGAAGAAGGAGGGGATATTTTTTCAATGAGATCTAAACCCCATAAATTTAAAGGCCATGAAACAAAATGAGGCCAGAGTTCTTGTTGACCATTTTGTCACCATTAACCCTTTAGGTTAGCTTCTATCACATGGACTCATTTGAATATGCCTATGGAGCTAAATCAGTTAGGACCACTTCAAGAAAGATATTTCAGTGGGACATTCCTGATGTGTCACTAAAATAAATACATAGAGCTTCTTCAAGAGTCTAAGTCTAGATTTCAATGAGACATGTATGTGGTCTCATCGAAATTCTAAACCAAGTGTTCAGTGGATTTGAAAAGAGGATTTCAGTGAAACATATCCTTTGTCTTATCAATGAGGATCCATTAGGGAAGTAACGATGGTTTCTATAAGAAATAAATGTTTTCATTGTTGGAATTATGGAAAGGTGTGTACTAAGAGGGGAGAGGTGAATCAATACCCTTAAAAAGTTTCAAATTGAATCCTTGTAAACATGTAATTCAATAACTGACTGTATCAATTGCATTCACCATACACTTAATAACATAGATGAAATATAAATGCATGTAATCTAATCAATTAAGAATACATGAATTTTCATACACATAACACATGTATTTGGTATCATAGAAACCCTTGTTTGAAGGTAAAAAATACGGTGGGGATGGAACCCACAAAGCTTCACTTCTGTAGAAATAAAGTTGTCAGTTAAGGCTTACAAAGATTGATCACTTCTTGTGATATTATCCTATTAGGAGTAACAATAAGATCAACTAGATCTACTTGGTCAATAGATCTTAGCAACACTCTTCAAGTGTCCACTCAGTTAAGAGATTTTACAAAAGACAGTTAAGTCTACTATGTTAGGAGATTTTGAGTCTACTACAATTGTTAGAGAGTAACAGTGAAGTTTGATATTAATGAGAAACAACTTACAATGATGATATTGGATCTATTAAGTACAATAATAAAATCACCTTGATGTGATGAATATGTCTTTCTGCACTGCTTGATAGCCTTATATCTATTTTTGATAAACTAAATGCTCTATCAAAATCCTTCCAATCTTAACCCTGTTAGATCTTTAGATGTCTCCCACCGACGGCTACTTCATGTGATGATACTTATAAAAATGAAATCTTTACAATACTTATATAAAATTGATTTGACCTAATTAGGGTTTGAAACTACCTTAGAAAACTAAGATCAAAGGTTCATATGATTAACCTAGATCATCTTTACATAGGAATCACCAGTCCTTAAATGATTACATCCGTAATAAAAATTTACCTCGATCTTGGTAAACCATTTTCTAACTTGGAAAAAAGTTGTTCACCTTGAACTATGTGCCATTACAAAAAAATATTTTAAGTCTAGATTACTTGGTAAATGATGAGTCTTGGTCTCGGTGACTACTACTCGGTAATCTTTATGCTCGGTGACTACTGCTTAGATATAGATATAACTGATTGAACTATCTTTCTCTATTTATTGACTGTATAGATGAATGCTAATGACAACTATTAATCCATTTAGGAGTAACATTCTCCCCTTTTGGCATTATTATAAAAAACCTATATGTTTATGTGGATTATAAAAGTTTGAACTTGAAAATTTACAAACCAAAAATGTCAACTTAGTGAACTCCCCCTTTGAACATGCTCACAATATATATACATATGTTTTCCCCTTTTTTGAAAGTAATGCCAAAAATTGTACTTACAATTTGTCAAAAATATTTGGGTGGGTTTTCTTGAGATTATCCATGAGATTTTCCCATTCCTCCTTGAGATTTTCTAGAGAAAGCTTCTCTAAGCCCACTTGTGCATGCATGCCAAAAATGTTTTCTGTGACTGAGATCTTAGGGATGCAATCAATTTCTTTTCCTTTGTCACATGTTTCTTCATCAATTCTAAATATGGTAGTAACTCGGCTTGTAGCTTAGTTACCCATTCTCTTATTCGGTCCTCTTCCTTTCTCAATTCTATTCTTAACCTCTTAATATGTTTAACCTTTGAATAATGTACTTGAAATGCATGTTGCTCAATTGTTAGACTAGTTGCACTATCTTTTAGATCTTCATCTAATTTCTTTATCTTTTCACTAACATTGGTAGTGAAACAATCTATAGTGCATAATTGTTTCAAGATTGTAATAACCTTTTCTATAATGCTTTCTAATTTAGTTACTACTTTTGAAAGCTTTACCTTATTCACTACCATTGCTTGGCTGATCTTTTCAGTTAGCTTGTACTAAATCTTTTGTTCAGCTCTCTCTTCAATCATCTAATCAACATCACTAGTTGGTCCATTGATGGTCTTGATGAGCAGTGCAAGTTGGTCAATGATGGGGGCTGATTTATCTACATTGACATATGAGGCAACTTGCATTAGGATTTCATTGACATCCTCTAGCACCTTTGTGTTCTTGTGTTCATGCCTCATCTTCTCTTGAGCTATTGTTTGAGTGCATAGCTTTCCATATTTCCTGAGAGCTTTAGGTTCAAGTGTCCTCGGGTCACATGCTGGTATTTCTATGATCTCATCAAGTATGATTGGACCCTTAATTTTGTGCTTCCTTTTCTTCTTTTTATCTTGCACACTAGATGTTGGAGATTGTGCAATAGAAACTTGGGCCTTGTGCTCAAGATTTGTCTTTGGTGGCTCGATGGATTTTTCTACCTCTTTATTATGCCTAGTAGCTGATTCTACAATCTGTGGTGTAGGGGCTTGTGACCTAGTGTCTATAGTATAAGTGTCTACCATTGTCTCTATTTGTGTTCCTTGAACATTTTGTGCAACATCAGTGATCTTGGTGGGTGCTTCACCTTGTGTAGCTTAACCACTGTGCTTGATTTTCTTACTAGTCTCCTCACCCTTGTCTTCAATGGTACCTTTCTCTTGCTCAAGTGAAGCTTCCTCATTTTGTTTCTCAGTAGATATCTCTATAGCTTGTACTAATATAGGCAGATTACCTGGTACCATTGCACATGCTACCTCAGTTGCTTCTTCTTCACCAAGGTTCTCAGTAGCATTAGTTATCACTTCATCTTCTTTAACCTCATTGTCAGGGTTTCCTCCTATCATATCTTCAATTAATATTTTTTCATCCCCTAATGTAGTCAACATCTCTGGAATACCTTCCATAACATTCTCAACAACTGTTATGAAGTATTCTGCATATGGTTTCTCATCAGGCTACTCAGTATCTAAGATGTAAATTGTTTCCTCCTCAACATTTATTTGTTCTCCTATTTGTATGCTCAGTTGAGGTTGCTCGGTATCAACTACAAGTACAATTGCCTCAGTTTTCTCTACTGGACTTAGGATTTTAGTCCATATATTTCTACTCTCATCATCTACCTCTTTTAGTTTTCCTTGAAGAATTTGAAATGCCCTAGCCCTCATAAAAAATTTGCCTGCATATTATTTCAAGGCTTCATCAATCTTGGGGACAAAGTAGTCAGATCTTACCAAATTAGTGACCTTTCTCTCATCCTCTTCTCAATTTGATGTGCATACATCCATCTAGCGGATACTTTGTCATATAGTTATTTTGGTATGCTACTTGAAAAATCAATTGGAACTTGTTTGAAGTTAATCATCATACCTATTATAGCTTCCTCAAGCTTATCCTAATCCTCAATGCTTAGATTAGGATACCTTTTAAGCTTAGGAGTACCAAGCCTTCCAGTGTTCTTTATTCCTTCTGCAACTTCATCACTTGTTTGAGGTCCTTTATTTAGTACAACACAAAATTGTTCAGTGTCCTCCTCTTCTGAATCAATATCATCCTTTTATCTAATAAGTTTTCTTCTCCTCTTTCATTTTGGGAGATCAAAGGCGGCCTTTTTTTTTCTCTTCTGATAGGTATGTGTCGAGGTAGGTCTTGTAATCTTTGTAACACCTTTCTTCAAAGGTGGTGAGCTACCAATTTTTGACCTTGTCCTTGTCCGAGTTGAAGTATCAACCTATTTATCTTTACCTTTTGTAGCCTTAGGTGGCTCTTCCTATTCATGTTCATCAGAATCAGTGTCTTCTTCATCTATATCTTCATCGACTAGTGCCTTTTCCTTAGTTTCTTCATCATCTAATTTCTCAATATCTTCATAATTTACACCAAATTGTTTCTTTATATTTTTCACCATTTTCTCATTTTTCCTTCACATATTTTCTACTACAAGTCCCATCTTTATTCTAGACTTGGCCTCATCATAGGTTCCAAACTGTGTAGCTTCTTTATCCTTAGGCTCAGCTAGTAAGGCCTTAATTTATTTTGTAGCTCGGTCAATGTCTATCTCATATTCCATGGGAGGTAGCCAAGCTGCGCTTGGCTCTACTACTTTAATCAGGGTGGTGTCAGTGTCCACAAAAAAGAAAATTTCATCCTTGTATTTCTTTACTAGCTGTGATGGGATTCTAGTTATTTTTTCCATTCTTTCCTTATATTTACCAAAATAATCCTCCATGACCGGTACAAAATTCTTGTCTAGGTTCTTAATGAATTCACTTATTTGCATAATGACTGGTCGGTTGACATCCCATACTACATTTCCAACTAATGGAAAATAGTTCTACAAATAGAAAAATGTACATACTAATAATGAACCAAATTTGTAAGTATTTGATCTTGCTTCTCTAATAGTTCTCATGCTCTCTTCCAATTTTCTATGCATGAACTTGTCTAGGTCGAGTTGCAAACCCTTCTTCACAATTTTATATGCAATGTCGACCGCTCTACATGCAATAGTATTCAGTCTACTTAATTGAAATATTTTGTATGCAATGACATACGCACCAAATCTCATCTCAAGGTCACTGATGGTGTTTATTCTCATGCCTCTTCCATCCCATTCAGTTCCTATTAACTTCTCAATATCGGTTTTCACTGGGTGCCTTAGGGATTTTTCTTTATCATTTGTGGGATACCTAGTAACCACATATATAAAATCCTTTGTTATTTTCATCAGTTCATATAGCCATAGCTTTCCTTAATGTACTCAACTTAGCACAATATGTATCCATTCAGTTTTGAATTCTTTCAGGAAATAAGGCACTGGTTAACCTTTTTACCTCCAAGTTCTTGTGATCATCCTTTAGTTTTCCATCAATGTAAAGCTCTTGATAGGTGGAATAGAGCTCAATATCACTGATCTCATTGATTTTATAGTGGATGTAAGACCTTATGTCTTTTACAAGTAGAACCCTAGGTGATATCAAAGAGAATGAGCCCTTGTCATCAGGTTGAGCTGCAACTTTTGGATGAAGTTTGTAGTGGGGCTCTTTGCAGGTTGTGTTCTTGATTAGAGTTACCTTCTTACCCTTTTCTTCCTTGGTTTGAACAGTTCATGAAGATGATGTCATCACAACAACAAATTTTAGGGCTTTCGACAAATTGTGTGTAGAGATCTCAGTTAGTTGTAAACTTACTTGAATTGGTCTCTAACTATTCATAATGTGCTTAGATATCTGTGAATAGCTTAGATTTTCTCTTGAATGCTGTGTAAAAAAATGAGTTCATCTCCCATGTATTTATAACCAAAAACCTTATTTAACACATTTAAATATTTTCCAGCTACCACTTGGTTGACAATCAAATCACTCAGTTAACTCAATAGATACCTCAGCTTGGTGAATACTATCAATACTCAGTTGACTATGCAACTTGGTTGTCTCTAACACTTTCACCAACTAAAATTTTCTTACTCATTTTAGCTTAACCAACTTTTACTCATTTAAATTTAATAAAATATAATACCATAGTGCATATTAATTCATGCTATTTTGGTATTCATACACTAGATATAAGGAATTTTTGTAAGCTATAACCGATTGAGATTCAGTTCCATACTTGATTTTTCTTAGGTGGAGGTGGTGAGATCACCTAATCCAATGGATGAGGTGTTACTGACTTTTGTGCTTAGTCCAATATTGTTATTTGTTGCTCTTCTCCACATTTGGTTCCTTATCCTCATGATTTCTTCAATTGTGTTTCCATTTGTATTAACATTCAATTTTGGTGCTCGGTCTCTACAGTCTTTACTTAAATGACTGGCCTTATAATAGTGTAGACATGCCATTCTAGAATTTGTCCAATTTTGAGATCTACCTCTCCAGTGCATTCTCATGAAATTAGCTGCAATGTGACCATATCTTCGACCTGTTGAGAAATTAACTCAAGTATTGTGATCCCAAGTGTATGCATTACCTTGTCTTCTTAGTTGATATGTCTTGTTTTGTCCTTTCAGTTTCCAAACTTTCTTCATCTTTGTCCTACATTCCTGTGATATGTGTCCATGCATGTTGCAAGTACAATAGTGCTTTTCCATCTAATGTTTCTTAGGTGACTTATTCATCTTTGATCTACATTCATGTGTTTGATGTCCATACTTGCAATTTTAACAATAACCATTAAATTTAGGAGTGGATTTAGGAATACCTTTTTCTTTGCTTATGCAAACATTTGATGTATGACCTAGTTTTCCATAGTGATAAAATGAGAGATTCTTTGTCTTTGGATTTGCATATGCACTCTTTTGTTCAGTTTGTTTTGATGACTCCCCTGCTTGGTATAACCTAAACCAGTAGTGCTATCAAGTCTTCTTTGACTATTTAGAAATTCATCCATTCTTTTAGTACCTTATTCAACTTTCTTTATCATCTTATTATGCTATTTTTGGTTCTTTAGTCTTTCATTATATTCTCTCAATTCACCAATGTCTTCCAGTTTTCTAGTAAGTTCACTATTCACTCGGTTGACTTCCTAACTCATGACAACCATCTGATTGGATTTTTGAAAATGATGCTTGATAAGTCTTAGTATTTAAGATTCCTTTTCTTGTAGCTTATCGGTCAATTGTCTTCTATCTTCAATAGCCAAATTCCTTTCTTGTTCATCCCATCTTGCATTGTTCATGACATCAATCATTCTTACCATTTGAGTCTCTTGTCCAATCTACAGTGCTTTCACCTATTTAGTAAGATATTGATTCTTTCTAGATAGATTTGATATGGTTCCTTCAGATGCATAAGATATAATTCTAGATCCAGATCCAAATCCTTCAAATGGATCTTCTATCTCTTCTTCCTGATAATCAGTTTCATTGTACCAAAATTCCATTTCCTTCCTTTTGACCAATAACTCTCTCAGTTTTTCTTTGGCTTCCTTGAATTGTAAAATGAAGATCTGCATCTACAATTTTTGATTTTTAATAGTCTTATCAAGATTATACATTTCCATCCTTAAGATATTTTTCTCTTTAGTATTTAAACTTCCTTAATAAGAGAACTAGCTCTGATACCAATTGTTGGAATTATGGAAAGGTGTGTACTGAGAGGTGATGGGTGATTCAGTACCCTTAAAAAATTTCAAACTGAATTCATTTAAACATGTAGCTCAATAACTAACTGTATCAATTGCATTCACCATACACTTAATAACATAACTAAAATGTAAATGCATGTAATCTAATCAATTAAGCATACATGAAACTTCATACACATAACACATGTATTTGGTATCACAGAAACCCTTGTTAGAAGGTAAAAACTACAGTGCAAATGAAACCCACAAAGCTTCACTTTCTATAGAAATAAATTTGTTGGTTAAGGTTTACAAAGATTGATCACTTTTGGCGATCTTACCTTGTTAGGAGTGAAAAGCTTCACAATAGGTAATGATAATCATGCCATTGTCTTTCTTAGGAATAATATACTTATGCTAAGGATTACTTTTTCCATTATGAAATGCATTTAGATTGTCAACCCAGGGATGCAAACTTGAAATGGGACATCACAACTTGTGCACTAAGTTCCTCTAAGAGTCATAACACCTATGCTGCAGGAAGATAAAATGCATGAAAGGAACCTATGCTATTGCTATAGGAAAGTAAACACACTTAAATACTTAATGGAATGACTGCATAAATCTTGTAAACTTATCCTAAACTTATCTAGCAACTCAAAACATTCACTATGTCTATTTCTGCAAGTGTTGTAGGAACATCCACAGTAGTAATGCTATAGGAATAAAATAGTAACTTCTACTTGAAAGCATAGAAAATACAGTAAGCAACTCTACTCTAACTTAATCTAAGCCACCTCCCAAGTGGGCCCCCTTTGTTGGCTTCTGCTAACTGCTAACAAAGAAGATACTCCAAAATTACTCTTCCATTAAATTCTTCTTAACTGGTTACATAACAATTGAACAACACATGAAGAACACAAAAAAGAAACTTCTACTATACTGAATATATCATTCTATATTTTCTCATTACCTGACTAAGTTGATCAAATCCTTTTATAAAGAGGATTGATGCTTATTGAAAACATAACAAAAAAGTCAGATTAAATCTTGCCAAATAAGGAGGAGATAAAACAACCATGACATATTACAATAAGTGCAGATAACAAAATAACAACACTGAGGGAATATAGCATAACTATTTCCTATATCTTCTGGAATGACAAATCCTTCTTAGTAGCAACATATCCTTCAGAAATGTGCTGGATTTTTCTGCCATGGCTAGTCTTCTAACGCTCCTTCTTTAATGTGGTTGCACCACTCTTTGTACTGCTCCTTGTTAAATGCAGTCATACCACTTTTGAACTGCTCCTTGCTTACTTGGAAGGTTAGTAGCATTTGGTGTACATATCTATATTCAAGTCAACATTTCAACTCCTACTCAGATGTTAGAATAGAGCTTAAAATAGCTACATGAAGTACTGCATTATATATATAATAGTCAGCAAAACATGCTATTCTAACTACCCATAGTGTTTTTAGCTCTAGTTGTACTTATAACAAGTTCACATAGGTATAGGTTCATAAATATTTTAGAAATATCTTATTAGAGCATAAAGAGTGTCAACAAAGTATAAATATTATAACAAAATGGAGACAATAAATTGTCTCATCATTTGCTCCCTACTGAAGATAATGCTTGTCCTCAAGCATTGCATTTTCTGGCTAAAGACCTAAAATCACTGACAATTATCTTTCCCTTCTTTCCACTCTTGAAAGTGTAATAAAATCCCCTTGTTCTTGCCAAGTAATCTCCCTATTGTTCTTCCAACAACTGATCCAATCTAGTGGTGTTGATGTCATATAGGGGCCATAGGAGTGTAGGTGGCTGAAAAGACAAAGGCATCCACAATTCCCTTTTGATCTAATGCCCCAATTGCATATATCTGGTTGCTCAGTTTATTACTGCCTCAAAGTTGATTGGGCTTTGTGGCTCTATTTTCTTAAAGGCCTTTGGTAATCTATTCCACTGATTTCTTACCCCTACAAGACCTCTTTGAAATGAAAAGTAGGGTAGTCCATGGTATTCTTTGTAGACCTTGTCTCTTAATTCAAACACCTTCTCCTTGATTTCAAGCTTATGTTTCCCATAGGTCAAAATGAGCCAATCCCTCAAGAGGACATCAAGATTATGTGATTCAGCCCTTAATGGTAAGGGTTCAAATTTCTCTAGATCCCTGTAAATATTTAGCTGCCTATAATAGTTTCCTTCATTATGCATCCATGACATCAGAGCTCTCCAATGAACATCCCCTATATAGAGAAAAGGATTCCACTCTGTTTCATGTGGGATGACAAAGTTATGCAAATATAGTTCACATAATAAATTTTTCTACCATGGGGGAAGAGTTTGATATATTCCATAAAAAGCTTGGGTTGACTTGAATTCACAATCAATACCCTTCATTGTCATCATAAGTTGAAACAAAATAAATTGTTCTTTTAAAAAAATTGCATATACCCTGGGTGGCAGTCTACAAGCTATGACTTGATCGACTAGTTTTAGGGCTTTGTCCATTTGTTGTTTTTGTTTCTTTATCTACTCCTTAAGAGCTTTAATTTCCTCATCCTTATCAAATATCTCTTCCCACATTTGATATTTTTACCGTCTAGACTAGGTCTTCTAAAAAACAAAATGATTATATAGATTAAAGAGTACAGACTGAATTGTTCGTGAGGGAAATTCTTACAGCTGAGCTTTCTTTTTCTTTTCTTTGGCAACTTTCTGAAAATACTCAGTGAACCATGTGGATTTGTAGGGCATAATGGACACATTGGAATACATAGGGTGCTATGAAGGAGTCAATTGAACATTCACATGAATGCTCTCCTGTGCTACGTCAAGGTTTTGCTAAGGCATACCTTGGTCATCATGTGGCATGCTACTATCTATATGCACCCTAAAATGGTCACCTAGACTGTGGGGCCCCATTCAACAATTTATCAATTTCCTAAATCAACATTTTCAACTCAACATCAATTTCCTTGATCAAATCCTAATTATATCATTTATTTGATTTTATTCTATGGATTAACCATTTTATCCTAAGTCTTTATTTAATTAAAATGAATATTTCCTCCCCTTTTATTAAATAAAAAGCCCTCACTTTTCCTCTTATCCTAAGTTGCACAAATAAAGCATTATTCTTATTTTATAAAAAGAAGAAAAGTACTTTTTGTCTTATATGGACACAAAAGTCAACTCTTATTTTATCATTGGAAGATATTTGTGCACATGGATTGCTCCTTTTTTATGCTCCACCCTTGATTAAATCTTTTGCCTCTTAATCTCCATCGTTCGTTGATTTTCATTTCCTATAAAAGAAGAGCTCTCTTCTTCATTTTGATATGATCAATCTTTTGAATACTAATGTTATGCTGCAGGTTTTCTAGGTGACTTTGGAGCTTTTGAAGATTTGGAGCATTCTTAGCTTTTACATTTACATAGTTGCATTATCATGGCATTCATAGCTTCATATTTAGCTTAGTTTCCTTTATGCTTTAGATTAATTCATTTAGCTTAATTAGGAGGCTTTGTAATACTTTCATTTCATTTCATAGCTTAGCTTGCATCTTCATTTTTAGTATAGCATTGCATTGCATTTCATTTTGATTCTTGAGGATATTGGCATTCTTGCCCTTGTCTTCTTTGAATCTCCCATTGTGTGGTTGACTAGCAAGGTCATAAGCTTAATAGCTCTAGCTAAGAGCAATCTTAAAATCCTTGCAACTCTATTCATAGGGAGCTCTAGGTCACTTTCTAAGGTTTCCCATTCATGGATTCCCTTGGAAGTAATGACTTAGAGAAGTGCACTATTTAGTGTGTAATTTTTTTGGCACCCACCGTGGGGCATAACACTCTTGTTTTATCCTTCATTTTTATGCATTTCCACACTTTTTTCATCACTTTTTAGCTTACTATTTTCAGCAGATTTTTTTTTCTTTTTTTAGAAGATTATCGTACGATACTTCACCAATGTCTTGTGATACTTTGTCCTATACTGGTGTGATACTTCACCAGTTAAAGTATCATGCTCTGTGAGAGATTCTGTCACACTGGTATTTAGTATTTTGTCACCTGCAGGTAACACGAACTGTCGCACAAGAGGAAACTATTGCACCCGTATACTGGAAACTATAGCTTGAAATTTTTGGTAACTGTACTATCACTTGTGCCTAGCAGAGAGTTGTTTATTAGCTTTTTCTTGCCAAGTTTTGATCTAATTAGCTTGTTGGTTTAGTTTTCTATGGTTAGACAGATTTAATTTGTAGATCTCATTTGGATTTTTGTTTTGCTAACCATTGTGGGGCTAACAAGTTGTGGTTGTAGGTGCCTCTTGCTTAAATATTTTGCCAAAAGATTTCATGCACAAGGGCTATTAATGGTTTTTGTAGGGCTGCCCAAAAGCATAAAAATAAAAAAAAAGTGCTTGTTATTTATTTCATTTCAAGTGTGGCATCTACTAGTTGTTTCATTTCATAGGAACATAATATCTTGTTGTAGGAATCTTTGGGTGGTAGGAGAAGTATGTTCTTCACCCTTGTGGTGAACCAGAAAATCTTGACCCATCTTTAGATTTTGAAAGCAAGAGTGTAATTGAATCCTTTGCTTGGTGTGTTTGGGAGAAAAATTTGAGATAGGGGAGTATGCTCTTCACCCTTGTGGTGAAACAAAAACCTTGAACCTCATAAGTTGATCCACTCTTTGTTTAGTTTTTAGAATCCTTTAGCAGGCTTGCTCTTGAGCAATCAAGAGGAACAACCCAAGTGGGGACAAGTTTTTTTACAGCTATTCTGACCCACTATAAAATCAAGGTTATCAAGGACACAAAACCTTGGTAGACATAGCACTTGTCTTTGCTTGATGTGAGTAGCTTGTGGGATTATGACCATGAGGAAAATGTCAAGTAATAATGCTTAAGGTACTCTTGTGGCTACAAGGTCCCAGTCCTTTTTGAGGAGAAAGAGGGGTGTTACGAATGGAAGCCCTTACTAAGAACCATAGATAGAAGCCACCCTATTTTTCCACTTAGATTCTTAGTGCAAGGATTGATCCAAGTGGAATAACCTGGATCACCCCAATATTACTCACCATTTGTGTTCCTTTGGTTGTTTCATTGGCACTTCCATGACAAAGCCAATATCTGAGGCAATGGGACATCAAGTGTGGGCCAAGTTGTTAAGTATTGAGCCATTGTATTTTTATGATAGAAAGTGCTTGAAGTGTTCTCACTGTGATATACTCATGTAAATGTTCTTACATATTCAACATCACAGTAGTATTCATAGGATTTTTCAATTTTGATATCACAATTGTTTGTCTTGGCAAGGTTGCTTTTGCCCTTGTTTCAAGTTCTTGAAGACATGTTTGATCCCTTACTATTTGAAAACTTGTCCACTTACTATTGTCACTGTGATTGAAACTAAAAAAATCAACCTTCAAACTAAAATTTTGACCAAACTGCCCTTAAAATTGAGATTTTTAGCACTCACTGGTCAAGAGTCGTACGACCTTGAAACAGTATCGCCCACTGTACTGAGAAATATCATGTGATAATTCATCACTAGAAGACTATCGCATTTCTTGCCTAGATAATATCACATGCATTGCATGGAAAATATCACACTACTTCTTGTGAAATATCACACTAGAAACTGTATCGCCCTGTTAGCTTGGAAACTGTCACACAGAGTTATTTTGCTGCCTCACCGTTGTCTGCAATTAGAAGCTAATTTGTGTCCTAGTTCTAGCCTTCCTTGGTCAGTCTAGGTCAGATCTTAGGTTCTATGACATGTTACTCAATATTCAAATGAATTTAAATGGTATCAAATTGCAAAAAAATGACTCTTAGTCTTCTTTCTTCCGCTTCTTCCATGTCTTCCTAGTCTTCCATTTTCATCCTTTCTCTTCTTTCTTCATGATTCTTCCTAAATTCTTCATGTCTTCTTGATTCTTTTCCTCTTATTATCTAGTCTACCTTCTTCTATTTCATCTCTTCTATTAATTTCTTCCATGTTTGATTCCTTCTCTTCTACAACCATGAATTTCACCTACCTTGTTATGGAACCTCTCTTGAGAATGGATGATCTCAAACTCATTGCTCAATTCGAAGAATTTTATTCCTCCAATAGTCCTTCTGGATATCTCATGGGTGACAAACTTAAAGAAAAAATAAAAGAAAAGATGATTGAATCAGATGCCTTTGCTAGGATCATAGACATGATCATATCATGACCTCCTTCTTTCAAACATTCTTCATCTTCTAAGTCTTCTCATTCTTTTTCACATTCCAAGTCTTATCATGACTCTTCTAGAAATTATTCACATTCCTCATTATCCAAGTCTTCTTCCTCCACTCGGTCTTCACTTTCCTCTTCTTCAAAATCTCATTCCTCTTCTACTTCTCCCAAGAGTCTTAATCCTCAATATGAGCAATATAGTAATCCTTGTGATACCTCTCCCACGAAGAGTGACAAGCCCACCTTTGATGACTATGATGAATATTATGATGGCTATGATGATGAACCATATAGTCATACCTATGAAACCTCTATTCCTAAGAGTCCTCCTCATCATGTGCTCATGCTTACTAAAGGGTCATCCTACTGGATAGATCATGATGGTGATCCATATGATTCTGATTTTGAAAGAGATTTTGATGATTTCTGTGAACAATACCTAGATGACACTTCTACTTCTATTGAGGAATATAAAATGTACCATGATGATTTGAAATGTAAATATTATAAGAATCCTTCCTCTAAGAACTCTCATGTTGAAAATAAAGATTACACTCTCGAGAAAGATCATGTTGATGATAGACCTTTGTCTTGTGATGGTCCCCTTCCATCCTCTACTTCTTCTAATACCCATACATTTCCTAAAGCTTCCAAGTCTTCCAAATGTTTCACAAATACTTCATCCAATAAAGATCCTAATAATTTTCATGCGGTTCCCTATAGTTATCCTAAAGGGCTACCTCTTAAAGAAACTCAAGCTAACTTTCACTTGGCTGCAAATACTTTCAATAATGCTAAAACTAAAGAGCTTGAGCCTTTATGCGCTATAATTCCTACTTCAGCTAGTCCTTCACTATCTCTTCCAAAGTCTTCAATACAATCCCAACATGCTTCCTTGTCCTTAGAAGTGGCTTCATGTCAAGAGGACTCTAAAAATAAAGAAAAGAACATAAAGAAAGATCAAGAACCCTCCATGTCACCCAATCTTTTTCATGATGTCTCTTATCCATTTCATGGTACTTTTGATCCTCTACACCCTTTCTCATTCATTCCACCATGTCTTAAGCCTTCTCCTAAGCAAGATCAAGCTACTACTTACACCATTGAGCTTATTGACAATCAAAATAACCTTACTACACTTGCACTTTCCAAAGATGATACTTCCATTAAGGTTATTAAAAATAGTGTTGTTACTTCCACTGTTAAGCCTATTGAAAATCAAGAAAAAAATAATACGCTTATGCTATCCAAAGCTCCTTTTCAAGATCAAAGTCTTCCATCTTCTTGTTCTACCACTCCATGTTCACTTCCACTTTCTACTCTTCCTAAGTCTTTTCAAGCTCCGAACAATCCTATCAAAGAAGTTGCTCCTATTCAAGATGTTCATGATTCTTTTGAAAATCCTAATGCTCACTCTAAAGATGCTGATGTCCTTGGTTGTCATATAGATGTTGATAAAATTATTGATTATCCTTTTGTATCTTCAACATCCATCCTCAGACCTCCTCCACCAATACTAAGGGCTTCACGTCTTCCTTCCATCTTGGGCCCTTATGTCCCTTCAATTTCCCCTCCTAACTCTCCTAATTCATCATCCATCTTGGGTCCTTATGTTCCTCCATCTCCTATCTTTCCTCAAGATCAACATAGATGCATACCCTTGAATCCTTTTCATCCACCCACCCATCTAAACCAGTCATATCCTCCTCCTTATTCCACAAGTCCCAAGTCTCTTGGAAGTAACTTGAATGTTCAATACAAGAAAAAGAAGTAATACAAGAATCCATCAAAAGATCACCATGTCTCCTCTAATCGACATGGAGGCATAAAGTCAAAAGACATATCTAAGAAGAAAGCTACAAGGCAAGTATGGGTTCCAAAATCCATCATTAAAGATATTCTCTCTAAATCATCAAAAATAAATGAAAAGCCTATGGCTATATGGATTCCAAAATCTCTCTTGAAAGAGTATGATGTTGAACAAAAAGTGAAGTTGAGATTCAAGATTCCAAAGGCTTCCACTTCATCTTCTTCCAAAAACATTATTCCATTCCATGTGCCCAAACCGCAACCTCTGCTATATGTTCACCATATTCCTTCACGTATTCCTTCATTCATGTTTCCTCCATCCTCTCACCACCCTTCAAGGTGTGTGTGTTGATGTTGATCTTTCATTCCTTTCCATCTTCCCTTTCACAATCCTTCCATTAATTATTCTTCTACCTTCTATCCATTTTCCTCATTTGCCTATTCCTCCGATCTTCCAACCTCACTCGCTTTACATAAAACCTTATCCTCCATTTTCCTTTTCCATCTTCCTTTCCCTATCAGCATCTTTGAGCATATCATTTTGAATCCTTGGCATATCATGGTTTATCCTTTCAAGGAGAATTATCTAAAAAGCTTGCCTTCTTTCAAAATAAATAAATAAAAAGAATTCAAAAAAATAGAAAAAAAATAAAGTACAAAAAAATAAAAAAAAAATAAAAAATTTAAAAAATTCAAAAAAATAGAAAAAGTGCCTTGGTGAAAACCTGGAAATAGGCGCCTTGGTAGCAAAAATACAAAAAAATTGAAAAAATAAAAAAATCTCCAAGTGGTGAAAACTTGGAAACAGGTGCTACTTGAGGCCTTTGCACCCTTATTTCTTAGCATGCATCCTCGACACTTAGCCTTTTTCATCATGCCTTGACCTTGTTGCCTTGGTTTGGAATCAGTCCTTGTCTTTATCTAGGGGGCATAACTGTGTTAAATTTGGTCTCTAGGATGCGTTGGTCTTTAAGACATCTTGCAAACTATGTTTTTCAACACCCCCAAACTGTGTTTTTCAACACTACCCTAGTGTCAAGTGTTTCTCAACACTTATCAGATATCTTACCTACAGTCTGGCATGATATGGTATTTCTCACTCATAGATGTGATATTCAAAGTTTGATTCTATGACCTACACACATGCACTTAAAACATTCAACTCATTGAGATGTGATTGACTTTATTTCTTTGTGTGCTGTCTATGATGATTTCTTTGATGAGTGTTCTCTCCCTGAGAAGTCTTCAATGATGCATAGCTAGAAGACTGAGGGCATGAGAACATGTTTTATTGCTTTTTCTGCTTGTGGGTATATTTTTTTGGTCTTAACTGACATTAGCATTTATGCTTGATCCACTTGACACTTAGGATCTGCAAAGTATTATCCTTGACTATTTTATGCAAGTGCATACTTATAGTCATCTTGACTTTCCTTGTGTCTCAATCCAAGTATATTCTTGCCATATTAAACTTAGGTAATCTCACTGCACTAGTCATCTTGACCTACATGTCTTTGATGCCTAGGTGGGATTCCCACATTTCATCTGATATAGATCATATTCATATACCCATAGTCATACTAGTGAGTATTGTATGATCTTACGACGCTACCAATAAAGCTTGATGATGATTATTAGATGTCTATTGGCATTGTGACCTTGCAAGTCATCCACTTTTCATAGTAGCTTGCATTTCTAGGTTTATGTTAGATTAGTCTTGCATTTTTTACATGGAGAGAGCTCTCATTTTATCTTTCACGGACTAGTCAGTCAACTGCGCTCATCCTTTCACTTCTTCTTGATCATGTCTTTTGCTCCTTGTCTTTTACATCACATCCTTTTCCTATCAATCACAAGGGGTTAATATTATCATCATATCTATATCCTAAAAGAAAGCATTTTTAGAAACACGAGTCTACATCATACACATGAGAATTCAACATACATCTATGAGAGTGAATATACATGAGCATTTATACCATACATTTTGAGCAATATGACAAGACAATATAAAAACTGATACATCCATCACAAGTGAGACAAATAAACAAATACATCACAAATCCAGTAATCTTATAACAATGTCATGATACAAAATACAATATGAGATCCCAAAAATCTTGATCAAAGTCTCATGATATGTAAACATCTTAAAATCCTAATCCTAGCTCTAGTTGGCACCATCATGTGGAGCTGGTGGTGGAGGAGGTGGTGCTACATCTGGTACCATATCTGATTTGCCAGCTATCGTTGAGTAGGGAGGAGCCCTCTAACCCTCTGGCACAACCTGAATGTAGAGCCCATGATAGTATTGTAGACTAGGAATTCGAGGGTACCTGCTTTGAAAGAATTCAAGCCAAACAAGGATTAGATGTTAGTCTAAGCATGGAATCAATGCAAAACAAAGAAAACTCTAAGCTAGCCACCTCAGATTGAGCCTAAACAGGTGCACCCAAGCACTGTTTGATTTTCTCTTGCTTAAGGGGATGTGGGTGTGCTCTCTAATCACTTGGAGCATATTCCTTATGCATTTAGGATGGATTGAAATCCATGAAAACCTCAAAATGGCACAAAACAGGTATAGAACACTTGATTTGCCCCTAAGGCCTCAAGGATCAAAATGATGCTGATATGAATATTAAGCTACATGAGATTTATGCTAAGATTGATTTTAAACCAAATAGAGATGTGATGATGATGATGATATGCTATGAAAAAAAATGAAGTAAACTAAGTTAATCCATTATTGCTAAGCTATGATGTGTTAGAAAGCTTGAAGAAAACAAAGAAATCTAACAATTAGGAATGATTATGCTAGAGCTAGAAGTAAAAGAGCATGATAACAATGCATGAAGATGAAAGACTAAGCTCATGAATTGCTCTTGGAAGAGGGAGTATTTATAGGATTTCCTAAGGGCTTGGGTTAGGAGGAAAGGTTAGAGTTTGGGGTAAGGTTAGGGTCTTGAGTCAAGGGGATAAGGATGAAGACTTTCTAGAAGAGTCTAGGCTTTGGATGAGGATAAAGACTTTCTAGAAAAGTCTAGGCTTTCTAAGGATAAATATGGAATTTAAGAAATAAATAAAGTTTTATTTATCTCAAAGGCTTTAATGAGTTTGAGGCTCATTAGGGGTAGGGTTTGACTAGGAGTCAAAGGAGACTTAGATTAGCTTAGGGAAAGTAGGTAATTTCCCCTAAATGGGTTTAGAGAAGGATTAGGAAAGTTCTAGAAGAGTCTAGAGTTTTCCTAGGGTAAATTAGGAATTGAGGATTAATATTTAATCTTAATTAAATATTCTTGAGTTGGGATTAGGATTAGGAAATGATGGGATTAGCCTTTAATCAAAATTAAAGAAGGATTAGAAGATTCTGGAAGAGGTTAGTGGTCTTAAGAAAATTGGCCAAGTTTTGGGCAAAAAATAAATAAATTATTTATTTTGGGATTTTTGGTCAATTTATTAATTAAAATAATTAATAAATAGGGAAATAATGTTTAAATAAGATTTAAACATTTTTGGGAAGGATTTCTTAATTAAGTATTTTTAATTAAGATAAAGGGATTTAATGACATAAAAATAAATTAATTAACTAAATAATTAATTAATTAATAAATGATGATGTCATCAGAGATTTTTTAGAAAATAAAAATACTTTATTTTCTAAAGGATTTTTAGGTGTCTACAAGTATGTGGCTCATGCTGCCTCTCTCCGTGACTCTGCAGTAGTAGCCTATATAGTCCTATCTTGCCGCTCAAGCTTGGCTCTCATATCTGTCAACTGCTGCTCTCTGACTACTATGGTGATGCATAACTATTGCATCTCCATCTCTAGAGCTTGGATCCTGGCTCTTAGGTCCTCTCCCCCTGTAGGCTGCTCCTGCCCAACACCTGACCCATGATGAGATGGCCTCACTATGTCATCTCCCTCATCTCCAGAACCCTATCCCTATGGCTGTTTCTAGCCACTTGATCAAGAGCTCTATCTAGTCTCTCTCACTCTCCCTCTCCCTCCTCCATCTCCTCCATCCCCATCATCTCCATCATCTCCTTGAGCTGTTGGCTATGCATTAGGTACCATAAATCTAGGAAATGGAGCTCACCGCCACTCTACTTTGTAGGCTGCATCAGCCCCTACATCTGCCATATCTGGGAGATAGTCCCATGGCTCTCTCCATATGGTTGCTATATCATGTACTTCCTATTGGTAATCTAGCATCGACAGCCAACCCTAGCCCTCATCCCTAGCCTAGGCGTATGTAGTAGTCTATATAGACACTTTCTGCTGTCGCCCGAACTGCCTCCATACCCGAGTAATAACAAATTGCTCCACAATGTTTGGGTATCAGCCTACCAGTGGCTGACTGAATAGCATATAGCTCAGCTCATCCTCTGCATCACCCCATACCTCCACAACCCTATATGGCCTCCACTGGAATGAGGAGAGTTGATCCAGTACCCTCCTATAGTATGTCACATCCCCACTATGAGGCTATGATAAGAATCCTGCATACCTATAGATAAAGGGATGTCTCCTCTCCCTTAGCTATACACATGGACGCACCACAATGATGTGCTCCCATGCCCACACCTGTGCTAGAATAGCACCACATGCCCATGTCCTACTCTCATGGTACATAATCTCATGGAGCTTGTGGTACATATCAGCCAATATGGCCGGGCCCCATGCCATCCTTGGTGGATGTGCTACTATATCTACTAAAAATCTACCCTATCCTAGTGAAAAACCCTTCTAACTCCTGTCCGTGATAAGGGCCTGTGTAATAATGGAAGCTACAATGCAAGGCACTGGGAAGTCCTTGCCAAAATCATCCATCAGTCAATCCTAGCTGATGTGTCTATCTATAATAGTAACATCTTGGAACATGCCTTGGATGACCTACCATCCCTCGATAGGATCCTAGTCATAGTATACGTGTGTCAACAAATAATCATGCCAATTTCTATTATATGGAAAATTTACATCTATAACTATCTATAAACATGATTATACTTATAGGATTGCCATGGCTAGGCACTCAGAGAATCTGATAGATGTCCTCTAAAGTGATTGATGCCCCTCCAATAGGTAGATGGAAGGTGTTGTTCTCACTATGCCATCTCTCGGCTAGCACAATCAACAACCCATGGTCAGCTCGAATGTGGGGCAACTTCAGCAAGTAGCCAAAGCCCATCACCCTCAAGTCTGCCCAACCTAGATCATCCAGATCTCAGACATATCATAACCCACTAACTTTCGGTGCTCTAATCAATAGTGCCAAAAAGAACTCCTGCAGGCCATCAATCCAAAGGTAGATGTTAGAACATATCATGATGGATGTCTAAAATCAGTACAAGATATCTTAAGAATGCCAAACATTGTCAGGACCCATGTCATTTTGCTCAAAAATATTATAACATGTTATTTTTCTATACTGTACGATACTATTTTTTAACTAAGTATCATGCGATACTTTTCCCAATAGCAGTACGATGATATCTATTCTTGCGATACTTCACATAGTATCGTACAATATTTCATCTAGTATCATACGATAGTGGATTCAATATCAGTGCGATATTATATTGACCCATGAAGTATCGCATGATAGATACCCTCAAAGGGTGTGATACTTCTAAAGTATCGCACGACTTTTTGTACAAGAAAAATTTTAAATTTTTTTAAATCATTAAAAACATGTTTTAAATGTATTAAATGCTCATAATGACTCAAAAAGGGCAAGTTTTTCTGAAAACATACCGGGGCACCATACTGTGGAGGCCGATTGTGCAACCGGGTGCACTCAAATCGATGCCTGTGAGCTGAGACTACTGCTTGCTGGGCCATTTTCTCTCTCTAAGATCTTAAGATTCTCAAATTGCTAAAAGACAAATGATTTTTGAAAATGACCTTTTAACCCCTTTTATAACATTTTGACTTTTTGACCTAATTTTCAAAACACCTTGAAATTGCCCAAAAATTGCACCCCTAGCTAATTTCGACATCCTTGATCCATTTTCGGACTCAAAATTGAAATCTGAGTTAATCTTGACAGTCAAAATCACTTTTCAAAATTTTCCCTTCTTCTGCACAGTTGGCTAACCATTTGAGGCCTGATCCTTCGATCTTCGCTGGGGCATCCTTATTTCTTCATCCCCATCTCTTTCAACCTCCTAGTCTTTCATTCATCTTCATCTCCATCTCTCTAAGGTTTGACTTCATCTTCATTTTATATCTTTCTTAGTCAAACCTAGTGAAACTGGGGCATGTCTTCACTGCTTAATGGTTATCTTATCATCCTTCACCTTCAATTGTGATTTCTAGTAACTTGATCAAGTTTATCAAATTGCTATTTTCCTCTACCTAATTTTGATTTCAATTTTGAGGGGGCAGTACCTATCAGCTTCAATCTTTGATTCAACTTTATCATTCAGCTCAACTTGAGATTTTTATTTTGAGACTTGATTATCACTTAACAACAACGGTGTTAGTCTTTTCTTTCGATTCTTATCTCTTATTCTTAGACTTTATTATCACTTAATAGCAATGGTGTTGGTATTGTTTTTTAGCTTATCTTTGTCCTGATGTGTTCCCATCCGTCGAACACACATCTGGGTTGTTTTGTGATCCCAAATCGATCTCACACTTCAATTCCATTATTTGACCACATGTGATCCTAAGTCGACCTCACATTAGTCAAAGAGGGGCAAATGTATGCACCCTAAAATGGTCACCTAGACTTTGGGCCCCCATTCAACAATTTATCAATTTCCTAAATCAACATTTTTAGCTCAACATCAATTTCCTTGATCAAATCCTAATTCTATCATTTATTTGATTTTATTCTATGGATTAACCATTTTATCCTAAGTCTTTATTTAATTAAAAGGAATATTTCCTCCCCTTTTATTAAATAAAAAGCCCTCACTTTTCCTCTTATCCTAAGTTGCACAAATAAAGCATTATTCTTATTTTATAAAAAGAAGAAAAATACTTTTTGTCTTATATGGACACAAAAGTCAACTCTTATTTTATCATTGGGGGATATTTGTGCACATGGATTTCTCCTCTTTTATGCTCCACCCTTGATTAAATCTTTTGCCTCTTAATCTCCATCGTCCATTGATTTTCATTTCCTATAAAAGAAGAGCTCTCTTCTTCATTTTGATATGATCAATCTTTTGAATACTAATGTTATGATGCAGGTTTTCTAGGTGACTTTGGAGCTTTTGAAGATTTGGAGCATTCTTAGCTTTTACATTTACATAGTTGCATTATCATGGCATTCATAGCTTCATATTTAGCTTAGTTTCCTTTATGCTTTAGATTAATTCATCTAGCTTAATTAGGAGGCTTTGTAATACTTTCATTTCATTTCATAGCTTAGCTTGCATCTTCATTTTTAGTATAGCATTGCATTGCATTTCATTTTGATTCTTGAGGATATTCGCATTCTTTCCCTTGTCTTCCTTGAATCTCCCATTGTGTGGTCGACTAGCAAGGTCATAAGCTTAATAGCTCTAGCTGAGAGCAATTTTAAAATCCTTGCAACTCCATTCATAGGGAGCTCTAGGTCACTTTCTAAGGTTTCCCATTCATGGATTCTCTTGGAAGTAATGACTTAGAGAAGTGCACTATTTAGTGTGTACTACTATCAGGTTCTTGCACATTTTGAGATTCCTCCATATTTTTGGGAGATGAAGACACTTTTGTCTGCTTGTGTGAGTCATCAGGAATGTACTCAACAGAGGGTTCTGGAGCAAGTTTTGGTGATGGAACATTTGGATTTCCAAGGGAATGGGGAGATACTTTTCCTTGCATACAAGGGCTTCTTCACACTATTGATTCCTCAATCACTGTGGTTTTACTTTGGCAGGATCTTTTTGGCCTTTGTGCTACGGGAGTAGATGCCGCAGGAGCAAATGCTGCAGGACTTGACCATTTTCTTTTATTTATATGAACTACAGGGTTTTGAATTTCCTTTTCTAGGTTAGGGGTTTTGTCTCCAACCTTCTATTTTCCTTTCTTTACGCAAAAAGTAGGTATATTATTCTTTGGAGTGGGCTCATAAGACTTATTTTCTAGGGATAATTCTAGTTCTTTTTCTTTTGTAGCTATTTCTGGAGTAGGCTTAGAAGACTCTACTTCATTCTCTAGAGGTTGAGCAATAGGGTTAACCCAGGGTTGCAAACTTTTAAATTGAACAAATTCTTCCTATGTCACAGGAGAGACATCCCTAAGGGATTTTTCAACCAAAATCTTTATTAGGGCATGGTGGCTTATGGAATTTTCGTTACCCTTCTGTGTTTCCTTGACACTAATACTTAACATATTATAGAGAAAATTAGGAACATTGACTTGAAGATTATACTTTATACAACTAAGCAATTTGAAATGATGGGCATGCAAGTTGGAGAATCTCCCTTCACAAGTTAAATACCTAATAATGTGGGTAGTCAATCTGGGAAATGGTGGAAGAAGAGATAATCTCTTGCATCCCTACTTAGTAATTTAAAGCGGAGGATCACTTGGTCGAGACAATTGAGCTTGAGATGACTTGGCGTCATGCTCATTAGGATAGTGCTCTCCAATGGCTAGCAACCCAGTGACCTCTGCAATTCTTTCCTTGGTGGCAACAACTGTTAAACCCCATATAGTTTCTTGTCCCTCTTAAAAAGTGTCCATAAATTCTACTGCAACCTCCTCATTAAATTCTATTAATTGAAGAAAATACCCCAGCCAACCGCATGCCTTAAATCTGTGGACTGCTTCAAAATCTACTAGTAAAATACCGTGGTGAACTAGTTCATGCTTCTATAATTGTCCACCCATTCTATTAACACCCAGCCTTCAATTTACTACTAATCTCTGATTCTCTTATGCTCTGCAAATACCATCTTCTTGAAATGCAATTGAAATTCTTAAAAATACCAATTTTTTTTCGCTTACATTACCTCTGTTATGCTTAACATGAACAATAATAATGACATTAATTACAGAGGACATCACAGCTTTAAGTGTGAGTTACCTTGTAATTTAATTATAGTCCTTTCAAGTCATATAAGGCTCAAAAAATTAGAATTTTGCAAGTACGATAAATGTGTAGGATTAAAAGGAATAATAGAACAAAGCCTAAGTACAACATTGATGTGACAAGGATGTGACTAGGATGGCTTAGTAATAAAACTTGGAATTTATTACACTTCCCCTACCCCCTACCAAACATTAACAAGTGTCCTCACTTGATATATTTTAGCACGAGAATGGGAAACTAGCGTAAAACCCATATTATATAGTTAATGCAGTATTATATATAATTATTAAAACTTGTGTGCTAAAAGTGAGTAAGGATTGAGGGAGTTGTACCTAGGATTTATGTACCATACACATGAATGCAAGTTGATGAGAGTTCATTGATTCTAGTGGCCGCATGTGAGTGTTGACATGGTGTTTATTTAAAGCATTGAAAATAGAAATTGTGGGTGACGTGGATTGTAAGTGGGTGGACGAAAGATAAATGAGATGAATTGGAGAGAAGATGGAAGAAAAGTGAATGAAGAAATGTACCTCATATTAAATGAAGCTTTATTATGGTTGGTTTCTGAAGGCATGTTATGGTGAAGCTATAGGAGGAAGGCTTTCACCTTCTGCTACAGGAATCGGTACCTAAGTTATTATTAAACTATACATGTTGAACTGTTGTAGGAATTCTTCCTTGGTTTGAGGCTTGTGGTACAGGTGCAAGCGGTGTCCATTGAAAAGTAGTTTGAATTGGACTGGATCTAGTGTGGTCAATTGGACTACTCCATTGTCAAAGATGTATTGAATTTCATATGGTCCCAACCATCTATTCTGCAGCTTTCCTGGAATCTCCTTGAATCAAGAATCATATAATAGAGCCCAATCACCCACTTGAAATTGCTTATTTTTGATGTGTGAATCATGCCACCTCTTTCTTTGGCTCTGGATCAGCTCTGTCTACTCCAATGATAACTTTCACATTTTATCCAAAGAGTTGAGGTGGAGAAGGCATCATGATTGTGCTGCAGGAAGATTGATATTCAATTCCAGAGTTGTGCGCAATGTTTTGTGTTCAAATTCTATGGGAAATATTACTGCCTTTCCATACACCAATTCAAATGGTGTGAACCTTGTAGTTGTTTTCTAGGTGGTACAATAGGCCCATACTACTTCAGTTAATTTTCTACTCCAATCCTTGTGATGGAATTGCACTATCTTTGTTAATATGGCCTCAATTTCTCTGTTTGTGACTTCTGCCTGTCTGTTTGCCTATGGATGGTAAGGGCTAGATTTGTGATGCTTGATACTATATTCCTTCATTAGCTTATTGATTATATTTGAAGTGAACTCTACTCCTTGGTCTATTACAAGCTCTCTTGGGACTCCATAACGGGTAAAAATATCCTCATACAAGAATTTTGCTACTTTTTGATCCTTGGCATTTTGCATAGCTTTCACTTCCACACATTTTGTCAGATAGTCCGTGCATACCAGGATGTAAGATTTTCCATTTGAGGGAGGATCTATTGGTCCTATGAAATCCATACCCCATTTGTCAAATGGTGTTATTACCACTTGTGGATTGAGTGACATCTCATCTGATTTTGTTGCGTGACACATCCTTTGACATTTATCACATTTTGTTGTATAATTGGCTGCATCCTTGTGTAGTGTTGGCCAATAATATCCTATTGTTAAGATTTTCAGGACTATTCTCTTTGCTGCAAAGTGACCTCCACATGGCTCATCATGACAAGCATGGAGTATATCATAGATTTCATCTTCTCTCACACACCTTCTCATAATCTGATCTGGACCAGTGTAAAATAGATTATTATCTATCCATGAAAATTGGAAGCTTTTCTCTGCAAGTTTTTTCTTGTCCTTGTGAGATAAATGTGGGGGCATCTTATTTTCTACAAGATAATTGGCTATGTCAGCATACCATGGGTTTTTGATTGCTATATAGAACATGTGTTCATCAGGGAAGGCATCTTCAATTAGAGTAGTGTCTGTATCAACATTTTGAAGTCTAGACAAATAGTCAGCTACTAAATTTTCCTTCCTTGGCTTATCAACAATTGTTATGTCAAACTCCTACAATAGTAGTATCCACCTTGCTAATCTTCCTGCTATAGCAAGTTTGTTCATTAAATATTTAATTGCTGAGTGATCAGTGTGAACAAAGATAGGATAGCCTGTTACATAGTGGCATAATTTGTTCAATGCATAAAATACAGCTAGCAGTTCCTTTTCAGTTAACTATGTAGTTCAATTTTGGTCCATGGAGGCTTTTAATGATATAGTGATTTCATTCTCAAGGTTACTACGCTTTTGTCCTAGCACATCTTCTATGGCATAATCTGATGCATCTGTAAGGATGTAAAATGAGATAGACCAATCTGGTCCTTTGTGGACTGGTGTAGTTGTCTTGAGCTACAAGAATGACTCATTACATGCTTGTGTCCATCTTAGCCTCTTTTGTTAGCAATGTGTATCGAGGACTAACTACATGACTGAAATTTTGAATAAAGTGCCTATAGTAACTAGCATGTCCTAAGAATGATCTTACATCTTTTTGCTTAGTAGGGGAAGGTAGTGTAAGTATTACCTTTACTTTGGCTGGGTCCACTTGGATTCCTGCTGCTGAAATAAAATGCCCAAGTACTACTCCTTGCATCATCATGAAGCATTTCTCACTATTAAGGGAGAGATTGTATTCCTTGCATCTGATCAAAATTTTTTTCAAGATTATTCAAAGCCTCTTCAAATGTTACTCCAAATGCTGTAAATCATCTAATATATCTCCATACAATCATGTGATATGTCAGCAAAAATACTAATTACAGCCCTTTGGAATGTTGTTGGAGCATTACACAACCCAAATGGTAAGACAAAGTATGCATATGTTCCCCATGGACATGTGAATGTAGTATTCTCCTACTCCTCTGGAGCAATAGAAATATGATTGTATCCACTATATCCATCAAGAAAGGAAAAATACTTTTTACCAGCTAAAGTATTAAGTACTTGATCAATGAATGGTAATGGGAAGTGATCTTTCTTGGTAGCTTTATTTAAATCTCTGTAATCCACATAGATTCTCCATTTACCCCCCTTTTTGGGCACTATAACCAAAGGTGATACCCATTTACTATCAGATATAGGATATATAAGGCCAACATCTAGCAATTTTTGTAATTCTATTTTGACTATCTCTCTTAATGCTGGGTTAATCCTCCTTTGAGGTTGATAGAGTGGTAGGCTTCCTTCATTGATATAAATCCTATGGGTGTAGAGTGTTGGGTTTAGTCCCTTCATGTCCCCATAATCCCATGCAAAGGCTTTCTCATGTGTTTGGAGAATTTTAGTTAATTGCTCCATTTGTTGTGAAGGTAGCTTATTATTTACATGGAGATTGTGACCCTTGGACAACTCAATAGTAGTTGTAAGGTCAAGCATGTATACTTCAGTAATAGGACTTGTAATTACCTCACAGGTTAGGAGCTGATGAATAATATTGGGTTTTGAAGGAAAAACACAGTTCTCAAAATGGTCCTCATATGTAGTTAAATCTAACACAGAGCTTTTAGATATGTCCTTGATTTCAACATAGTCATTATTAAGAATGTTCCTGGTTACTTCATCTTCTTCCTGCAAATTTAGAAAAGATTTCCTATGTAACATCATGAGTTGAACCAAAAAGTTTAATTCCTCTTCCCCATCTCCTAAATCTGGCCATATAGGTGTGCTTAAATCTGGCTGAGGTTGAGCTGGAGGATACAATGCTAGTTTCTTAGTAGCTTTCCCATATGATATTGTCATGTTTCTTGGTCTACAACTAATGTTTGCATCAACTGTTGCCAACCATGGACGTCCTAAAATGACAGGATAACCAACAAGATTGACCTTTGGTGATAAAATCATGAAATCAATAGGGTATTCCCAGGAATCTAGGGCAACTATTATGTCTTCTATCATTCCATCAGGGGTGATAGTAGAGCTTTCTGCTAATTGCAATATATATTTTTTTTGGCAAAACTTTTTATATTTATATTAACTACTCTGGTTCAAAAGGGCTCCCAGAGAAAGAACTAGGAAAGAAAACTCTGTTCATGACCCATGAAATACAATAAAGGGTTCTAGAATACCAAAATCTAGAAAAACCCAATAAGAAACCCCCCAAGGCCTATATTTTAACTTACATTTGAAAAAGGCCTGAGAGTAACCCAACCCAAATAAAACTTACTGTCAAGAAGGCTTTATAAAATAAACCTTCAGACATATATTTACATGATATGAAGGGCTTCATATCATGTAAAATTTATCACAGACCAAAAAGGAGGGAGACTGAAGAATTCATGAAGCTTTTCCAAACCCAAAGTGCGATGGAGGAGAAAGAAATAGGGAGCTCCACAACCGATCAGTTTGCTGGTGCAAGGTAGCATTCAGCTCAAGAATAGGTAACAAAGGATCTAAAGAAGAAGCAGAATCAACATAAAAAGTATCCAACCCTGGAGTAGGTATGCCAGCAGCAGGGGAATCAACAGCCCGCAAAGGAGAAACACTATCCACCATATAAGGAGGAACCAATGAAGAACTCATTCAAGGATGCAAGGCACACTCATGAGCCATCAAACCTAGAACAACATATGTTCTTATGAATGCCTTGCTTCTGAACATCAGTTCAAAAGATATCCTTCTACAAAGACGATCAAGAAGTAGAATGGAAGAAAAAGCAATACAATCTTTAATCCTGGTTAGCAGCAAGATAAACTTGTCAGAATTATACAATAAATGGAGTGGAAAAATTCCACCAATATGAGCATCGCCATGAGAGAAATTATAACCCTGGACTGCCAAAAGTAAACTATTGTTTTGGAGATATGCAGGTGAGATGACCGAATTTGCAATTCTAGCTAACAAAGACCAAGATTGAGAAATATCAAGTAGATTGGAACAAAAAATTGAGATTAACTAAAAAGGAAAAACAATTCTATTGGAATGAGGTGACAAAACCGCTTCACCTATCAATCTCTGAATACACCTACAACACTTTGGACAATCATAAGAACAAGTGGTCTTTTAATGAAATAAATGTCGCAACACCTTAAACCTGCATCGTACATTGATTAAATGATCAGGAGGAGATACAATCTCCTACATAAGGCAATAAGATATAGGTAATACAAATGATGACACAAAACAAGTACTCCCTGCAGAGAATCATTAACAAGACATGAAATATTGCACAAAACTAACACAAGAGTTAGTACTTTAAGGACAATCATTATTAGGTAATACGCTTGAGGAGATGCCTTGAGCATAAATGATAAGAAAAGTAAGTACATCATAGCAAGGAAACATAAGAAAGCCTCGAGATCTTCAAGCCCCTTGATATTAAAATAACAACAAAAGGACAAAGGACTTTAAATATCTCAAGGATGAAATGAACTAATAAATAAACCTCCAAGCATACAAAATAAGAAACTGATTCCAAGGAAATATAGTTAAAAAGGGTTGGATGAGAATCCTTTGAAACCATAGAAGATGGATACTGAATATTATGCCCTTTGGCACCTAGATTTGCTAATTGATCAGCCAAAGCATTCCCTTCTCTGTAAGTATGAGAAATACAACATTGGGGGAATGAATCCAGGAGAGACCAAACTTGATGAAGAACATAATGCAAATGCCATGAGAGAGACCGCCTAGAAATACAAGAGTTAATAATGACAGACGAGTCACCTTCAACATGAAGAAGCTTAATGTTAAGTTTTTTAGCAGCAGTTAAACCATAAAGGAGAGCATAAGCTTCAGCTAGATTGTTAGTTCCGGGGGGAATCGGGGAAGCCTCAAAATAAAATGGAGAACCTAAAAAATCCTGAATCACAAATCCAAACCTAGAAGCACCCGAATTACCCCTAGAGGATCCATCGAAGTTGAGCTTAAAAAAACCCTGTTGAGGGGGTATCTGTGTGTGTGAAAATTATACCTGATCTGTAGACACAACACTCAGTAAAACATTAGAGGTTAGCTATAATCAAAATCGTGCAAAATTGAAAGCTATCTAACCAAGCGATTTACTGCCTTCTAATAGGTGCGAGATTAATGTTCTCAGATTGTAATCGAGATCAGTGACCTAGACGACACCTAAATGAAGGATTTGAATGCAAAAGATGGATATGAAGTTGAATGCAATTAATCTATATTTTTGATATTTTCTATGCAATAAGAATGAAAACTTGATATGAATCTATGCTAATATGAAAAACTTGATATGAAATGAATGCTAAATGATCTAACAATGAAGATTCTAACAATGATATGAAAACTATGAATGCAAAAATAAGATTGATCTCACAAAGATGTCGATTCACAAGAGCTTTGATTCTTCAATTCCAATTCTCCAGCGTGATTGTGCAAAATATGAGATGATTTGTGAAGAGCTAAAGCTTTAATTTATAGAAATCCAGGGCTTTGGAGGTGCATGGGAAAAAACTATAAATCACTCAAATAACTCAACTTGATTTTTGAGTTATTTTTAAATAAAAGATAATTAACTCACAAAAACATGCAAAAGCTAAGCTTTAACTCAAAATAGAGTTTAGCTTTAATTGATAATTGATAGTTGTCTGCTTTTATGATTGTGCATGTTTTATTTATGAATTAATTTAATAATAAAGTGATTTATTTCCAACTTAACTGCTTTTAAAAATAAAACAATTGATTTATGGGTTAATCAATTATTTAATCAAACTTTTATTAAAAACTATATTATTAAATAATGACAACTTGCTTTAATTAATTAAATAAGAATTTAATCAATTATTCATATGATATTAGATTTATTGTCAAAATTAAATAATACAATTAATAATAGAGATAATTAAATTTAATTAAATAATTAAGTGGCAAATATTAAATCTAATTAATTAAATATGAAAATATTCAATTAATCAAGCTTTAGAATAAATGTGATTTATTGCCAAATAATTATAAAATTAAAGATAATTAAGATAATTAGGAATATTACTAGGAATATTCTCTGATGCAAAATTTAAGATAATCAATTAGATTTGATGATGTTTAGATGTGCCTTAGATTAGGACTTTGATGTCGATTTCATATGATTTGATGATATAGGAGGTTAATGAACTTATAGCCCATTTTTGGGGTATTACATTTTGCCCCTCTTTGAATTACTGTGTGAAGCGCAGTGGTTCAAAGATAGTCTGTGTTTGATAAAGATATGAAACTGATTCAAAAGATAAACCGATCTCAAGATAGAAACCGATTGAAAGATATTGAGATAGGAGTTGATTGATATTGAATTGATATGGAGATAATAGGTCTTGAATGACCAAAGATAATGTTCACTGTAGCAGCAAATGAACCTATGATTGCGAAAAAGTGTCAAAATGCCTGATTCTGAACCTTAGGATTGATAAGAAGTGAGTGACCCGTTCTAGACTCGATTGTCTTAGCAGAACTAGCAGGTATCACATCCGAATCCTTTAGTTGCCGAAGAACCAAGGAAATAACACTATGATCTGATGGTTGCAAAAACTGATACAGATTACAAGATTAAGAGAATACCAGATTGATATGGATCGATGAATCTGATATGCCCCAAGTGATGATAGATTTGCCCCGAGCGATGAGGACTTTTGATGAATCAGTAACTAGACATGATTGTTTGTCTTGATCACTGATGAAAGATATTGATAGACTTGATCGATAGAATTTGATTTACAGACTTTGAATGATGTGCAATACCATGCCCCCTTCGGGATTAAAATTGAAATCTGACAAGAAAAGTCAGCGTTGATAGTTTAGAAGCATGTTAATTGATCTGAGAAGTGGTTATTTACATCCGAGAACGCATTCTGCATCGTTGGAAGGTCCCAAAAGACCAAGTTTGACTAGGTTTGACCATGAGTTTGACCATGGTTGACCAAGTTGAAATTTTGATAGTTTGATGAAAGATAATCAGTTGAGTTGAATACTGGATTTTTGTGATGATAGAAGGTCGATTATGCAAGCAGTGAATAAGATAAATCATCTCAGATTTCAATTTTGATCCCGAAAAAGGATTCTACTTGCTGTTTCATTGGAGGAACCTTCATGTTAGGTTCAGCTCTTGTTAGATTTGAAGATGCGATTTGAAGAATCGTTTAAGCATTGGAGTTCGTTTAATCATTGTGAGATCATGTAAACATGCAAAATGCAATGAGACATGCAAAATGAAATGCAACCTAAGACCTAGGACCTAGTCACTGATCATGTGTCGATTTGTTATCATCATTGAACTTTTAGGTAACCGGATAAATCAATACAATGCCCACTAGCCATGAAACCATAGACATATGAATATCAATTTGTATGCGCAAGAATCAATACAACACCCACTGGTCAACAACCATGGATATATGAATATTGATTTTATTTTCAAAATGTCGGATTAGATATAAGCACCAAGGCACAAGCGCCAGGATGACCTGAATATCATGTCCATTTTGATATAGCAATTTGTACAAGCATCAAAACATAAACATTGTGATGACCTGAGTACGCCTTGCGTTACAAACACATCAAACAGCTAAGAGATCATTCTAAATCCAATGTGAATTACCCGTAGTGACCCTTTATCGTTCACATCCTTAGGCAAGATTGCATTCCACAGTAGGAGAAAGAACTTACTCAAAAAGACAATAGTTAGATCAAACTTCCTTGAATTTTTTTGGGTATCAATGGTCGAGGTACGCATGGCCATCCAATTCGAGATAGAGGCTCTTACAGTCGGACACCATTTCAATCCAGAATTTCCAAAGCTGTTAGATTTTCACATACAAGCAAAAGACAAAGAAAAGATTATGCCCCCAGTCATCACTCTCTAAATCCTATAAAAGACATCATCGAAGAGCTCGAAGGGACACAATATGCAAAAATCTCAATGCGAATCAGAAAGCATACAAGGAGATAAAAGCATGAAAAGCACAAATTGTTTTCAGTTGAGTTTTGCTGTTTGATTGTTGTTGATGCAAAATCCTTTCTGGAGACGAGACTGACTGACTGACTCAACTTGAAGCTTCAAAGGACTCTGAGTGGATATGACACGTCTAAGATACATGGGAGACCATAGGATATGACATTGATTGCCCCCAAGTGTGAACATTGATAGGATGCAAACACTTGAGCTGGTTGGTGTACAGGCCGACTTATTGAAAACTGGAAATGCAGGAACAAATCGGGAGATATGTACAAACTAAAGCAAGACTGAAAGCTGGGAAAGACCAAGATTGTGCTGATAGATGGAGCATTTTGGAACAAGTGGTGCCCATTTGCCGAGTTTTCACCATCTTGGTAGAGATTCTATTTTTGCTACCGAGGTGCCTGTTTCCAGGTTTTCACCAAGGCACTTTTTTTTCTTTTTTTTTTTTTTTTTTTTTTGTATTTTTCATTTTTTCAATTTTTTTGAATTTTTGATATTTTTTGATTTTTTTTTTTTTTTCAATTTTTTTGTACTTTTGATATTTTTTGATTTTTTTGTGAATCATCAAGGCGCCTATTGCTAGGTTTTCACCAAGATGTTCATTTTTTCAGGACTTTTTCAGATTTTTAAGATTTTTTCAGGACATTTACCAAGCACTGAATGCCTTAAGCGTAGAATTTCTTCAGATGGAGAACGTTGATTGGTTCTTGGAGCTGTTCTCCTTCAGTCATTGAGAGTTGATAGGCACCAGAGCCAAAAGTAGCAGTGATAACAAAGGGACCCAGCCAATTGGGTTTGAACTTCCCCGTGCGTTCTCGATGTGATTGATTTTTAGAATTTTCTCTCAACACTAGATCACCAACCTAAAATTCTCTATGTCTGACTTTCTTGTTGTAGCCTCTAGACATTCTTTTCTGATACACTCTGAGATGATCATACGCTGCTTGTCTGCGCTCATCTAGTAGTTCAAGTTCTTGTAACCGAGACACTCTGTAGTCTTCATCAGTGACAAGTCCATGCATTCTGATTCTGAGTGATGGGATTTCAACCTCAATAGGTAGTACCGCTTCAGACCCATAAACTAAAGTGAAAGGTGTAACCCCTGTAGGTGTTCTGATACTAGTTCTGTATGCCCAGATAGCTGGATTGATCATGAGATATTTTTTCTGATACTTGTTCTGATACTGGTTCTAATACTGGTTCTGATACTGATTCTGATACTAATTCTGATAATTGTTCTGATACTGGTTCTGATACTGATTCTGATACTGATTCTGATAATTGTTTTGATACTTGGTATACTTGATAGCATCTTTTTCCATTTGCAAACTCCCAAGCAAGATCATATTGTGCAGTCCCAATGTCTAGCAAGGTGGAGAACAAGACGGATTAGCAAGCTGGTGGAAGAGATGGAAGATAAGAGAATGAAGGAAAATGAAGGGAAGAAATCCTCAAGGGGAAACTCCTCAAGAATACCCAAGCTAGGGAAAAATTGTCATGTAAAGCGCATTTGGATAAGCAATGAAAGGCTAGCATAGGATAAGCACAAAAGCGTAATGCCAAAGAAGGACAGGATGTAGTCCAAAGGAGTAGACATGTCAAGAGGCTTCGTAGCATCGTGTTTTACTCTTTCTCTTTTTTTATTAGATCAAGACCAAAGGGGAAAAGGATAGCGATAGGCGAAAATGAATGGAGGAAGATGGATATGAAGGCTAAACATGGAAGGAATGAAAGCAAGATCACCGTAAGATAGCTCACAAAATAGCCAAATATTCATGTATAGATCAACATTGTCAAGATCAAAGAGAGAAGATGGAATGGATGAAATATGTAGAAGAACTACGCATGATGCCTGATTGCCAGGTTTTCATCATGGTACTTATCCAAGGTGCCACAAGGAAGTGGTTTTCACCATAGGATGAATTTATTTCTCTTTACTTTTGCTACCAAAGCGCCTGTTTCCAGGTTTTCACCAAGGCACATTTTCAATTTTATATTATTTTATTCATTTTTTTTTTTTGGAAGAAGGCAAGCTTTTTATGTAATGCTCCTTGAAAGGATAAACCATGATATGCCAAATATTCAAAATGATATGCTCAAAGATGCTGATAGGGAAAGGGAGATGGAAGAGAAAAATGGAGGATAAGGTTTTATGTAAAGCGAGTGAGGTTGGAAGATAGGAGGAATAGGAAAATGAGGAAAAATGATAGAAGGTAAAAGGATAATGCATGGAAGGATTGTAAAAGGGTAGGTGGAAAGGAAGGCAAGATCAACGTCAACACATACCTTGAAGGGTGGTGAGAGGATGGAGGAATCTTGAATGAAGGAATACATGAAGGAATATGGCGAATGGATAGCAGAGGTTGTGGTTTAGGCACATGGAATGGAAGAATATTTTTGGAAGGAGATGTAGTGGAAGCCTTTGGAAGCTTGAATGTCAATTTCACTTTTTGCTCAACACTAGACTCTTTCAAGAGAGACTTTGGAATCCATATAGCTGTAGGCTTTTTATTTCCTTTTGATGATCTAGAGATAATATCTTCAATGATGGATTTTGGAACCCATACTTGTCTTGTAATTTTTTTCTTAGATATCTCTTTTGACTTTATGTTTCCATGTCTATTAGAGGAGACATGGTGATCTTTTTTTGATGGATTCTTGTATTGCTTCTTTTTCTTGTATTGAACATTCAAGTTACTTCCAAAGGACTTGGGACTTGTGGAAGAAGGAGGAGGATATGATTGGTTTAGATGGGTGGGTGGATGAAAAGGATTCAAGGGTATGCATCTATGTTGATCTTGAGGAAAGATGGGAGATGGAGGTATGTAAGGACCCAAGATGGATGGTGAATTAGGAGAGTTAGGAGGGGAAAGTGAAGGAACATAAGGACCCAAGATGGAAGGAAGACATGAAGCCTTTTGTAATGGTGGAAGAGGTCCAAGGATGGAAGTGGAAGATGCAAAAGGATAATCAATAAGTTCATCAGCATCTATATGACAACCAAGGATATCAGCATCTTTAGAGTGAGCATTAGAATTTTCAAGAAAATCATGAACATCTTGAATAAGAGCATTTTCTTTGATAGGATCATTCAAAGCTTGCGAAGACTTAGGAAGAGTAGAAAGTGGAAGTGAACATGGAGTGGTAGAATAAGAAGATGGAAGACTTTGATCTTGACAAGGATCTTTGGATAGCATAAGCGCATAATTTTTCTCTTGTTTTTCAATAGGCTTAACATTGGAAGGAACAACACTATTTTTACCAACCTTAATGGAAGTATCATCTTTGGAAAGTGCAAGCGTAGTAAGGTCATTTTGATTGTCAATAAGCCCATTAGTGTAAGTAGTAGCTTGATCTTGCTTAAGAGAAGACTTAAGACATGGTGGAATGCATGAAAAAGGCTGTATAGGATCAAAAGAACCATGAAGCGGATAAGAGACATCCGAAAAAGGAGTGGATGACATGGAGAGTTCTTGATCTTGATCTTTTTTTATGTTATTTTCTTTATCATTTTTGGAATCTTCTTGACATGGAGCCACTTCTAAGGACAAGGAAGCATGTTGGGATTGTATGAATGACTTTGGAAGAGATGGTGGAGGACTAGCTGAAGTAGGGATTATAGCATATGAAGGCTTAGGCTCTTTAAATTTATCATTATTGAAAGTATTTGCAGCCAAGTGAAGGATAGCTTGAGTTTCTTTAAGAGGTAGCCCTGGAGGATAACTATAGGGAACCACATGAAAAATATTAGGGCTTGTGTCGGATGAAGGTTCTGTGAAAGATGTGAAAGATTCAGAAGCTTTAGGAAATGTACAGGTATTGGAGGAAGTAGGGGATGGAAGGGAACCATCGCTAGACAAAGGTCCAACATTAACATGATCTTGCTTGAGAGTGTAATCTTTATTTTCAGCCTGAGAGTTCTTAGAGGAGAGATCCTTATAGTATTGACGTTTCAAGCTAGCATGATGTATTTTATAGTCCTCAGCAGTAGTAGATGGATCATCATCAAGGTATTGTCCACAAAAGCCATCAAAATCTCTTTCAAAATCAGAATCATATGGATCACCATCATGATCTATCCAATGTGATGGCCCATTTGTAGTAAGCAAGAATGAACGATGAGGAGGACTCTTAGGAACAGAGGTTTCATAGGTATCATTACATTGTCTGTTGTCATAGTCATCATAGTCTTCAAAGCTAGATGTGTCACTCTCCGTGGAAGAGGTATCATATTGCTCAATTTTTTTCCGAGGGCATGGTGACATGTACAAATCTTTATTAAATGGAAAAGAGTATAGAGGTTCCTTTTCTTTCTCAAGTTTGTCAAGCTGGACCTGCATAACATGTATCTGTTTCATTATAGCGGTGATCAGAGCTTCTTCCTCTTGTTTACTAATTCTTTGAGACATGTGTACTAATTCTCAATAGCTACTGATCCGTTCTTGACACAATGATATTTTTGACAGATTCTGGAACTAGGCTGGAAACATTGGATATCTTGCAATTTGACAATTTCTGACAACTCTCTCAAATTTTTCCAAACGACACTCTGCAGACTCGTACGACACTAGGTTCTTAATCATATGACATATGGGCTTTACTGAAACGACATTTGACAAAAAGTCGTACGAATTTTGACTTCTTGAAATGACTTTTGACTCCAGAAAGAACTTTACGTCAATTTTTGCAAAAATTTAAGGTCTTCAGTTTTGGATTGTTTGCAAATTGTACTGTCCAGATTTTGAAGGTTATACCAGATTTGATCATTTTTAATAGCCAAGTAGATAAATAAGCACGCAGAACAACAAGCAAGTGATTCCAAGCACGTCTGAAAACAATGAACAAGGGCAAAAGCAACCTTGCGCATGAACAATCAAGTGACCAAATTGTGCTAATCCCTGAGAGGACTAATTGTGTATGTTCTGAAAAGTTTTGCAATAACACACATATACCTGAGAATGAAAAAATGGCCTCTCTAGAGTTTTTAGTAATGGTTTGACTCTGCAACTTTTATGATTCAAAGGGGTGAACTCCAATCTCGGCGCACCAGGGTTTTGACACAGTCTGAGAACTTAATCTTCAAGAGCTGCTAGGGAGATCTGACAACCCAACAATGAACCATACCCGTGGAGATTTCTTCCACAAGGACATTTATATAGCGGTTGTCACTACCATGGCGAAAATGGCTATTACCGCTTGAGGTTTCATCAATGCAGTTTGCCCTGTGAAGGGATTGTCCGCTACGGTTAACCCTCTCTAAAGATGACTCACAATAGTATACCACAAGGGGACTTGGCTCCAGATTCAAGGTTTTGACACCTCTTCACTTTTAACCCAAACAAAGCAAGCAGATTAATCCGACGCGCTAAGACAAAGTTTTGTTCCACCAAGGTCTATGATATCAACTCCACGTGATCTATCAACCTCTCCGGGGAGAGAATGTATCAATCAATAAGAGAAGACGCACTAACCAATTTTGATTCACCAAAGCTTGTGATATCAACCCCACATGATCTATCAACCTCTCCGGAGAGAGAATGTGTCGATCAATAAGAGAAGACTCACTAACTAAGTTGAATGTGAAACGCACTAAGTATCCTCCATACCTACAAGGATTCTATCGTCAAGAAGGATTTCGCTAGGAATCCAATCTCTCAAGAATCACAAATAGTGTTCATAGGGCCTAATTACTATGTGAGCACAGATGTATGTTCCGAAAGGAAATCTACCAAAAGCATCCAAAAAGTAGAAAGAGGAACACTTAACGTTTAAAGCGAATATGAGATGAGTCCACAAGGTGGAACACTTAACACCTCACACAAGCTAAAAACGAGTCCACAACTTAGAAAACAAGGGAGTTCCTAAAAGCACAAAAGGGTTGCCAAGTGGAACATTTAACGCTTCTGTCCTGTTGACCCCTCCCCTTTATGACGCTGAGATTGCAACCACGGGGCGAAAATGAGGGGCCGGCAGATTAGCGAGTCCAATAACCCAAGATAGCAATCAAGATCAATCACAAGTATTCTAAGACTACTTAATGAATCCTTAAGGGTTCACAACCTAGTATCAATTATGCAAGTGTGTAGAAATAGATCAAAAGCATGAAAAGATGCACACAAGCTTGACACATAAGAGATTTATTTTAAGTCCCAAATCAAAATATTATTAGATGAAGGAGAATACCTGGGATCCTTGCAACGCGCTTAGTAGATTTTATTTGATTTTTAGCAATTTTTGTTGAGCTTTTCCATGCAAGCAAGTGACGAACTCTCCAACAAGCAAACAAGATATGCAAAATATATTCAACTTATGAAAACCATAGGGTTAGCTCTAAAAATCAATTATTATCAGTAATAATAACCAAAAATCAACCCAAATGACAACTCATATCATTCATTGGACCATGTAAAAAAATAAGTGCATACCCATCACAAAATTTTATTTTTCTTGCTGCATTTGACCTAGTCAACAAGATCTAATTTTTTTGATATGATTTTGGTCACAAAAATAGAAATTCAGAATAGAGATCCCTACTAAAAAACAGAGAGCTTTCCAAAAATACAAAAATTTTAGAAAAATCTCTTCATTTGTGCCCTAGAGACCCATTTTATCAAAATAGACCAGTTTTTGTAAATTGACTATTTGAGCTATGATATCATGTCTAAATTTAAAACACAAAGAATGGACCCCCTGTATAATTTAAAGAGATTTCCGAAAATATAAAAATTTTCGAAAAATATGCTTATTTGCGTCAGATATTAATTTTTTCCGGAATTTCAAGAAAAAATTATTAAAAATTCAAAACATCTCAGAAAATTCTAAATTTTTTACTGTAGCTTCCATGACATGTTACCAACCTGCAAAAAAAATTTCAAATCAAAATTCCAAGCCGTTTGGGAGATAAAATTAAATCTTTGAAACTTTGGGGTTTTAGCTCCCAAAAAAATCAAAACCAGCATGCAAAGGTGGGTTGCCCCACGGTGGGCGCCAGAAATGTGTGTGTGAAAATTATACCTGATCTGTAGACACAACACTCAGTAAAACATTAGAGGTTAGCTATAATCAAAATCGTGCAAAATTGAAAGCTATCTAACCAAGCGATTTACTGCCTTCTAATAGGTGCGAGATTAATGTTCTCAGATTGTAATCGAGATCAGTGACCTAGACGACACCTAAATGAAGGATTTGAATGCAAAAGATGGATATGAAGTTGAATGCAATTAATCTATATTTTTGATATTTTCTATGCAATAAGAATGAAAACTTGATATGAATCTATGCTAATATGAAAAACTTGATATGAAATGAATGCTAAATGATCTAACAATGAAGATTCTAACAATGATATGAAAACTATGAATGCAAAAATAAGATTGATCTCACAAAGATGTCGATTCACAAGAGCTTTGATTCTTCAATTCCAATTCTCCAGCGTGATTGTGCAAAATATGAGATGATTTGTGAAGAGCTAAAGCCTTAATTTATAGAAATCCAGGGCTTTGGAGGTGCATGGGAAAAAGCTATAAATCACTCAAATAACTCAACTTGATTTTTGAGTTATTTTTAAATAAAAGATAATTAACTCACAAAAATATGCAAAAGCTAAGCTTTAACTCAAAATAGAGTTTAGCTTTAATTGATAATTGATAGTTGTCTGCTTTTATGATTGTGCATGTTTTATTTATGAATTAATTTAATAATAAAGTGATTTATTTCCAACTTAACTGCTTTTAAAAATAAAACAATTGATTTATGGGTTAATCAATTATTTAATCAAACTTTTATTAAAAACTATATTATTAAATAATGACAACTTGCTTTAATTAATTAAATAAGAATTTAATCAATTATTCATATGATATTAGATTTATTGTCAAAATTAAATAATACAATTAATAATAGAGATAATTAAATTTAATTAAATAATTAAGTGGCAAATATTAAATCTAATTAATTAAATATGAAAATATTCAATTAATCAAGCTTTAGAATAAATGTGATTTATTGCCAAATAATTATAAAATTAAAGATAATTAAGATAATTAGGAATATTACTAGGAATATTCTCTGATGCAAAATTTAAGATAATCAATTAGATTTGATGATGTTTAGATGTGCCTTAGATTAGGACTTTGATGTCGATTTCATATGATTTGATGATATAGGAGGTTAATGAACTTATAGCCCATTTTTGGGGTATTACAGTATCCACTTAATTTGAGATCTTAAAACTGATCTATCTTGAGGACAAAGTGGAAAAGGAAGAGAAGGGAACATCAAACCTACCCAATTCTTAGACACAAAAGAATCCCATGATGAGAAAATATGAATACCCTTGAATTTTCCCAAATAGGCATTAGTGACTTCCACTATAAAGAAGAAGATTGATTTCTGAAAATTCTTTTATTCCTCTCCCACAAAATAGACCATAAAACCAACGAGGGAATACATAACCAGAGACATGTAAACATAGATTGCCAATGAAGAAGAGGCCATGACTGGAACAAATCCCAGACTGTCAGAGGAAGAGGCATTGATAAAGATAATTTCTGCATAACAAAATGCTAGCATAGTTGGGCAAATGGACAATTAAGGAAGAGATGATCAATTGATTCCAATTCTTGATGACATAGGACACAAGAAAAAGGATCAATAATGTTTAACCTGACCAACCTTTCACTAGTCAAAACTCTTCCTTTCAAAACTAACCAAGCAAAACATCCGGCTTTGGGAAGAACAACCGAATGCCAACAAAATTTATAAGCTCTTGAATGATTACTATTCTACTGAGGGGATTGAGCCAACCTATATCCAATCTAGACAGAATAATTACCATTAGATGCTAGAGTCCAGATGAGATGATCCGAAGTGATAGAAAGAAAGACAATCTTGTCCAAAAAAAAGATTAATAGCAGATGCAATCATAGAATCAATTGGCAAATCTTGAAAATCTCTCCAAATGACTTTGCCCGAATGTATATGAACCGCCAAGACATAATCCACCAACCTTTTACCTCATATGAGAGAAGCAATTTCACTTACATCCTGAAACATAGGTAATGAATTTAAAGGAGGCAAACCATTCCAAGAATCAAACTAGAAGTTAACAGATTCACCATTGTTGACCTCTCATGAAACAGATGATGTGACAATATGCCTAGAGTTTACAATAAAATTCCAAATAGAAGAACCTTTAGGAGGATCAAGGATTGAGATAATTCTAACTGGATCCAAATTGTCAAGGTACTTTTGTTGCATAAGTTGACACCATTTGTTAGAAGGTTGTGAATACATCTTCCAAACCAATTTCCCCCCAAAAGCCAGGTTCCTATTAGATAAATTATGAATTCCTACTCCCCTGGCTAAAGGTTGGTTAGACATATTTGATAGGGAAATAAGAGGTATTTTTTTTCTCACCAGACATGTTTGCTGTCCAAAGAAATCCCCTAATTAATTTCTCAATTTGAATAAGAATAGATTTCAGAGCTTGCAACACTGAAAGATAATAATTTGGAATGGCTGAAAGAACAGACTTAATAAGAATAATTTGACTAGATAGAGACAACCACCTAGTCTTCCAAGCAGCTATCCGAGATTTAATTCAATCAAAAACTGAATGCCAGAAGGATATCTTATTATGTCCAATAAAGAAGGGGATGCCAAGATATGTGGATGGGATCTCATCTAAAGAGAATCCAAGAGCATTAACAATACTATTCTTGATTTGACAGGAAGTGTTAAAAACATAAATTTTAGACTTGTGATTATTGATTTTTTGCCCTGAGACTGAAGTATATATATCAAGGACTTTTTTGACACAAGAGGCTTCCTTAATAGAGGCATCCCCGAATAACAATCTGTCATCAACAAATAAAGAATGGGTAACTAAAATAGAAGTATTTGTAATCTGTACCCCAGACCAAAGACCCGCATTATGAGCAACATGAATAGAATGACTCAAGGCCTTAGCCATTAGAATAAAAAGACATGGAAACAACGGATCACCTTGTCTAACACCTTGAGTTGATGGAAAGAAACCCACAAGAAACTTGTTAATTATAACTAAGAAATGAGCTCCTGAGATACAAGCTTTAATCCATTTACACCATTTTCTAGAAAATCCAAACTTGGTGAGAACCTAAATGAGAAATGCCTAATTAAGCCTATCATAAGATTTCATCATGTCTAACTTGACAACAAAGGAAGGAATGGAATACTGATTAATAGAATGAAGAGTTTCATGAGCCAAGATAGCACCATTTGTAGTGTCTCTTCCTAGAACAAAACCTCCTTGTTCAGGAGATACAATTTTAGGAATGAGGTGTTGAAGTCTCAAATAAATTGATTTTGTAAATAGTGTTACAAAGGGAAATTGGTCTAAAGTCAGCAAAAGTTTGTGGATCACTATTTTTCAGGATCAACACTATGTTTGTTGAGTTAAAGCATGTTAGCATCGATGTATTCTTTCTAGATTCTTCCAGAACAACCAACAAATCAAAACATATAACATCCCAACATTTTTGAAAAAATAAAGTAGTGAACCCATCAGGCCCCGGGGCCTTATCAGGTGATAAGGAAAAGACCACCTTACAAATTTCTAAAAGAGTAAAAGGTGCCATTAAAGACAAATTATCTTGTTCAAAAATGAGGGATGGGATTCCATTAAGCAAATCCTTAGACTTATCTGGATCAACTTGTGAGGTAACCGTAGGAGCTAAAAGATTTGAAAAAAATCTAACCCCTTCATCATGAATTCCTTTCTCATCTGTAATAACATTACCCATCTCATCTTTAATAGAAAAAATAGCCCTTACAACCTTCTTCTATTTTGCGGATGAATGAAAGAACTTAGTATTTTGGTCTCCCGACTGTAACCATAACTCACGCTATTTTTGCCTCCAATATTATTCTTCCCTCACACATAACTCTTCCCATTCCTTTTGTAGGACTTTTTGTTTTTGAAAAGTTTGGGAATCAAGACCATTAGAAATAATAAACTCATTGATTTTAGACAATTCTTTCTCAACTATGACTTTTTGATCAAAAATGTTTTTAAAAACATTAATGTTCCAAGACTTAATTAGGTTTTTCAAGAATTGCAATTTTTTTAAAAATTTGAACATAAAGGATCCTTCCTCAACAAGAGCAGCTGCCCACCATTGCTTTAGAAGGGAGTGAAAAGAGGGATGCCTGAACCAAACAGACTCAAACTTAAAAGATGACCTAACATATTTACTACCTTGGCAATCTTTACAGTCTAAATCAATGTTGAGGTGGATTGGAAAGTGATTTGACTCTGAAAAAGGTAGAATGGAAGAAGTCATTATAACACCATCCAATTTCCAAGTATATGAACACAAAAACCTAGCCAACCTAACCGCAATTTGAGAAAAACTTGATCTATGGTTAGTCCATGTGATGATCCTGATTGTAGAAAAACATCAAACAAATCATTATCTGAAACAAAGTTAGTAAAATCTGAGATTGTTCGAGCAGGAGGCAAAATTCCCCCTATTTTGTCAAAAGAGGACAAAATTGCATTGTAATCCCTAGCTAGAATGAATTTACAGTTGGGTTACTATTGAATAATTTCAGTTAAGGAATCCCACAAGTGAAATTTATCCAAGGTGGGAGTGGGCCCATAAACATTAAAGAGAAAAAAGGAATGATTAAATTTTTTTACATTAACAAATTGCCAATTAGGGCCATCTTGTAAGGGGAAGACACAAACTTTAAACTTATTCCATAACATGATTAAACCACCAGAAGCTCCTATAGCATGGACACAAATAGATTTCCAAGAAGACCATTTACTAACAGAAAGATTAAAGTTATCTAAAGAGAGCTTAGTTTCTTGTAAGAGGACAATTTCGCATTGCAAAGAATCAAGAATTTTCTTGACTCTATGCCTTTTGTCAAAGGCGTTAATACCTCTGACATTCCAAGATAAAATCTTCATGGAGGACAAGGAGAACCTTTGGTTCTCCTTTTTGAACATCTTCTAGATGATGCAAAATTAGCATCTAGGGTTGATTGAAGACCTGCCTTAATTTCCTCCAAAGCCTTAGTAGCCTTTGACTTTCTACCCCTAGTCTTAGGTGTCTTGACAATAGACTTAGGAGAAAGTGGCATTTAATAATTGAAGGCTTGGAGACAAAATTTACTTTATCACTGGTATTATCAAATGATGAGTTCTAAAAATCTTGAGATGAACAAGGTGATATCTGACCAATATTAGAAGCAAAATCATTGTTGATTGATAAAAATGCACTGTCAAAATGACCAAAGTCATGAATTAATATGAAGAGGAGACTGATCCATACATATCAAAGCATCCACAATAGAATCATTGTCATTATGATAAATCAGATCCTAAACAAAAGAATCAATAGGGTTGTTAGTTCATTTTCCTGTCAATGAAAAAATCCTATGAAAATGGCCTATTCCTTGCAAGTTTTGTAATGTTGTCTTGCCATGCCTGCATTCACAGTTTTAACTTGCAAAGAAAATCCACTTGATTTCATGTTGTGCACTCTTAGCCCTATGTTCTTCCATGTGTCACCTTGCTTCAGTCCAGATCGCATCTCCTAAATCAAAAAATCTAGAAAGTTATTCAAGTTTTGAGGTCTGCAGGAAACAATTTCAAAATCTGCCTCAGTGTCGAAAACCCACAGTGTTTTTGAAAATCCATGATGTTTTTGATCTGTGTGAAAACCTTCATTGTTTTTGACCTTGTGCCTTCTAGCTTTTGTGCGCTTATCTTTTGGTGTCAGAAACCTTGTGTGTTTTTGATCTTTTCCGTGGAGAACCCTGTGTGTTTTCGATCTCATAGTTTCCTGTTTGCCAACGTTTCCTATGTGCGCAAGTGCAATTGGTTGGTGGGCCCAGTGTCAGAAGGGGAGCAGGGGTGCATGTTCTTATTGGTTGTCACATGATTGCATGTCAGAGTTTTCTGACATGCGACCATGCGACCGGTTCCTTCCTTGCGCGTGGGGCCTGATGGTGGTTGCTGTTTGGTGGTCCCGTTGGTGGTGATGTGGCAGCTTATAGTTGGCTATCGCATGATCTCATGTCAGAGTTTTTTGACATGCGATGATGTGACCAGTTGACATGTGTCCTTGGGGCTCGGTGGTAGGTGTTAATGTGGTGTCTGTGGTGGTGGGCCTAGGTTTTCAAAGTTCTTAAAATGATTGGTTGTCGCATGATCGCATGTCAGAGTTTTCTGACATGTGACCATGTGACAAGGCTCCTTCCTTATGTGTGGGGCCCATCGACAAAGTGGCAGTGGTCCCACTATGTTTTGGTTGGTCCGTGTGGTTTGATGTGGTAGTTTCTTAGTGCTGGCGTGTAAGGTTTGTGATTGGTCGGCAGGGGGTGAGGTGGCAGTCTTATTGCCTTGTTGCATGATCATAAGGGCCATCTTTTAGCCATGTGATCATGCGACAAGGGTGTCATGATGACTGGTAGCGGTGGTGGTTATGTTGGTAGTTATGGTTTGTAGGTTGTCACATGTTCACATAGCCCGTCTCTGGGCTATGTGATCATGTGACTCACCACTAGACGTCATGGTTGTGGAGTTCTAAGGTGGGCCCACGATGCCAGTCTTGCCGATGTGCTAGTTTTTGATTGGTTGCCTGACTACTGACTAGACCAAGGACCTTTCAAGGGTTTTGTGATCGACTGTTGACCACGGCTAAGTGATTGCAGTTGCATGATCACAAGGGTGAATAAAGTGTCTTGCGATCATGCGACCAGGCCTAAATGTAAACCAGGTTTCCTTTATGGGCCACCTGATTTGACAGGAAAGCATGATATCAGTGACTATGATTTAAAGGTTGATCGGTTTTCCATTGGTGCCAAATTTTAAATGTCTTTGTAGTGGGTTTGCAGTGGCATGAAGTACCAAAATTTATGGTTTTAGTGGCCTGATTACCGATCAGTTTGGTGGCATCGGTGGTTGCAGTGTGGTCCAGGTTGCCATGGGTGATTGCTTGCAGATGTTTTGCCATGTGGGGGAGGACAGTTTCTTGGCTCGAGGTGTATTTTCAGGTGGGTGAAAGGACTGTTTGGCATGACAAATTCTTGGTCCTTGGTTCATTTCCAGAGGATTAGCATAAATGTGGATCATTCTTGGATCTGATTGCCTGGTTTTCTTTTCTTTGCATTGATTTTTTTTTGGCTGTCTCTGGTTGGTTTAGTGGGTAAAAGCTATACCCTAGCTATTTGTAGCTTGTTGCAACCCATTTTGGGTTCCCATGGCAGCTAGTGGTATAAAGTGTCAAAATTTTGACTTATTTAGGGTTCCATTCTGTTTGGTTCCAGTGGGAAATAGAAAGCTGTATCACATTGCATGTAAGCTGAATAGAATTTTTGGAAGTCTTTTGTAGGTTATTGAAGTGGTTTGATCTCTATCCTACTTTGATCATGTACATGACTCATGATACTTAATATAACTATTTCATGTTTACAAGTCTCTCCTTGGTGTCATTCATGTGAGTTTTGGATTTTTTGATCCATTGCATAGGGTTACCTTTGCATATGTTCTTGTCTTTAGTTCTTGATCTAGGATCAAGTGAAATTTACTTTAGAAGGGACATAGATTCATCTTGGTTGTCGACAGAAGGATCTTATAAGTAGTGGATGGGCTGGAACGTTTATATTTATGGCTATGAGTCTTTGACAATAGTTGGTTCATGTTTCATTATTTGTATGTGAGGTCTACCCAATGGATAATGGCACTGATCAAGGGCTAGTATATTTAGTTGAGTCCAATGTCTGATGGGTTTTGGCTATTTCCTGCATCTTTATATATCAATACCATTTTCATGTTGGTGGTAGTAGTAGGAGTTCCTCTCTAGTCTTCAAACTCATTCTGTGCAAATAGGGCTGTTTGTATATGAATTGGCTTCATTGGGGTATAGGTTACCTGAAGGGGTTTGAAGGCTATTCCACACTAATCTATCTGCAGGCCTTTTATTCACCAAAAGGATGGTATGAGTGTGTAGATAAGGCAATACTCACCTGAGTGAATGTGGAGCTCAAAGAAGAAGGAGGATTTCTCTCTATCCTCATCAATTGGATTTTTTTTCTTGTCAAGCTTGAGTGCCTAACCTGTGATTCGAGCCCAACCATTTGATTCAAGTTTGGTCCTGCAAGGAAAAGCTCCAACAAGGGTCACCATTGATATCATTAGTATTACCATCATGCAAATTCGAAGAAACCAGTGCCATAACTTCTGTAGACATGAGTGTAGCATGTTCCTTAGTAATTTTTTTAAGCTTAATAGAATCTTTGGAAAACATAAGAGAAGTTACAATTGAATCAAAGACCTTTAGGTCTGGGAATTTAAAGATTGGCTTGGACTCAGAGACAACAACCCTAGATGTATCAAAACCCCTTAGAACTACCATGATAGAAGGAAGATAAATGCTTAGCATATTAGCAAATGAAGCAACAAGAATTGGGGATAACTTAACAGAGACAAAGGGTGTAGTTTGAAAATCATGGTGATCAAAATTTATTTGAAGGGTTGTCTCTAGAAAATTTTGATGACAAATCATCTTAGACAAACTACTGAAGCCAGTCTGATTAGAGACCTCTGTCTCTTCCAATATATTATTCTGTGATCCTTTATCAAAATTATTTTGAGGCAGAACCTTCGATCCCTTATCATCCTTAGGATGAAGTATATCAAAATTTTTTGAAGCCACTACTGTAGAACATTTGGAGGGAAAAGAAGACCTATCCTTATAGATGATCAAATTAGAGCAACTAGGGTCCTTACATTGATTCATAAAATGTCCTAACAAATTATCATATCATGAAGAAACCTTCACCTCTTGGGGTATAACTTGCTGCTTCCAAACCCCCCATTTGGATTGCAAAATAATAAAATTAGGAAGGGGTTGATGAGTATCAACTACCAAACAAACCCTAATTGACCGATGCAATGCTTCATACAGTGTTAGATCATGCCAAATAAAAACCCCAAGCTTATTAGCAATAGCTTCAACAATATCCAAATCTCTATATTCTAAAGGTAATGCTGGAAGTTCAAACCAAAAGGGCATCAATGCACATGCAGAATCTTGAAAATCAAAATTTGGAGTCCATTTCATCAAACACATCCCATTACCATTGGAAAAATAGTACTTAATGCAAAGAACATTATTTTGTGTGATATCAGAATCAAAGATTGCAACAAAAAAATGTGAACCATGATCAAGATAAAAAAGGTCACGAAGCCCTACCCAATTTTTGAATGCCCAAGGTCGAAATTCATAAAAAGGAATAAAGGACCATATCTTACCAATAACCGCATGATCCTACAAATACAATACCCGGGGTTCCAAAATTCCATCCTCCATGTTAAGCACATGCAAGGATTTATCCATGTTGGATTGCGTTGAATAAAATCTTTTCCCCGAACCACCCATGTTAATGCCTTTCTCAGGAGCCTTAGAATTATTAAACACCTATTTTTTGATAAGCAGAATATTGTTTGATGAAGTGACAAATGAAGGCAGATGCAGAGGGTAGTTATTGTTAAAAGGAATGATAGGTTTAGGGTTTGATTTCTGGCTAGGCGGAAGCGGAGGAAAGTGATGAAGTGATGATAAAGGAATATTATTAGGCAGAGTGACAAAAGAGGGAGTTTGGATAGCCAAAGAATTTGGCCACGAAACAAATGAGGGAGTACTAGGGTTAAAATTACCAATAGGGATTCCATGCTTATCAAACAATGGGGTTGGCAATAAAGGCCATTCATAGATATAAAAAATGGGAGATGGGCGCGGATGATGGAGAAAAGTAGGGTTCGGCTTCCGACCAACAAATTTAGGAAATGATCGGATGTGAAGAGGAATATGAGGGTTAGGATAAAAAATATCATGAGATCCCCTTTGGGAAGTCCAGCCCTGAGAAATAGTTGATCTTGCATTCTGCGGATAGTTATTTCAAGATCTAGCTCCCTGCTTATGAGGCAAAAACTGACCACTTCGCTTCCTTCGCTCCTGCTCCTTTCGCTCCTTTTGCACTTGCTCCTTTCACTCCATTTTTGAAATCCTAATATCTCTTATTCATTTTATTTGCAATTGCTAATTGCAATATTGTTGGAGTAGCTCATAACCCTTCTATGCTTAGTTTATTCATAGTATCCTTAGTCATCACATTAATAGCAACACCCAAATCTATTAATGCATTTTTGACAGACTGACCATTAATGATGATGTTAATAACTGGACTCCCTAGATCTGAATATTTTGGAATTACTAATTTTCCTAGCATAATATTAGCTAACTATCCTATAACATGAACTTTTTTAGGATCCTTTTTCTTTCTTCCAGGCTTTCTAAGACAAGCTTCTTTTATTGCTTTTCCATAGATAGGGACATCCTTTATTACTTGAAACAAAGGAATCTAGACATGCACATTCTTTAATTGGTCAAGGATATCAAATGGTTGGTCTTCTTTTGGTATGGGCTTGTCCATGCTGAGCCTCTAAGAAAATGGTGGTTTAATTAATGTTTGAACATTAGCTGAATTGGTAACATTATCTAGGGCAAGAATATTTGGCAAAGCATTCTCTGGAATTGATGCCGGTGCTGCAGGAAGGTCTGGCACTTCAGTAATAAGGGGTGGTTTAGGTGCAGGCAAGGTAGTACCTAATCTTAGGTGTATTTTGGCTTTATTGAGTGCATAGACAGGGTACTACTGAGCATTAGTAGCATACATTTTCTGTTGTGGTTGTTGACTATTGGGATTTGGCTGAGGCTGAGCAGGTAACTGTGTTTTCTTTTGAGGACCTATGTTTATAGGTGGTGGCTTTATTGTAGGTGTATTTATTGGAGGTGGCAAAGGTGGATATCTAGGATTTAGATTAGGCCATTGTTGAGGTCCTCTCCACTAGTTAGTGGACTGCCAATTTCCTTGTGGTTGTTACCATTGGTTTGGAAATTGTGGCCATTGGAGTTTTTGTGAAGGATACCATTGATTCTGTTGATTATTGGGCCATACATTATTCCAAGTAGGTTGATTATATTGGGGAGGACTTTGGTTATTCTAGCTTTGCCACTGACTATTATAAGGATTTGAAATTTGTAATGGGTCTTGAGGCATACCTTGTCTCATGGCCCATGGCCAACATTGAGAAACAAAGAATACTTGATCATCCTCTCCTTCTATCTTTAAGTATTCAGTTGGAAGATGCTGATTCTCTAGGTTTATGATTAACTTGCATTGACAATCCTTCTTTTGCTTACAACAATGGGGACAATATTGGGCTAGTTGTGCCTCCACGTCTGCATGCTTCTTCTTGGAAGTCATCATGTCCAGGTGTGTAGAGACATCATTAATGATATATTTCTTGAAGTCTAACAACAAGTTTGAAATTTCCATCTTTGAAATACCAGAGCCACTTCCTTTTGCTAGTGTTGGACGAAATCCCCTTCCTTTCTTTACTGCTGATCTGGAATAGTTCAAACAAATCTTCTTAAGGTCATCCTAGGAAGATTGAGATATATCTCCTCTAGCCATGAGGTCTAATGCTTCTAGGAAGTTATCATTCACTCCTCTTAGAAAAATTAGCTTCTGTGAATCCTCCTACAATGCATATTGAGAGTTCATTTGAAAGTTGTATAAGAAGCGTGATATGTAGTCCTCCAGTGTCTCATCTTCTTTCTATGACATATGGAAGATGCCATCTCCTTTTGAATCACCTCCTTTGCAATATTCCTTATACTTAGAAACAAATCTCTCATTCCATCCCAATTAGTTACTGCATTTTCTCCTAAGCCCACGAACCATCTGAGAGCTGAATCCTTCAGTGTCGCTAGAAACAACTTAAGCTTATGACTGTCAGTATTATAGTCAAAACTTTGACACAATATGTCAAACTCGAACAAAAAGGTGTTAGGATCTTCTATAATAAGGCCATAAAACTTTGGAAGTTTTGAAGTAGGTATGTTCATGAGGTTAGGATTGTTGATAAGACTTGGAATAGGAATTGGAAATGTAGGAGCTGCCATTACTGGAGGTGTTGTATATTGAAACTATGGCTAGAAAGTATTATTGACCAGAAGGTTTTGGACAACAGGTGGTCCTAGATTGGGATTATTATGGAAACTGGCTAATATTTCTGCAAAAGGACATAGGTCAAATGTATCATGAGTGTCTTCTTCTATTGAATATGATGCAACAAACTCAAAACTTGCATCAAGAAATGGTAACTCAAGTTCTTCAAATTCTTCTTTCAATTTAACAGGTTCTTTTGGAAGAAATCTTCCATGAACATCTCACCTTCTTTGATGCATGAAATTAAGTTGATGAATTTATGAAGCAAGCTCACAACTACTTGGTGTTGGCTAAAAAAAATAAGAAAATAATTTAAAAAATAAATGATTCATTAAGGTTCCTAGTTTGACACCATCCTCGGCAACGACGCCAAAAATGAATAGTTTCACAATAGGTAATGATAATCATGCCATTTTCTTTCTTAGGAATAATATACTTATGCTAAGGATTACTTTTACCATCATGAAATGCATTTAGATTGTCAACCTAGGGATGTAGACTTGAAATGGGATAACATAGTTTGTGCACTAAGTTCCTTTAAGAGTCATAACACCTATGCTGCAGGAAGATAAAATGCATGAAAGGAACCTGTGCTATTGCTGCAGGAAAGTAAAAACACTTAACTACTTAATGGAATGAGTACAAAAAGCTTGTAAACTTATCCTAAGCCTATCTAGCAACTCAAAACATTCACTATGTCTATCTCTGCAAGTGCTGCAGGAATATCCACAGTAGTAATGCTGCAGGGATAAAAAAATAACTTCTACTTGAAAGCACAAAAAGTACAGTAAGCAGCTCTACTCTAACTTAATCTAATCCACCTCCCAAGTGGGCCCCCTTGGTTGGCTTCTGCTAACTACTAACACAGAAGATACTCCAAAATTACTCTTCCATTAAATTCTTCTTAACTGGTTACATAACAATTGAACAATGCATGAAGAACATAAAAGAGCAACTTCTACTATACTGAATACATCATTCTATATTTTCTCATTACCTAACTAAGTTGATCAAATAATTTTATAAAGAGGATTAACGCTTATTGAAAACATAACAGAAAATTCTGATTAAATCTCACCAAATAAGGAGGAGATAAAACAACCACGGCATATTACAATAAGTGCAGATAACATAATAACACTGAGGGAATATAGCATAACCATTTCCTATATCTTCTGGAATGACAACTCCTTCTTAGTGGTAGAATATCCTTCATAATCATGTTGGATTCTTCTTCCATGGCTGGTCTTCTAACACTCCTTTAATGTGGTTACACCACTCTTTGTACTGCTCCTTGTTAAATGCAGTCGCACCACTTTTGAACCGCTCCTTGCTTACTTGGTAGGTTAGTATCATTTGGTGTACATATATATATTCAAGTCAACATTTCAACTCCTACTCAAATCTTAGAACATAACTTAAAATAGCTATATGAAGTACTATATTATATATATAATAGTCAGCAAAACATGCTATTCTAACTACCCATAGTCTTTGCAGCTCTAGTTGTACTTATAACAAGTTCACATAGGTATAGGTTCATAAATGTTTTAGAAATGTCTTATTAGAGCATAAAGAGTGTCAAAAAAGTATAAAGATTATTAAAAAAATGGAGACAATAAATTATCTCATCAAGGAGTAACAATAAGATCAACTATATCTACTGGGTTTGAGGATTTTAGCAACACTCTTCAAGTGTGCACTCAGTTAAGAGATTTTGCAAAAGACGGTTAAGTCTACTATGTTAGGATATTTTAAGTCTGCTACAATTGTTAGGGAGTAACATAGAAGTTTGATTTGTATGAGAAAAAACTTACATTGCTGATATCAAATCCATTAAGTATAATAATGAAATTACCTTGCTATGATGTATATGTCTTTCTGTACTACTTGATAGCCTTATATCTATTTCTGATAAAATGAATGCTCTATCAAAATCCTTCCAATATTAACCCTATCAAATCTTCAGATGTCTCAGACTGGTGGCTACTTCATGTGATGATACTTATCAAAATGAAATCTTTACAATACTTATATCAAACTTATTTGACCTAATTAGGGGTTGACACTATCTTAGAAAACCTAAGATCAACGGTTCATATGATTAACCTAGATCATCTTTACATAGGAATCATAAATAATTAAATGATTACATCCATAATAAATATTCACCTTGATCTTGGTAAACCATTTTATAACCTGAAAAAAACATTATTCAACTTGAACTATGTGTCATTCCAAACTTTTATGTAAACTCTGGATTACTCGGTAAATGCAGAGTCTCAGTCTCGGTATATTACTAATGCTCGGTAATCCTGTGTACTCATTGATTGCTATACTTGATAATATTTGTGCTTGATGACTACTATGTAGATATAACCAATTGAATTGTATTTCTCTTTTTACCATCTTTACAGATGAATACTAATGACAACTCTTAATCCATTTAGGAGTAACAGTCTTGAGGGGTCATGCCACCATGATGTGATTGTCATTGTTAGGAGTTTCGTAAAAGTGTAGTCTAGGTGTTTATGAAAGAGGTGATGTTTCAACAAGACATATTTGGGTCTTTCCAAAATGATCATTTATTTGGTTTAACTTCACTAAAGGTCTCACCAAAATGTGTGTAATTCACTAAAAATCAAAGGAAATAGAGTTTCGGTAAGACCCCCTTTGGGTCTTACCAAAGTGATTGCCTATCGACATAACTTGGGTAATTTTTAAAGGACAAAAAGGATAGCCTAATAGTAAAAATTACTCTGGTGGCATTTTACATTAGTGAGAGTCTTGTCGATATCCACATACTGTCATCTATTAATATAACTTGGGTGTTTGCTAGGAGATTGAAATCTTAACCCAATGGATAATTTTATGCCAATGAAACCATATGTCAGTGAGACATCTCCTATATCTCACTAAAATCATTTTGAATTCTGATAAGTGCAAGGATATCATCAACATGACTTCTTAGCGGTCTCCTTGATATTTGATAAAATTTCACCACAACCTAATACATTTAGAAAAGGAGATTGGTTGGGGGGGACGCTCTCCTTGATAATCAAGGTAGTCATTTTGGACATTGAGGAACATGAAGGGATCATCAGGGAAGCTCTAAAAAATGAAGACCAAGTAGAGGCTTAAAGCATTAACTCTTTCAAATGCATCAATCATCCTTTCACTTATTTTGAATCTCCATTAGTGTCAACTATAAATTCACTCAAATGACCTCATTATTATGGTATGGTCTTGATTGAATCCCTCTAATCCTTCTATGTCTGTTTATGGTTGTATATGGCTCTTGATATCATTTCCCCACACCAACAAAGTATGAATCATGAAGACAACAATGTATAGGTTACCTTTGGTTGTAGGGGTATTCATTTTTGACCTACCCTATCACTTCTAAGTTTCATTTTTGCACAAAGATCATATTTTTGATATGATTTGTTCTCCTTCTGTAAGTTAACCTTGAGTCAGGGTTTTAAATTCAATGCTCAAGTAGAATTTTGTCTGAAATATTAAAATAAAATCTTGTACATCCTTTTAAGTATCTTTTCTCTATTTTCTTTTGCATAATTTCTTCTCTATGACTGTAAAAAAGCCTTGCATGATTTCAATAAAAAATTGTTTTTACCTATTCTGAATTCAAATACCTTGTGCAATCTTTGCCTTTTTTATTTGCATGTATTTCATCATTTGAGGATTTCTATGAGTGTGTAAACTTTGATTGATGGATTATTAAATACTATATTCCTTATTAGGTTGTATTAATCTGTTACCTTCATATAGAGCTAAGGTTAATGAATATTTGGGTAGTTTAGAGTAATGATATTATTGGATTCAAAGTGCAACTATAGGCAGATGGATATAAATTACTTGATCTTGGTGTATCACCCCTTTCCCTTTAGTCAATAGGTTAAGTGCACCTTGATTACAAAGAAAGCTGAAATTCTATAGAGATTCAGCCCCATATTTTGAGTCCCAAACTTGGATATTTTTTCCATGTTTCACAAGTTTGTTTAGATTATTAACCATCATCTAAAAAATGGTGAGAAATTTTATGATGATAGTTTTTGGCATGCTTGGTAGGTCTCCATTAAAGCTTACAAAATAATTCTTTTGGTTTGTTGGTGTCAAAAAAAGAATCTCAACTTAAACGCTTATGAGATATTACTTGCCTTAGAATTTTAGCCTTCAACATGCTAAAATTGAAGTACTTGGTGAATCCATCTCTATATCTTGGTTCTTAGACCAAATTGGTGCAATTCATTCCTAGAATTCAAACAAGAGCATCTTCTAGAGGCGATTTTCCATTTATTCAACTCTCATTTTTAGGTTCTAGAAGAAGAAGAAATATAATTTCTCTATCACCAGTTAGAGGTTTAGAAAAAACACCAACACTACCTAGATCTCTTTCTACCTCTCCAATTGATAAAACACATCCTAGGGTGCCATATTTCCAATTGAATAGATCATTATTTCATATGGTTTTTCTTAGAAACCAATATTTTTATACTTTAAATGGTGGTAGCCCTCTTATTTTGACCCAAAGAAATGATATACCAGTAGCTTCACTTAAGAGTTTGCTAGGCTTTATTGGTGAAACTTATACTTCACTAATAGAACACATACAAGAAGTTTCAAATATCTATAATATACATGGTGTTATAGAGGATAATGTTGTTGTTAGACTTCTAGTTTCATCATTGAAAGGAAAATCTTTATAGTGGTATAGATGATTACCACATAACTCCATCCATGATTGAGATGAGTTAGGATAAAGACTATGCAAGTACTTTGAAGACAAAAGTGATCACCTATCACTTTTGGAGTAGCTTACCACAATAAAAAAATCACCCAATGAATTCATGACAACTATCAACTATAGATTTCAAAAGGCATGGGATAGAATACCTTCTTCAGTAAAGCCTTCTCTTGGTTTTACATTATCTTAGAGATTTCAACAATGATATTTCTACTACATTGTAGACAATGGGTGGAGACACTTTGCTAGCTACGTATGATGTATCTATAAGGGCATAGAATCACCTTATTCAATCAAGGAAGTTAGCTCCAAGGCCTCAAATGCCTTTATTTCTAGAGATGCCTACACATCAAGCTACGATGGCTCCTAATCCTACTACAACTATAAGTCAAACTCTTATTGTTGATCCTCCAACTTCTACATCTCCTAAAGAGTTAGAGGAGATAAAAATAATGATGTAAATTATGATGCAAGAGCAAAAATCCATCAAATATGATTTTAATCTTGGATTGCAAAACATTGGGAAAAAAGTGGTGACTCTAGAGAGGCAACAAGCCCAAGGGAGTAGGCCTTATTAACCCTACCCTCAAAAATTATTGATTCAATAGTCCACAAAATCAAGGACAAGGTTCATGGAACCAAAAATAGGCTTATGAGTAATGCAATGTAATACCCCCCTCATAGTTTGATTTTCTATAAGTTAATATTGCATTTATATTTATGGATTTACTGAACCCATACTTGCATGCGTATGGTTTGCGTATATATTTTACCTTTTTGTTTGACATGCCTGATGTGGTTGAGTGACAAATTCGTAGTTACTTGATTGTGAGATCCACATGATCGAATGATCATTGCCATTGTCTGTTATATATATATATATATATATATATATATATATATATATATATATATATATATATATATATATATATATATATATATATATATATATATATATATATATATATATATGTTTGTACATGCTCATCTTTTATGTAGGATTTCAGGTACTAGGCATCGACTTCCCTAAATTGTCAGGATGAGCGTGCCCTCTTGCATTATCTCAATGGTAAGAGAGGGGAGATAACATCCAGGTCAAAATCCCAACCTATGCCAAATATGGTCCTCAAATAGTGGACAAATATCTTATCTTCTACCCTCTGAATTCGTCAAGGTGATGTCATTCATGAACCCTTTCCTTGAGCTTGATTATTACTTTATGGGTTTGGTTGGTTTTCCTCTTGTGGTTGTTTGTCAAGTACATTGATGTGGATTTTGTGTTATTAATGCATTAAAGATTTAATTAAGATTAGTTATGAGATTAAAAAAATTATATCTTATGAATATGAAAATATTAAATATATAGATATTTAATTAATGAAAAATTAATTAAATATCATTGAAGATTTAAAATACTTAATTAAAAGTCTAATTATGAAAATAAAGGTTTAATTAAATATTGAATCAAAATCAAAATTTAATGTTCAAATAATATAATTTGATATTAATTATCAAATTGCTTCTTAAGTGGTGCTTATTAAATATTGGACCCCAACCCCCGACAACCCTAGTTGTTGCCACAGTTGCCATTGCACGCAACAAGCTATCGCGGGAAGCCGTGGGGAGGGCTGGCCCACCCACATGTAATCAGAGTTTAAAAAAAAAAGAAATATAATAATTAAAAAAATAAAATAAAATAAAAATAATAATAATATTATTATAAAATAAAAGATATAAATTTATTAATATTAGATTTACTTAATATTTAAAATACAATTTTTTTTAATATTAATTAATATATTATTAGACCATCACTTTTTAATTAAGAAATAAATTAATATATTATTAATTAATGTTAGTATTAAAGTTGATTATTAATTAATAAATTTTATAAATTTATTAGTAATATGTATTTTTATAAAATTGAAAGTTTGTAGTGTTTTTCTGAAACTATAATACTAATTATTTAAATTATAGAAATATGAGCAAAATTATTTTTATAGGCAATAAGCATAGCCAAGTTGGATTTTTAGTAAGAGCAGTTGATTTAAACAACATAAAACCCATGTTTTGATTTGATTGTGAATGCATTATCATACTTTGTTTATTGTGGTTATTAGGGAAAAGTATGATGGCTTTTAGGAAAAAGTTTGAGGATTGATTTCTTTATGAATTTTTTAGTGAATGTTATGTGCACTCTTTGAGAGTGGATTTGATCATCACGTTTTTATATTATTTTACATCTTTTTCTATTTGGTTTTATATGGAGAATCTTTAAAACTATTTTGAAGTACCGATTGGATCATGTATTGATCTGTGATATTTGTGGATGATCTCATGCACTTTATTGTGTTCGATCTTTATTTCTTTTAACCATAAAAAAGGTGACGACCATTATTTATGTTGAGTCCTAATTAACTTGATCACCTTGTTTCTATATTTATGATGATTATGTGTTCTAAATGATGACCTTTGTGGATTATGTGTTACTCCATGTTTGGAGAGAGATTCTTGATGCTTTTTATGATCATTTTATCTTGTGTTATGAGACTATGGGAATTGGTAATTATTTATGAAATGTCTAGTATGGGATGGATAGTTTGGATCCTCATATAGGATAAGTTATTTTTTATGTGGTGCAGGAGAACCTAGGGGTTAGCTAATTAGCCCCCAAATTTTGATTTGCATAAGTATGGTGTGTTCCAGGGTGTGAGTAGAGTAGTCCACTAGATTTCCAGATGTTAATGCAAAGTAGCCAAAAGGATTCCTCAGATGTATTAGGTTGACACATGTTGATTATAATGGCATGTGGAAGTTAAACCATTGGTATAACATATACTGATATAATGATTGGTCTAGCACTACCGATCATTTGATGGGAATAGTTTCCATTATTGATGGAGATAATTTTGAATCAAACCATTGGCCAATTAGAGGTCGGGCTAAGTCACACCAACATAGACATCAGGCAAAGTTACACCGAGTGGAGCATCAGAGTAGCTTGCATTAGCAACTCAGGTTGTTTGGAGTCAGAGTGATGGCCGATGGTGTCATCGGGTGGAGTCATGTTGACAGGGTCCATCGGTATGACTTACACTAGCAAAGGAGAAATAAAGGGGTTAGCCCGATGGTCGATGGTGTCATCAGAGTAGGTTTTGTTGATGGATGATTGGCTAGACTAAAGGCATCAAGATAGGTGTTACCGATTATTAGAAAATTTTACATTAGCGGGGAAGCCAAAATTCTATCAGAACGACCCCCGATGGATGGAAGGCCAAGAAAACTCAAGTAGTGGGATAAGATATGTCAATAATTGGAAAAGATAGCATTAGAAAAGTAACCAAGAATCAATTAGACCAATCCCTGATCACATTATTAGGTTAGGTTATGGCAATGAGTAAAATTTGGCAGAATGTGTGCATGATGGAGCTAGTTGGTTCTATTTAGTTTTCTTTCAGTTTTCCAAGTGTACACAGGATGAAAGGAACATTTGTTCCTTGGATTTCAATAGTGTAACCGATTCAAGGCCAGTATAAGACCTCTAAATTTCTGATTGTAAAAGGGGTTTTTTTGTTAGGTGCTAGTTTTTAGAGAGTTAGTCAGATAGTGGAATAGAAGTAGAGTTGATTTTGCAGTGTGTGATTTCTAGCTGAAGTTAATAAAATTCATGTTGTTAATTACTCTATGTGTTCACTTTCTATTTGCAGTGTTGTTTCTTTCATGTAAATACAATCTTGTACTTGGTTGGATTTTGAGGAACAACCAAGCTGTAAATAATGGCTTCATTTGAACTGTACTAGTCAGTTTTGTGCATGGAATGAATGGAGCTAATGTTTATTCCTTTTATTTCTATTAGGTTACTGGTAGGAATGTAGGAAAATGAAACTCTCTTTCCCTAGGGGAGCTTGGCTATAGTTCGAATAGGGAAGAGTAGTAAAAACAAACTTGTAGGAGATCTTGATGACAAAGTCAAGAAAGATGACTGCCAGACTAGTCAAGAAGAATTGTTTAGTGAGTGAACATAATGGAGAAGAGCCCTCAAATCTTGAAAGGAATTAGGAGAGGGACAAGTGTGGATGAACTTGTAATACCCCAAAAATGGGCTATATGTTCATTAACCTCCTACATCTTCAATTCGAACAAAATCGACATTGAAGTCCTAATCTAAGGCACATCTAAACATCATCAAATCTAATTGATTATCTTAAATTCTGCATCGGGGAATATTCCTAGTAATATTTCTAATCATCATAATTATCTTTAATTTTATAATTATTTGGCAATAAATCACATTTATCCTTAAGTTTGATTAATTGAATATTTTCATATTTAATTAATTAGATTTAATATTTGCCACTTAATTGTGTAATTAAATTTAATTATATCTATTATTAATTGTATTATTTAATTTTGACAATAAATCTAATATCATATGAATAATTGATTAAATTCTTATTTAATTAATTAAAGCAAGTTGTCATTATTTAATAATATAGTTTTTAATAAAAGTTTGATTAAATAATTGATTAACCCATAAATCAATTGTTTTATTTTTAAAAGTAGTTAAGTTGGAAATAAATCACTTTATTATTAAATTAATTCATAAATAAAACATGCACAATCATAAAAGCAGACAACTATCAATTATCAATTAAAGCTAAACTCTATTTTGAGTTAAAACTTAGCTTTTTGCATGATTTTGAGAATTAACTATCTTTTATGATCAGATAACTCAAAAATCAAGTTGAGTTATTTGAGTGATTTATGGCTTTTTCCCATGCACCTCCCAAGCCCTGGATTTCTATAAATTAAAGGCTTTAGCTCTTCACAAATCATCTCATATTTTGCACAATCACGCTGGAGAATTGGAATTGAAGAATCAAAGCTCTTGCGAATCGACATCTTTGTGAGATCAATCTTATTTTTGCATTCATATTACATATCATTGTTAGATTCATAGCATATCAATTTTCAATAGCATTCATAGCATATCAGTTTTCAATAGCATTCATATCATATCAGTTTTTATCATTCTTATTGCATAGAAAATATAAAAAATATAGATTAATTGCATTTATTCCATATCTAGAATTGCATTCAAATCCTTCATTTAGGTGTCGTCTAGGTCACTGATCTCGATAATAATCTGAGAACATTAATCTCGCACCTATTAGAAGGCAGTAAATCGCTTGGTTAGATAGCTTTCAATTTTGCATGATTTTGATTATCACTAACCTCTAATGTTTTACTGAGTGTTGTGTCTACAGATCAGGTACAATTTTCACACACACAGAACTTACCATCATGAGTTCATGGGAGAAGAGATAATTTGAATGGTGTGGAGTCAAGTGGAGGTGAGAGTTGGTGTGTTAACCCTTGGAGGGTAATTGATCAGTGGGTTGGGTCTTCACATTGAACCCTATTGAAGGGGCATGTTTGAGTGATCTTAGTCTAGAAATGAGTCATTAGAAGAATCCTTGGAGACTCCTGCAAGTCCTCCATTTCTCTCTGCATCATTATGCTACAACAATTTTCTTTCATGACATTCATGGTTACCTGATTTATGTAAATATTTTATGGTTTTGATTTACTTTCTCTTTGGTTATTTTGTTGGGAGCATTAGGGTAGGTTATCTAGGAGCATAAAGGGGAAGTGGCTTACTTTGGAGGCACCAAAGCCCTAAAGTGGTTGCCTGGGTATCCTTTAAAAGTAGCTTAATAAAGTGATAACTTAATAAATTATTGAGAGAAAAAATTAATAAGATAATTATGTTCCTCGACCATGCCTTGAGTGCTATTAAAATCTAAGGATAGGAGTGGGAGAAGATGCTTTCCTATCCAAGGAGTGTTAAGGTCTGGTGTGATAGGTTTCCTTGTATTCATGAGAGGATTCTGGTTCCACATGGGTCTTTCTTGAGGGTCCAGGGTCTAGAGTGACCAATCCAAGATAACTCAAGTAGTTGACGATGTGATGACACTTCCCTATATGTGTATTAGGCTCCTACATTGCATTTGCTACACCTAATTTGTGTCATGATCATTTATACTTAATAAAATTATAACCATTACTACCATTTTATCCAGTGTACCATGGCATTAGAGTTTTCTATTTTGGATGTTTCCTTGAGTGAGGCCTGATGTTATCTCCTCAACACGGTGGGAGTGGACCTTTAGGTTCCATGTGGTTAGGTGATAGTGATTCTATTACCATTGAGATATGACATTCGTGACTTTGTGCTTGGATGATCCTTGATTCTCTTTCTATCTTCTTGTTCCTTAATTGGAGACTTTCTTTTCATTATCATGAGATGTATATCTTGTATTCCATTTTATGTATTAGTTAGAGAAATTGATTCATGAGATGTATATGTACTTGTAATGTATCATTGTTAGCCCTATGACACGTGTAGTGGAAGATGTTTTATCTTAAAGACTATGATGTATGCATTTGTATCTTGTTGTATGTACCTTTGATTACATTGACGTAGTGGATGTATCTTATTATTTAGTTGAAATGAATATGTTAGTGTACTTTATGATTTGTGTCATTTTTCATTATGGTTAAGTGAAGAGTTAATTCATATTTCAATTTGGGTTTAAAATGAATGGGAGATATATCATATGATTTTGTTATGTATTGTTCTTAGTAGATTAATTTATATCTATGTAATCCTACATCATGGAACCCTTGAGACTTATAATTTGTAAATGAGTTACATTTATGAGTATGCATTGTCTTATGTTAGGTTTCTTCCTCATTGTTATTCATTATTGATAGTAGACTCTTAAGAAATTTTTTTTGGTAAACTTAGTAACATGTTTTAGGTTAATTTATCTGGGGTTCCTTTGTGGGGCATTACGCTTGGTATCAGAGCCATGTTTCTATGTTGGGAACTCTGGGATCCTTTGTACACCCATTAGGTGTCTTATAGTAAACTTGAAACAAAACATATACACATAAATAGTTTGTATTTGAGAACCATTATATTACAACTAAACATTTATGTTTTTGCTTTGTCTTAAGATTCTTTGAGATATTGATTTGTCTATTGGTTTTCATAGGTGAAATACCTATTAAGTCTCAATTCATGGTTAGGACCCATGTTAAAACATTGGGATCTCTAGCTACATTATTTCTCATGAAATTGGTAATTGTCTAAGTGAGTGAGTAGCTAGCTTGCTTCTTGTAGCCCTTGTGTGGTTGGTGCATGTAAATGATTGGTGATCATGGTTGGGTTGCCTAATATGAATTAGCATGATAATTGATGAGTGATGTTGTTTGGGATTTATATTTTCCTTCTTGGTGTTGATTGTCCTAGTTTGAGTATCTCCTTATTGATGACCCATATCTCCTTAAACATTATATGTTCTTTGAGTGACCCTATTACTATGTCCCAGTGACATGATATTATTATTTATTAATGACTAAACTTGTATGTTATTAATTGGATCCTATTTGAGTGTTGAATACTATATTTTCTGTATTAAAAATTAGATTTGAAAGTATAAGATTGATTAAGAAATTAGGAAATAATTAATAATAATTTTACTTATATTGAAATGCATTGTGCATTAATTAAAAAAATGTATCATTTATTATGAGATGTGCATTTATAAGATTAGATGTGTTTTTCATCATAGTAGGATAATTGAGTCAAGGACCTAAGTCCCCAATTGAATTAGGTATTGCATTCATATGAGAACCATTGTAACTTTTAACCTAATTGTAACATTTTGGAAAAAAATTGAATAGATACATTTTGCATATAATTACATAAAAGATGATTGTAGAAAAGTGTGGATGATTTAGTTGTCTATGGTGTTTGGGGAAATTCTCTAACATGCCTAGTATATTGAATCCCTGGATGTCACGAAGTGATTACTTCTTTGAGTGTGACTGATACTAGTCACCTTGTTATGTGAAATTTTTTATGATTGGTAATTTGTTTTAGTTGATTGATGAATTGTTCATGATGTGTTTGGGCTAGCATTGAAATTTCGAACTTTCTTATGATTGGATTAGTCACCTAACTCTCTTTTTTCTATCTATTTTATGATGCTAGTCACATTAAATTTATTGTTGAAATTGAGCACTCTTATGATTTAATATTGGACTTGGGATTCCCCCACTTGGAATTTACCCTTTTAAATTTTGTGGTGGCTATTTCAAATGTTAGGTATTGTTGGACATGTTTTGTGATAAGTGTTGTTTCTATCATGTTCACCATGGACCCCTGATAGTATGTATAAGGGAGGAGATCATAGAGACTATACTATGTTTGGTGTGTGAAAATAAAATCAATGTGTATTATATAGTCTTGCATGACTGTTGCATTAACTAGGTTTGCATGAATTTATCAACTTATTATTTGATTTTGATATGAATGTGTGCTTTATACAATTGATTACTAGATGTTTGTCTATAATGATGAATGAATAAAGATCTAGATCTATTTAAATTGTTAAATAATGAATTTTTGATCAATGCGATTTGCAGTTTATGCTTAAACTGGAATTATATTGCTCTTGATGACTATATATCATGTCCTTATCTTATGGCTTATTTTGAGATGTTGTTTTTTATTTTATCTTAATGGGATGCTTTGTGATTTAGGGATGCATATCCTTAATTGTTTGAATACTTCCATGAGTAAGCCTAACTCTAGGGGAGGTGGATGTAACCCCTCTTATAGTTTGATTTTCTATAAGTTATAATGTCATTTATAGTTATGGATTTTCTGAGCCCATACTTGCATGTATATGGTTGGCATGTATGTTTTACCTTTCTATTTGACATGTCTGATGCAGTTGATGTTGAAAGTTGGATTGTAATTTTTGCATTCCAATATGTTTGGGAGATTTTTGGAAGAATGTCTAGATGCTGGCACTCAGTGTTTGTCATTGATGTCAGCATATATTAGTGACTAGTTATTCAGATAAGGTTGCAGACAGGTTGTAGAGAATTGTATGAACACACTACAACAAATTAGCATGTGCGGACTTAGATAGAGAATATCCATGATGTATTAGATCATTGGGTGTGATCGCACATTCTGATGAATTGATCTGACAAAGTTATGGTTGATTTACTGATGACTATTTTATGAAGATAGAAATTGTGATTTTCACATGGTTGATTGCAAATTTTTTTGGATAGGATTCATGGTTGTTTAAGTCATAATGAGCGAACATAGGTTCAAGTTGGACACTGGCTAGAGATATTATTGCAATCATATGGAGTCCTGATTGTATAGGTGATATAATATATGGCATGTATATTGGTGAAGACCTATTTGGAGGATGACTTGGAACACGTTTCAAGTAATTTGATGAGTGAGATTTATTTATAGATCTAGATGATAAATTTATATAATTTTTATGTTGTAACATTGTAAGAGGTGCCGTGTGCATCTTAACATGGGTCTATTTGCATTTTGTAAATAGGATATATCCCATGTAGGCCGACCCAGACTTAATTATTATAAATTTTATATAAGGATTGAGATCCTTGGAAAATAGTTAGAAGAGAATATTGTAATAACTGAATATGTGAATTCTAGAGGGTAATGTGAGCTTGAGGTTGCATTGGTTTCTATTGAGAGAAAAATAGTTGTGCATTTGGGCACAAGATGGAGCTTGTTTGGCAGTGGTTGAGTACTGGAAGTAGTTTTAGATCAGAATTGTCTTACTCTTAAAGTTGTGAGGTTTGGAGACCCTGAGGATAGCTTTAACTCTCAAATATCTTGATCAGGGTGATCCATTATGCACCCCTAATAGGGTTATTGCCTCTAAAAGGGATGGACTCCTAGAAGGGTCGATTCCTTAACATGGATTACATTGTAAAAGACTCCTAATCGAGTTTGTCCTTTAACTAGGACCTGCTTATTGTAATACTCATCTCTTAATAGGGTCAGAACTCTTAACAAGGTTATCATACTCATAGTGCATATATATGTGGGTACCATCCTCACCAGGGCTTTTCCCTTAACATGGTTTTCCTTGAGAACAAATCTTGGTGTTCATGTGTATGTGTGTTATTGCTGCATTTACTTTTTAGTTCAGTATTTTTTTTCTATAATAAGTTTGAAGTTAAAGTTTAAAGCAATCTTTATTGGCATCAATTGATTCACCCCCCCTCTTAGTTGATTAGGACATTGCTATTCTAAAAATTGTTATCAAAGCTTTTGGTCCTCAGTCAGGAAGCTTAACGGCTTGAGGTAAAGATTAGGATGACCTTATTCAGGAAGGAGAGTCCTAAGTTTGATGCATATAATTTTGACACATGGAAGGAGAAGATGAAAAATCATCTAATGTGCATGGGATTGGAATATTGGCTCATTACCTAGAAAGATGTGCCTATCATAAAGGAGGAAGACCTTGAGACACTTACTACTACTAAAGAAGAAAGAAAAAGGTTTGTGTGTAATGTTGTTGCAAAGGAAGCTTTGGTTAATGCATTATCTGATGGTGAATTTACAAAGATCATAGATCTAAAAAAATTAAGATCTGGAAAAGACTAATTGCACTTTATGAAGGAGATGAATACACTAAGCGAGTAAAGTTTTAGAATTGGAGAACAAAGATGGAGATAATACAGATGAGTGATGATGAAACAATAAGGATGTATGTTCAGAGAGTATTTGAATGTGTGATTGGAATCATAAATAATGGAGGTACTTATACAAAATATGAAGTCATAGCAAAGATTTTTAGATCCGTGACTCCTGCCTACAAACCCAAAGTTATTTCTTTGGAGGAGACAATACCACAACACAAGGATTTTACCAGAGAAATGTTAGTGGTTAATTTTACTAGATTTGAGACTGTAGAGCTAAAGGATGCACTACCTAAGGTGGATACAACATTTAAGGCTATTGTTCAGAGAATTGGATTTGCTGGTACTGGATCTAGCAAAACAAATAAGCACAATGAAGATATTGGAGAATATGTTGAAGAATGGGAAGAGATTCAAAGGCTAGACAACCAAGTGGATGAGAAAATCATGGCCCTAATCGCTAGGAGAGAAAGGCAAGGTAAAGGTAAGTTTGAAGGGAAATTACCTTTAAAATGTTTTAACTATAAAAAGGTTGGTCATTTTACATCTAGATGTCCAACTAGAGTACCTAAGAAAAAGCCTAAATATGGAAAGTACAAGAATGATAAGGAATCCTATTAATGTAGTGATGGATTTGAAGATTTAGATGATGAATTCAATGATGTTTTAGGTTTTGTTGCTATCAAAGAAGAGGATCATGTCCATGAAGAAAAAGATTTAGTTTCTCATGTTGATAGGAAAAATGATTGGATAATTGATAGTGGATGTTCAAACCTATGACTGGTGGCATAGATAGATTTATTTAGCCGAAGAATTTTCATGGTGGAGTTGTATGGTTTGGTGATAATACTCCTAGGATGATTATTGGTAAAGGACCCATTACTTTAGATGGAAAGAATAACACTAATGATGTACTATTTGTGGATAGTTTAAAGCATATATTGTTGAGTGTTGGAAAACTTGTGGATAAGGTTTATCATTTGAAATTCAAGGATGGTCATTTCTCTATTAGAGGAGCTAATGGAGATTTGATCACATCTACTACTAAGACTAGAGGTAATATATTTTAGTTGAACACTACTAAGGTCAGTTGTTTTGTTGCAAAAATTGATGACAATTGGTTATGGAATAGAACATTTTTTCATATCATTTTTGATAACATGGTAAAGGCATCTAACAATAATACTATTAGAGATCTATCTAAGATTGTGATTGTGAAACCTGCTAAAAACTTGCTAACGCTACATGTAGAGAATGTGCTTTGGGAAAACAAACAAGAAGCAGTTTTGCATGAAAAGGATATTCAAAAAGTAGAAAGATGGAGTTGATTCATACAAATCTTTGTGGACCTACTCAGACCAGGTCATACTTTGGAGATAGGTACTTTATCATATTCATAGATGATTACTCTAGAATGATGTGGGTTGGATTTCTTAGAGAAAAATCAGAGGCATTTGAGACTTTTAAGTTTTATAAGGCAAAAGTTGAGAATGAGACAAGCTTGAATATAAAGTGTTTGAGATTAGAAAGAGTTGGAGAGTTCACTTCACATGAATTCAATACCTTTTGTGAGAAGCATGGTATTATGAGGCAGAATTCTAAACCTAGGACACCAAAACAAAAGGGAGTTGCTGAAATAAGAAGCATAATAGTTCTTGATGCAGAAAGACCCATGTTGATAGAAGGAAAAGTTCCACATATGCATTGGAGAGAAGTAGTCAATAAAATAGTATAAAAAATGAATAGAGTACAAATCAAAGAAGGTACATGCAAGACATCATTTGAGCTATGATATGATAAGACACATACTGTTAGTTAATTTGAAATATTTGGAAGTAAATGCTACATTAAGAGAGATGAATGTATAGGAAAATTTGATGCTAGAAGTGATGAAGATATATTCCTTGGCTATTCTACTAGAAGAAAAGTTTATAGATATTGCAATCTAAGAACTAGGAAGCTGATTGAAAGTGCTAATGTGAGAATTGATGAAAATTTTTGGGTTAGAGAAAGTTATTATTACTTTAACCCTTATGAGATTACATTTGAAAATATGAATGTAAATGAGAAAAATATGCAAATAATAGAGAATGATGATGAGAATGAAGAAAATGAAGTATCTCAAGATGTTTTGACAACTTACAATGGCATAAGTATGGAGTTAAAGGAGCATAACACACCAAATATGTTGTGAGAAGTCATCCTAAGGATCAAATAATTGGTGACAGGAGTAAGGGAAATAGAACAAGAACAAAGAATAGAGAGGAGAGGTTAAAAACTAAAAATTCCATTTGCTTGATCTCACAAGTAGAACCATAGTCTATAGATGAAGCATGCAGAGATGAATCATGGATCAAAGCCATGAAGGAAGAACTAGATCAAATTTAGAAGAACAACACTTGAGATTTGGCTCCAAGGCCTAAAAACAAAAATGTGATTGGTACTAAGTGGGTATTCAGAATCAAGATGAATGAAAAAGGAGTTGTTGTTAGGAACAAAGCTAGATTGGTATGCAAAGGGTATTCAAAACAAGAAGGAATTGATTTTGAAGAAACCTTTGCACCTATTGCTAGGATTGAGGCAACATGGTTATTCTTAGCTTATGCTGCTTATACAAATTTAAAAGTATATCAGATGGATGTGAAATTAGCTTTTCTTAATGGAGACTTGGAAGATGAAGTGTACATTGATCAACTTGATGGATTTCCTTTATCAGGAAATAAAGATCTAGTTTTTAGATTGAAGAAGGCCTTGTATGGTTTGAAAGAAGCACCAAGAGCTTGGTATGCAAGATTGGAGAAGTATCTTATTAATTTGGGATTCAAGAAAGGTAATGCTAACAAAAATCTTTACTTAAGGATCAATGGAAGGTATTTTGATTATTGAAGTTTTTGTTGATGATATTATCTTTGGAGAAAATGATGAAATAATTAATAAGATTCCAGATGAGATGAAAAGTGAATTTGAAATGTCTAGGATTGGGGAGATGAAATTCTTCCTTGGATTGCAGATTAGTCCAAGTAAGAAAGGGATATTCATATCTCAGACTAAATATATTAAAGATCTATTGAATGTTTTTGGCATGGATGATAGTAAACCTATTGGAACTCTTATGGTAACTAGGACTAAGTTATCCTTAGAGGATGAAGAAAAGAATGTACCATAGAAAAAGTATAGATAAATGATTGCAGGTCTTCAGTATCTGACACATACTAGACTTGATATTGCTAATGCATTTGGAATTGTTGCAAGATTTCAAGTAGATCCTAAAGAGTCTCACTTTATGGTAGTAAAAAGGATATTCAAATATCTAAAGGATACAATTGAGTTTGGTCTATGGTATGATAGATAAAAGGAGTTTACATTTCATGATTTCACTAATGCTAATTGGGCATGGAATGTAGATGATATAAAGAGTAAACGTTGAGGAGCATTCTTCCTTGGTTAAAGGTTGATTTCTTGGCTTAGCAAGAAGTAGGACTGTATTGCTCACTCTACAACAGAAGAGGATTATGTTGTAGCAACAATCAATTGTACACAAATCATATGGATGAAGAAAATGTTGAAGGAAATTTGAGTATATTTTGAGGATTCAGTTACTATCCATTGTGACAATACTAGCACAATAAATATGTCAAAGAATCCTATTATGCATTCTAAGACAAAACATATATCAATAAAGTATCATTTCTTGAGAGATAAGGTAGCAGAGAAAGAAGTGAAGTTAGACTATGTGAATACTAAGGAGCAGATTGCAAACATCTTCACCAATTCAATAAACAAAGAGACCTTTGAGTATCTTAGAGGTAGACTTGGGGTTAGAGACCCTCTTGATGACAACTAAAGGAAATGCAAAGATGAATCAGTCCTCATGTATTCAGAGCATTATTTTAAGAACTGAATACAATGATTTACTCCTATGAGGGAGTAATTTCTTGAGCACATAGAAGAGATATAGGTATTTTTGCACCTATTAAAATACTTTGAGGAGACACTATGGCACCCTTTTCCATTGACATCAAAGGAGGAGAGATATAATATGAGAAAAACCCTTCAGTTTGTGTGGGGGAGAGATGTAACAACCCTCTATCTTGACAAGGGGAGTACATGAAATGGGGAATCAATAACCTCTTGTAGCTAAAAAGGAGACAATAATTGTTATCAAGATGAATGAGAAAGATTGCTCCTAGGGGGAGCTACAATATAGAAATATTGGGAGCTTTTAGAGAGGATATTGAGAAGGTCATATTAAGAAGGAAACACACGGGAAGCAGGTAGAGTATACACCTTGGACCTTTGTGTTGATGGTTTTTCTCATATGTTGCCATCAATGCCAAAGGGGGAGATTGTTGGAAGTTGGATTGAAATCATTGTATTCCAATATGTTTGGGAGATTGTTGGAAGAATGTCTGGATGCTGGCACTCCATGTTTTTCATTGATGTCAACATATATTACTGACTAGTTATCCAAAAAATATTGTAGATAAGTTGCAGAGAATTGTATGGATGCACTACAACAAATTAGCATGTGTGAAATTAGATGGAGAATCTCCATGATGTCTTGGATCACTGGCTATGATTGCACATTCTTATGAATTGATCTATCAGAGTTATGGTTGATTTACTGATGACAACATTGGAATACATTTTAAGTAATTTGACGAGTGAGATTGATTTACAGATCTAGATGATAAATTTATGTAATTGTTATGTTGTAACATTGTAAGAGGTTCTGTGTGCAATTTAGCATGGGTCTATTTGCATTTTGTAAATAGGATTTATCCTATGTAGGCTAACCCAGACTCAATTATTATAACTTGTTTATAAGGATTGAGATCCTTGGAAAATAGTTAGAAGAGAATATTGTAAGAACTACATATGTGAATTACAAAGGGGAATGTGATCTTGAGGCTGCATTGGTTGCTATTTGGAGAACAATAGTTGTGCATTTGGGTACAAGATGGAGCTTGTTTGGTAGTGGTTGAGTATTGGAAGTAGTTTTAGATCAAAATTGTCTTACTCTTAAAGTTGTGAGGTTTGGAGAACCTGAGGGTGACTTTAACTCTCAAATCTCTTGATTAGGTTGATCCATTGTGCACCCCTAACATGGTTATTGCCTCTAGAAAGGTTGGACTCTTAGCAGGGCCGATTTCTTAACATTGATCACATTGTAAAGATTCCTAACAAGGTTTGTACTTTAACCAAGACCTGACTATTATAATACTCAGCTCTTAATGGGGTTAGAACTCTTAACAGGGTTATCATACTCATAGTGCAGATATTTGTGGGTATCATTCCCACTAGGGTTTTTCCCTTGATAGGGTTTCCCTCAAGAACAAATCTTGGTGTTTATGTGTATGTGTGTTATTGATGCATTTAATTTTCAATTCAGTATTTTGTTTTCAACAATAATTTTGAAGTTAAAGTTTAAAGTAATCTTTATTGGCATCAACTGATTCACCCCCTCCTCTCTATTGATTAGGAAATTTCTATTCTAACAGTTGAGGGATGTAGTTGTAGCTATTTTCTTGTGAGATCCATATGATCGATCGATCCCCACCAGTGTCTATATATATATATATATATATGTTTGTACATGCTTGAATTTTATGCAAGATTTCTGGTATCAGGCATCGATTTCCCTAAATTGTCAGGATGAGCATGCCATATCTGATAGGATCACACTAGGTTGCACACTTCTTTTTAGGACCAATCGAGGTTCCAAATCCATAAAATTCCTAATCTCTTGATCAGGGTCTCACATGTTTCCTTGTCTCCTAAGGACGTTTCCCAATGTCCTCAATGAGTGTAAAACTATTCTCTCTCTAGGTGACCTATCAAGGTTCAAAACTTCCTTATTTCCTTCAAGCTATTCTTATCACACCAAGTGTGTTCAACCTCCTATGTAAGTATAGAATCTTGCAGTGGTGTGGAGGTATTCGATTCCATAGTTAAAAAAAAATTTTAAACACATTTTTTTGACATCTTCCAATGTCTTCTTTACCAATTTTACCCAACTAGGAAATTTTAGACCTAGTAGCATAGAGCCCCAATTAGGCCTCCTACTCTGAGAATTTAGGATTTCTTGTCAATTTGTTCTGAAAGACTCTCCAAATTGATCTTGGATTCTTTAATCAATTTTGAAACTCTAAGAGATTTTGTGGGTCTTGGATCTCTATGCCTCTGTATAGTACCCTATCCAAACAATGATGGTTTTTTGAGGATTTTAAGGGTTTCTTGGGGTCCTCTATTCAATGAGTGAAAGATGATGATGTAGAGGCATTCTTGGGTCCTCGGTGAATCTGCATGGTGGTGTGTTACCTGGCTGGTGTTACTCAGTTTTCACCTTAACTGATGGTCTTGGTTATTGAAGAAATCTCAGTTGTTGAAGGAAATCAGTGAAGCTTATGGTGCTCGATGGAACTGGTGCTCGGTGATGCCTGTGTTGCTTAGTGTTGCTTGGCTTGGTCGGTTGTTTTAATGGTGCTCAATTTTTTCTCTAGCACTCGGTAGTTCTAGTTTACCAATTGGAGTTCTTGGTGGTTTGGTTGGCTGACTTGGTGCATTTATTGTTGGTAGCTATTGTTGCATTCTCCTATGTGGATCTGGAGGCCAACAAGTTGAATTTAATATTTGTAAGGCTATTTCAGAGCCAACTTGTATTGCATTTAGTATTTGTTTTGGAGGAGTTAATTGTGTCATCCAGCTGACTTGTGGTTGATGATTAGTATTTATAGGAAGTTTGGGGAGATGTTTTAGGCATTTAGATTGGAAGTTCTTAGAGCTGATTTGGGAGAACCAGATAAGTGAAGTTGTGGAAAAGATCCTGTGAGATCTTACAGATCAAATTATTATCTGATAGTTGTAATAGCAAAACTAGCTATTATTTACTTGGAGATAAGGAGATTGCTTGGAGGCTTGGGAGCTCAAGTTCAGATCTGCCTTAGGGTTTCCATCAGTTGCCGATAGTTTTCAGAGTTGAACTAGTTGGAGTTGTATTGAATCTTGTTGATCTTTGAGAATTACCTCTTGATTATAATTGGCCCTAACCTGGAAGGCCTTACAGCCAAGCATGTTAATGGAAAATATGTTTTGAAATAGATCTTGTTGTGTTATTCTGCTATGTTGTTTTGAAGTTGTGAGGTTGGACTATCCTTCATTGGATCCACCATCCTTGAGCTGCGTCAGGTGGTATCAGAGTGAAGGTTGATCTTGAGATGAGTTGATCTTGTTGAGAAAAGGTTGACCTAGAAAGGTTTATCTTGTGAAGTTGATCTTGTGGATGAAGAGATCATATGATCCGAGTTGCGGATCCATGGCACTAAACTTGTGGAATCTTACCCTAGTTGTTTGCAAGGTGGTAGGTTGCGATTTGACTTGCATACAATTTGGAGATTGTCACAAGGTGGTCAGTGTAGGGTTTTGTTGTAGAGGGTTTTCTTATCTTTAAGGATGCCTTCGAGAAGATTGGACCCTAGGGTGATTGCAGATCTCTGTGATACTGTGGAATCTAGGATTGCAGAGAAGGTGAAATCTGATTTCAGATCAGAGATGGAGTTGATGAAGAATGACATAGTCACCGAGATCATGAGAGCTATGACTCGTGTACCTTGGAATGTTGGTACTGAGGATGGTTATGAGGAAGTTGCTGAAGACTTTGAAGCTACTGGATCTAGTGGTGATGACTAGAGCGATAGATCTGGTGAAGACAAAACTACTCAGTTATATAGATCTAGAGCTCAGTTAAGTAATAGTTACCGAATGGAAGTTTCTACTTTCTCTAGTACTTTAAAACCTGTGAACTTGATTGACTGGATTGGTGAATTAGAAGATTTCTTTGAGCTAGAAGAAATTAAAGATCCTCTTCAAGTAAGGTTAGCACAGACAAAATTGAAAGGACATGCTGCTCTTTGGTGGAAAGACTTACAAAGAGATAGAGAGGATGAAGGTGAAATGAAGATCAATCAGTGGAGGTTGATGGTGACTAAGTTGAAAGCTAAGTTCATACCTGCTAACTATGAGCTTGACTTGTTTAAGAAGTTGCAGAATCTGAAGTAGAAGGATTTGACTATTGAAGATTATACTAAGGAGTTCTACAAGCTTACTATTCATTCTGGACATAGAGAACTTGGTAAGGAAAAGGTAGCTCGATATGTGAATGATTTGAGATTCAATATCCAGGATGAGCTTGGTATGCTGAAGATTGATTTTGTTGAAGATTCTTATCAGTATGCTCTAAAGGCAGAAGATAAATTGAAGAGGAAACAACATGGTAATCCTTGAGGGAAGGAAAAGATTGATCACTTAGTGAAGGATAAACTGATTGCAGAAGATGAATAGAAACCTGTAGAACTGAAGAAGAAGATAGGTAGAGTTATCTTTAAGGGTACTTGTTATAACTATGGTGAATAAGGACACCATTATTTTGAGTGTACACAGAAGAATCTTGGTAACTGACGAACTACTGTGGTGAATGAGAACATTCAGAATGAACTTGAATTTGAGAACTTTCTAGTTTGGTGAACATTGCTTAGTACAAAGGAGGAACCTTGTTAGAGGAGTAACTTGTTCAAGACTCAGTGAAAGTCTAGTGGTAAACTTTGTGATGTTATTGTTGATAGTGGTAGTACTGATAACCTTGTTGCTGAGGACATGGTTTAGAGACTTGGTTTGAATAGAATTAAACATCCTTGTCCTTATAGGATTGGCTAGTTGCAAGATGATCATGCTCTAGAAGTAAGAGAACAATGCTTTGTTGATGTTTAGATTGGCCAGCATAAGGATCTTGTGTTATGTGATATTGTGGAGATGAATAGTTGTCATATATTGCTTGGTAGACCTTGGCAATATGATTGTAGAGCTATGTATGATTGTGTGAAGAATGTGTTTACTGTTGAGAAGGATGATAGGAAGTTTTCCTTGATGCCTTTGCTGGATACAACACTCGATAGGAGAAGTCTGTGTATTGGTAGCCGAGTTGAGTTGGTAGATCTTGAAGGTATAAATGATCAGTGTGAAGAATAGACCTATGTGTTATCAAGGAAAGAATTGAAGAGATAGAGGAAGCTGAAGTGGAAGAGTATGCAAGCTGAAAATTTGGAGGACATGTATGTGAAGAACTAGTTCAGGGTTTATGTGCTGAATCCCAGAAGATGTTATTCTCACATATGAACATCTTTTTGAACCTAGGGTGTCTAATGTAGGGGCATTCTTGTGTCCTTGGTGAATCTGCATGGTGGTGTGTTACTTGGCCGGTGTTACTCGGTTGTAGCCTTAACTGATGGTCTTGGTTATTGAAGAAAGATCGGTCATTGAAGGAACTTGGTGAAGCTTCTAGTGCTCGGTGGAACTAGTTCTCGGTGATGCCTGTGTTTCTCAGTGTTGATTGGCTTGGTCAGTTGTTTCACTGGTGCTCAGTTGTTTCTCTAGCACTTGGTAGTTTTGGTTAACCATTTGGAGTTCTTGGTGGTTTGGTTGGCTGACTTGGTGCATTTATTGTTGGTAGCTGTTGTTACATTCTCCTATGTGGATTTGGAGGCCTAACATACTGAATTTAATATTTGTAAGGATATTTGAGAGCTGACTTGTATTGCATTTAATGTTTGTTTGGGAGGATTTAATTGTGTCATCCAATTGACTTGTAGTTGATGATTAGTATTTATAGGATGTTTGGGGAGATGTTTTAGGAATTTAGATTGGAAGTTTTGAGAGTTGATTTGGGAGAACTAGATATGTGAAGTTGTGGAAAAGATCCTGTGAGATCTTGCAGATTAGATTATTATCTGATAGTTGTAATAGCAGAGCTAGTAGTTGTTTACTTGGAGACAAGGAGATTTCTTGGAGGCTTGCGAGCTCAAGTTTAGATCTGCCTTAGGGTTTCCATCAGTTGCTGATAGTTTTCAGAACTGAACTAGCTCGAGTTATGTTGGATCTTGTTGATCTTTTAGAATTACCTCTTGATTGTAATTGGCCCTAATCTGGAAGGCCTTACAAATGGGCATGTTAATGGAAAATATGTTTTGAAATAGATCTTTTTGTGTTATTCTTCTATTGTTTTGAAGCTGCGAGGTTGGATTGTCCTTCATTGGATCCACCATCCTTGAGCCGCGTCAGTTGATGCCAAATGAATTTTCCAAGGGTCTATCTCTTCACTAGGACCGTGTCTAGTCCTAATAAACCTCTCCAACTTGTTGGATTCAAGATTTCAATCCATCCCTGCAAGTAAATTCAAAAAATAGTCTCCTTGTTCCTAACTGGGCATTGACTGAGCCCACCTAGGGAAAGGTCTTAATATTGTCAAAAATCAGTTTTTTGCCTCCTAATTAATTATGTATAGTGTACATTGACTCAACTTATATTTCCCAAAAGGTCTTGATGAAACCATAGTGAGATTTTATGGGGGAGTAATTTTTTCTCAGTTACCTATGTATAAGCCAGTGAACTAGTTGGAACAAAACAATTAATAAATAACTAACAAAAATATATATAAACTCACACTCTTTTACATAAATGAAATAAATATACTAAAACTACCAAGTCTCTTCAACAAAACAATAATCTAATCCATTAGATTCTACTAGTGCAATGCAACGATAAAATATGACTTAACTGTTTGAGACAGTGATTGTTTGCTATGCCAAAAAGTTACAAAACTTATCCAACCTTGGGATTCAAGCTTCGAGATATTTATAAAGTAGTTTCCCACATGTGTAGGTGTTTAGGAGCTAATTTAGACCTAATTCCATCATTCAGTCTCCTTAAGACAAAAGTTGTCATGCACCTTTGCAAAGTTGCAAAAGTTGTTATGACAACTTTTTAGCAACTTTTGTCTTAGTACTTTTCTTCACTGCTAAAACACTTCAAACCACCTACAATGTTATAAAAACATTCCCAAGACTAAATTAGGATTATTTTAGCCACCTCCTAGCATTTTGGAGTCTTTTTGAACCTTAGACTCTATTCTACTTACTAGGACTATACCAACTTTTATGTACAACATAGCTCACACACCAAACTTAACTAGGCCAAACTAAAACTAACCTAACCAACCAACTACACCACATCACCTAGACCCTCTTGGAGTCTTTATTAACTCTCTGACCTAGCTAGGATTAGTACAAGCCAAAATTAGATTAGGACACTTAGCCTATGTCCTAGGTGCTCTTGCACCAATGTCACATTATCTCAATGGTAAGAGAGGGGAGATAACATCCAGGTCTAAATCCCAACCTAAGCCATATATTGTCCTCAAATAGTGGACAATTATCTTATCTTCTATCCCCAAATTTGTCAAGGTGACATCATTTGTGAACCCTTTCTTTGAGCTTAATTATTACTTTATGGGTTTGGTCAATTTTTCCCTTGTGGTTGTTTGTCAAGTGTCTTGATCTAGATTTTGTGTTACAGATTTAATTAAGATTATGAGATTAAAATAATTATATCTTATGAATATGAAAATATTAAATATATAGATATTTAATTAATGAAAAATTAATTAAATATCATTGAAGATTTAAAAGACTTAATTAAAAGTCTAATTATGAAAATAAAGGTTTAATTAAATATTAAATCAAAATCAAAATTTAATATTTAAATATAATTTGATATTAATTATCAAATTGCTTCTTAAGTAGTGCTAAAGATATTAATTATAATTAAATACAATCATGTGATTATATGCACACTAGTTTAAAGGGATTGATTTGCCATTTCTAAATTAGAAGGTTGAGTTAAGAGACTTAACTAAAGGATTAGTTATAATTCTTTTTAATAAATAAATAAATTGATATTTAATTATCAATTTGCATATTATTAATATGCTAAAAATATTAATTGTTAATTAAATATTATTATGCAATTAAAGTTGCACATTCAATATTAGTAAAATTAAAATATAAATTTAAGTTAAAAGATATTATTTGAAAAGTGCATGTCATTATTATTAAATTAAAATTAAATCATGCAAAAGGTGGTGATGAAAACAAAATTAGGAGTTGTGTTCTTATTCCAGATTGTGAGTTGCATGTTTGAGTTTGGTTTGTCGGTTTTCTATATTAGAGGCCTTTTTGGTCATTTTTAGGGACACAAGTTTTAGGGAGATGTGTTTTGGCTCTGGATTTGGTTTTGAAGGAATTTGATTGAAGGCTGGAATTTTGGATTGTGGGTTGTGTTCTTCTTTTCTTCTCAGATTGTTCTTAGATTGGAGGTAGGGTTTTGAATCCTATGTAATTTTTCTTTTGAAAAGATTGTCTACCTCATGCCTACTAGTATTATGTGTGGAATTTGATTGTTGAAAATTTGGGATTACTTTTTTTGTAAAATGTTTTAAATAATTGAATTAGGCTTATTCTTATTTTTGAGAAATTGGGAAGAAAGTTTATTTTAATTCCCTTTTGTAGAAATTCTTATTAAACTCAGATCTGGTAAACCATTGTGTGCAAATTGAATAAACTATATGTTATACTAATAACTAACAAAACCCTAGGTTACTCTATAGACAATCATTTAAAAAAAAAGTGATATTCAACTAGCTAGGGTTTGAACAAAATTGTTGTATAAAATTTATGAGATTATAATTGTTTTCTGAATAAAATATATATTTAATATATATTAAAATCTATTAGAAAAAGAAATTTAATGTTGCTGGAATATATATATATATATATATATATATAATTTTAAAAATTTTAATTTTTTTTAAAAAAAGGTGGGGGGTTATATTCCCCCACCCTTGGTAGCCCAAGTTGCTACTGCAATCGCCACTGTTGGCAGCAGGCTGTTGCGGGCAGCCTTGGCTGCTTCGACAGTAGGCTGCCTCAGTTACCATGGGGAGGGCTGATCCCCTCACATGTAATTAGACTTTAAGAAAAAAAATAAAAAATAAAAAATAAAATAAAATAAATAAATAATAATATTATAAAATAAAATATATAAAATTTATTAATATTAGATTTACTTAATATTTAAAATATAATTTATTTTAATATTAATTAATATTAGTATTAAATTTGATTAGTAATTAATAATTTTTATTAATTAACTAGTAATATGTATTTTTATGAAATTGAAAGTTTGTAGCATTTTCCCAAACTATAATGTTAATTACTTAAATTTATGTGAAAAATTCTTTTTATAGGCAATAAACATAGCCAAGTTGGATTTTTAGTAAAAGTAGTTGATTTAAATAACTGAAAACCCATGTTTTGATTTGATTGTGAATGTATTATCATACTTTGTTTATTGTGGTTATTGGGGAAAACTACGATGGATTTTAGGGAAAAGTTCACCAAAGGTTGGGGATTGATTTCTTTATGACTTTTTCAGTGAATGTTATGTGAACTCTTTGAGAGTGGATTTGATCATCATGTTTTTATATGTTTGGTTTTATATAGAGAATCTTTATAACCATTTTGAAGTCTTGATTGGATCATGTATGGATCTGTGATATTTGTGGATGATCTCATGTACTTTATTATTTTCAATCTTTATTTCTTTTAACCATAAAAATGGCGATGACCATTATTTGTGTTGAGTCCTAATTAACTTGGTCACCTTGTTTCTATATTTATGATGATTCTGTGTTCTGAATGATGACCTTTGTGGATTATGTGTTACTCCATGTTTGGAGAGAGATGCTTGATGCTTTTTATGATCATTTGATCTTGTGTTATGAGACTATGGGAATTGGTACAATTGTTTATGAGATGTCTAGTATGGGATGGACTGTTTGCATCCTCGTATAGGATGAGTTATTTGTTATGCTCCAACACTTATCTTTGATGACATTCGTGGTTAACTAATTTATGAAAATATTTTATGGTTTTGATTTACTTTCTCTTTGGTTATTTCACTGGGAGAATTAGGGTAGGTTATCTAGGATCACAGAGGGGAATTATCTTACTTTGGATGTGTCGGAGCCCTAAAGTGGTTTCCTAGGTATCCTTTGTAAGTAGCTTAATAAAGTGATAACTTAATGAATTATTGGGAGAAAAAATTAATAAGATAATTGTGTTCCTTGCCCATGCCTTGAGTGCTAGTACAAACTGATAATGTGAGTGGGAGAAGATGCTTGCCCATCCAGATGATGTTGAGGTCTGGCATGATTGATTTCCTTCTCTTCATGAGAGGATTCTAGTTCCACATGGGTCTTTCTTAAGGGTCTGGGGTCCAGAGTGACCATTCCATGGTAACTCAAGTAGTTGAAGATGTGATGACACTTCCCTATATGTTTCTTAGGTTTCTACGTTGTATTTTGTACACATGATTTACGTCATAATCATTTATACTTAATAAATTTATAACCATTAATACCATTTTATCTAGTGTACCTTGGAATTAGTGTTGTCTATTTTGGATGTTTCCTTAAGTGAGGCCTGGTGTCATCTCCTCAGCATGGTGGGAGTGCACCTTTAAGTTCCACATGGTTAGGTGGTAGTGATTCTATTACCATTGAGATTTGATGTTTGTGACTTTGTTCTTGGATGATCCTTGATGTTGTTTCTATCTTCTTGTTCATTGCTTGGAGACTTTCTTGTCATTATCATGTGATGTATATCTTGTATTCCATTTTATGTATTTGTTACAGACATTGATTCAGGAGATATATATGTACTTGTAATGTATTATTGTTATCCCTATGGCATGTGTAATGGAAGATGTATTATCTTAAAGACTATGATGTATGAGTATGTATCTTTTTGTATGTAACTTTGATTACATTGATGTAATGAATGTATCTTATTATTCAATTGAAATGAATATGATAATGTACTTTATGATTTGTGTCCTTTTTCATTATGGTTAAGTAAAGAGTTAATTCATATTTCAATTTGGGTTTAAAATGAACGCGAGATATATCATGTGATTTTGTTATGGATTGTTCTTAGTAGATTAATTTATATTTATGTAATTCCATGTCGTGGAACCCTTGAGACTTGTAATATGTAAATGAGTTACATTTATTAGTATCTATTGTCTTATGTTATATTTCTTCCACATTGTTATTTATTATTCATTGTAGATTCTTAAGATAAAAAAATTATTCAGAAAACTTAGTAACATGTTTTAGGTTAATTTCTCTTGGGTTCCTTGGCGGGGTATTACATGATACCCCTACAAGTATAAATAAAAATATAGTAAGGACTCTTGTACCTACTCAAAACAATCTTTCTCAAGGGCAAGAATGGTGTACTACGCGCAATCATTCTTATGATCAATGTGCCTGCTAGAGAATAGAGTTTTGTCAGGCTCTAACCATTCAAGATAAACCAACAATATCATGACAACAATATGATACTAATCAATCTAATGTTGGTTTTCAACCCCAACATTAGGGGGATTCTTCTTTGGTGAAATGGAAACACGAGGATTTTTGTGGCATCAATCATGAAAACAATAATGGAATGGCTCATAATACCATGAGAAAAAGAAGAGAAGTGGAGAGTGTTTCACCTCCTCACATGTGTGTATTTTTTGGTCTCAACCTGAAAACACCAACACTTCAATAAATCCTTGCATTAGTGGGTTAGTATCAAAATATCCCAAATTAGGCAAAGTAAACACAAATTCCACTAAAATTGATTTATTTCTTCCTAGTTAGGGTGAGTTTAGTCCTTGAAAGATTGCTCATTAGATTAAGGATAGGACTAGTGACTTGAATACCTTAAAATGGAATATTTGGGTGAGCATGATGCAGTACTTGGATTATTTTCTCAAAGATCATTCCAAATATGAAAATGGAAATCTATGAGAAGCGATTGATGATTCTATGTCAAAATACGAATACAATGCAACATTTAAGCTATGAAAATGAACATGATTGAAAGAAAAATGAATTAAAAAAGATAAAAATAAGGACAATACACATTAAGTTATATGATCAAATAAAATGGAAGAGTGTCTTCACTATGAAAACCTAGGATGATTTGAGCTAGGAAGAGATTCCCTTTTATAAAAGTTTCACCGAAATGAACAACCAAGATTCGATGGTGAAGAGAGGCCAAGATTCCTCCTCCCTCAATCCATGTGAGTAGATCCATGTGGAAGGCACACAATTGGTCAAATATGTGTTTGTAGGAAGGAGAATGAGACAAATTTGGTAATTTATTTTCTTTTAATTGATTTTTTTTAATTTTATGTGCTCACACATGTGTGAGGATGTGTGAACAGGGTCTTATAATTAAACATATAGTTCTAGCAATTAAATGGCCTTTATGCCTTTGATTGAAGTTGATGATTTAATTAGGGAATTGGTTTAATTATGCAAGCAAGTTTGATTAAATACTTACACAATTAGGTCTAGTTAATTAATGCCTTTGATTTAGGAATTTTTAGGCAATTAATCATAGGGGCTCTAGGTTTACTAGACCATTTTTAGGTGATTACATTTTCCCCTCTTTAAATTGACGTGCATGCAACACGTTGATTCAAATAATAGATGATGTGGGATTAGGAAATAGCTTGATATGGAGCAATAAAACTATCCCTGGTTAAGAATCAATTGCGAACTTGATTGAACATAAACCGATTGAAGATTCAAGATATTTAATCCTAACTTGATCAAGTGAAGAATCATAGATGATTTAAAGAGGTTGGTTTTGGCAACCAATAGTTTTGACTTTGAGTTTGATTGAACAAAGATCGATGGATGAAGACCAAGATGCTTAGCTTGATGTGAAATGATGAAAATGAATTCTTGTCTGATGATGATGATGACTAATCAATTTGATGTGAGGTGATAAAATTGATCAATGTTAGGGAGACTCTTAAACTATGAAGTTTGAACAAATAGCTAGCTTGATGAAGTGCGATGAAACTGATTATTGTTAAGAGACTGATTGGAGTGATTGACTTGATATTGAGCCTGATGAAGCCAATTACCTAATTAGGAGAGACACTATCACATTGATGTGGTGTGATGAATTTGATATGCCCCTAGAACTTTAGTTATATTGAAAAACCATTAGATACCTATCTTGAGTAATTTAATGTGGAGTGATGAAGTCACCCATACACAAAGATTGAAGAATATAAGCTTGGTATAGAATTTGATGAAGTTGAGATGCCCCTAGCAATGAGGTATTTCTTGATTTGATTATTGTAGTTCAATTATCAACTTGCTAATATAATGATGTTGGCCCCTTGGAAGTGAAATTGAAATATGTCCAAGGTACCATAACTATTTTGACTAATTTTATTGATAAAAGCATTAGATTTTGATAAAAAATGATGTTGCATTGATTCATTTTGATTTTGATGAGATTTTAGATGATTCTAAATGAGTTTCAGGCTTGATTTAGGTCATTCTAAATAAGTTTGGCCAATTTTTGACTCACTTTGACCATGGTTTGACCATGTTGGATTGACACTATCAGTTTGATTTGGTGCAGTTTTTGTGTAGATTCATGGCTGATTTGCATTGATAAGCTTGATTGCCCATGTGGTCAACTACTTTTGACCAAAAGTTTGATTGAGCTTTTTGGTTAGGAATTTTATCTCAGATTTTGATTTTGATCCTAAAAATTGATTCAGGATTTCTAAATTAGGTAAGGGGGTCAATTTCATGTTGATTGGAGCAAGTTGAAAATTAGGTCAAATCGGTATAAAAGGGGTCCAAGGGGTTATTTTCAATTCAATTGAACATTTGACTTTTTCAGAGTTTAGAGATTTCTAAGAGAGAAAATGCCAATTCCAATACATAAGCATCAATTCAAGCTCTAGAGGTGGCACAAATGGCCTCAAAACTATGATCCACCAGTGAGTAATTGATTTTTCCTCTTGTTTTTGCAAATTTGAGTTGATTTTGATGAGTTTTTTCCACATTTTTAATAGTGTATGTTAGATAATCATATGATGACAGTGCTTCATTGTACATTCCATTGAATTTACTTGTATGATAATATGGTGAAAACTAATCGTACAGGTTGGTAAAAATTATCGTTATGGCAATACGCTTGAATCGTGCAAGTTTGTCCCATTTTTCCCCTTTTGTCGTATTCTCCTGTGAGTTTTATCGTATCAGATAATTTTTATCATGCCACCATGTGAAAATTATCATACGATAATATGTTGAAACTATCTTTTATCGTATAACAAATAGTGTTGATTTTTCAAGATTTTTCCAAAATTGTTTGATCATGTAACTTTTTGTTTTGGCTTCTTTGCTTGATTGTCGACATGTTGAGTTTCTTTACTTGTCTGATTCTAGTATATTTTGCATGATTTTGATCGAGTATTGATGCCTGTGTTTCTTTTGTGAAGCATGAGTGATTGGCGGATTCATAGTTTATATGTGCCTACCCTCAAATAATGTTCTTGGTTCAGAATCCATCTGACCGGGAGAGAGTTGTTCTTGATTAGTTTGGTCTTAGTAGGATCACTAGTATACCAGATATTCAGGTGAACCACGGTTTTCTCATTGTATTGGATGAGATGTTTCACTCTAAGTACAACACATTTTATCTACCTACCAGCAAGATCACGATGACGCCGAAGGATTTTTACCGTATACTCTACATTCACTTCATTGGTGATTTAGTCTACTATGATCAAGAGCCTACCTAGGGAATTGTAACTTTGAGATAGATATTTGCAGACTATACCATTCTAGATAGGCATTCTTCTATGGCCGGGGTTGTATCCCACTTGATATGCTTACGAATTCGTGAAGATTTTCTTGGGGCTCTTGCCTTCTTTGTCATATGTATAGGGAGCTTCACAAGGTAGTTTATCTCTGAGGGAGGACCATGGATTCCAGAGTCCTTATTTTGTAGATTTTGGCATGGGATCATGTTCCCATTGCTCAACTAGTGATAAAGGTTTCCTGCAAGGTAGGGTAGCCATATATTTACCGTTATATTAGATATGTACATTATCCCAATTTGGGAGAACGCTTACTAAAGGTGCCAATTAGATGATTTATCTGCAGTTGATTGATGACCTTATGCTGAGACAAAGTGATGGTCAGATGCTAGGAGGGAGCTATCATATATGTTTTGTAGTAGATCTCTAATAGGTCATTCCTCTCTTGTTGCTGAGAGGTTTGTGATTAATCAAGTATGGTTTCAGTTTGGACGACGGTAGGATGTTGTTATAGAGTTTACTATCTATGTCCGATATACTAATGATGAGGGCCAGGGATGGGGTCTGCACCTCAATTTTTGTTTACTTGTTTACGAGGTGAGGGGATTACATGTATCTAGGTGGGAGTATCTACTAGATATTATAGATGAATGAGTTACATGAGCCTATATGCAACATATCACAACACACCCTTGGCCTCATTTCACAAATCCTCATGAGCATTAACCACAGTTGGATGAGGAGGAGGAGGAGCTGACAAGTAGGGGATAGGTTAGGGGGTAGGGTAGAGAACAAGGGAGAGAACCTATAGGTCACAATAGTGCTAGCATGAGAAAAACACCTATTGGTTAGCTAAAAAGGAGAGGAGAGGGTGGGATATTGGGATAAGTTGGCTTGGGTAGCATAGCAAACATCAAGATAGAGGCTACAAAGGAGGAGACTAAGAGACTAGTCCATTATTGGGTGGATAGGGGGAACCTACTCCATAGAGATAGACATGGCCATCCTATTGATACAATAGGACAAGAGGCTACTAGTGATGCACCCACTACTAGAGGTTTTCCTTCCAAAGAGGCACCCACATGTGAGGCACTCACAACTAAGGCTCCAGGAAGAGAGATAAATGGACCATATATTGTTAGATCTTTGAGAGCTCATGTTCGCTAGTTACAAACACATCTTACCTTGACATAGGCATAGGTAATAAAGTGATACATGACCATCATTAAGAGAGATAAACATATAGCTGATTTGATATCTAAGGGAGACCAGAGGGCCCAGGAGTGGGACCAAGTGCAACATACTATTTCATATTAGGGAGCTAGAGAAACATATTATTATGATCTGTATATTGGTGTCATACTTGTGGAAAATAGAGCTCCATCTTATTCTACATTTAATTCCTAGTTAGAGCGCACTATCCCTCCTCTGCCTGCCAGAGCTGAAATGTCACCTCCTTCCTCTCCTTGCAATGGTGTTGAGGGTGGGAGTGAGCCCTGATTCTCTTCCTTTGGCTTCCCCCTTTCTGCTAACTTTGGACTCTCACTTGATGTAGATTGGCATTGATTTTGATATACTCATACCTCCATTTTTTGAGACCTCATTGTATTCATCACATCACACATGATATATGAGATATACTTATTTGATAGATCCATGTGTTCATTATCTCCTATTCTTCTTGATTCTTAGCATCTCCTTTTTCTATATAGATAGTTGTATTATCTTTGTGATATTCTCATGGATGTATTTGTTGTATTTCTTACTCATGTCTCTATTGTTATGATAATGTGATCGATAGCTCTCTTTGATGGTATTTACTTGTTCCTATATCATGGATTCTCATATTTTATGCTATTGTATATAGACATGGATGTCCTTTAATTTCCACACTCTTCTTTCAGAATTATGGATGTATCTTTATTTTTCAACATGATATGACGATGATGTGATTTTTAGCATCTTCTTATTTGTATGATATCATAAATCTTTATAGATATGTTTAGATGGAATGAAAATTTAGCACCTGACTCTCTTTATATACCCATTTGATGTGATGATATATGTTGCTAACCCTTCCTGTGTAGGTGATGTGTTTAGCTCATTTGATAGATGTTGATTAGGCCAAAGATGATGATTTTGCAGTTGATCGCCAAGGTGAGAATTGATATCAGATTGGGTTCAAGATGGAAGATTACCTAGCTCATGCAACATGAAGACTAAGAATGCAAGCCTAGGATGAAATAAAATCTATGACGTAAGTCACTAGTCCATTTCACGTGTTAATTTATCATCATTAAGAATTTTGGGACATCAAATTCAATATAAATCTCACTAGTGCCATTGCAACTATGAGAGTATGAATATGAAATTTATTAGAATGAAATGTCAAAAATGAATGCAATCATCAAGGAACAATAGATGAGATGAATTGAGAATTGTTGTTAATTAATATTGTAAGGTTCTACCTATATCGAGGTATTCAGAGCCAAGATAACCATGAGTGTGCTCTTACATTAACAATAACATTAATAATAGACAAGGAGATGATTCCAACCTCACCTTAGCACTAAATAAAATAAGTCGAGGTATGTGTGACGTACCACATTAAATGGAGGCTCTTACCATGGACACCTAGTTTATTTGACATTTTTCATATCATTGGAACCACACCGACAAGAAAATATCAAAGAAAATTTACCATGCCCCTAGTCATGGAGAACATAATAAGTGAAGATTAGTGATAACAAACATCATTCAAAGAAACATTTTTCAACATATCTTCAACATGTTTTAGTTTTAGATGAATATAGTGTTGAAAAACACCATTCATGCTTGTGAATGCATGGCGCTAAGAAACACCATTGTGTGTTGACTGATATTGTTCATGTTTTTAAGGTTTTTATGTTTATTTGATGTGTGTTTAGAAACAAATATGCATCCAAATATAGGTAGCGTTGAGAAACATTGTTTATTTGGGTGTTGAGAAAAACCAATGTGGAAGTGGAAAAATGTCCAGACAATTGAATCTAAAAAGAGGGACATGGTTGACCAACTAAAATGGCTGGATTTTCCCTAGAAATACATGAGTACCTAGGACCAAGATAGGGATTGATTCCAATCCATGACAGTACTACATGGAACTACTGAGATGTGCAAGGTCATGAGAATGACTAGGGTTTCCCATGAACACACGATGACCAAGATATGCATTGATAGATGGAGCATCGATTAAAAGTGACATATGTTTACTAGGTTTTCCCCACTTAGCATTTATTACTATTTTTGTTACCAATGCACCCATTTACTAGGTCTTCACCAAGGCACATTTTTCTGATTTTTTAATTTTTTTGCTCTTTTTCACTTTTTTTTTGTATTTTTGAGACTTTATATTTTTTTCTATTATCAAGGCACCTATTGGTAGGTTTTGACTAGGATAATGATTTTCTTAGGACTTTATCTATTTTATTTTATTTTATGCTTTTTACTATTTTTGGGATTTTTTTCACGAACATTTTCTCTGTATAGGAGCTGCTGATTCTAAAACTGTCTAGCTGTAGAATTTCTTTAGGTGGATAGTGTTGATAGAGTCAAGGAGAAGATATCCATTTGGAGTTGAAATTTGATAAGATCCAAACCTGAATGCTCTAGTAATCATGAAGGAACCCAGACAGTTGGGTTTAAACTTTGCCTTCTGCTCACGATTTTTTTGAATCTTTGGATTTTCTCGAAGTACAAGATCACCAACCTAAAATTCCTTGTGTCTCAGCTTCTTGTTATAGCCTCAAGCCATTATCTTTTGATAGAACCTCAGATGGTCAAATGATTCTTTTCTTCTTTCATTGAGTACTTCTAACTCTTGAATTTTAGAAATTTGGTAGTCTTAATTAGTTACAAGTCCTTGTAGAGAGACCCTGAGAGATGGTAATTCTACCTCAATAGGCAGTACTTCTTTTGTGCCATACACTAATGAAAAATGTGTCACCTCTTTTGGTGCTTTGATATTGATATGGTAAGCCCACAATGCTAGATTTAACTGTAGATATTGGATATTTACTTGATTTACTCATTGTTCTTTGTAAGATTTTAAGGATTTTTTTGTTTGATGCTTCAGCCTGTCCATTACCCCATGAATAGTAGATAGAAGAACAATACTAGGTTATATGGAAATTCTCACATAGTTCATCAATATCCTTGTTTTTGAATTTGCGTATGTTGTCTATTACAATCGAGGAGGGTATCCTATACCTATAGATGATGTAATTCATAATGAATATGGACACTTGTTTTCCAGTCACCTTAATGAGTGGATCTACTTCGACCCATTTCATAAAATACTCTATGGCTATGATAATATACTTATGTCCATTAGATGAATTAGGATATATTTGGCCTACAAGGTCAAATTCCCATTGCTGAAAGGCCCAACTAGCGATAAAAGGCAATAATTCTCTAGCAGGAGCATGAATTAGGTTACCGTGCATCTGACACTGCTTGCAAGATTTAGAAAATTGGATAGCATCTTTTTCCATATTGGACCAATAGTATATGACCCTTAGGAGTTTATTTTCCAATGAGAGACTATTTGAATGGGATCCACAAATACCTTCATGAACTTATTTTAGCACATGGTCAAACTCTTCACATTCTAGACACCTAAGAAGAGTACCGTCTAGCCCTCACCTATATAGGTCGTTAGTGATGATCAAGTAACGTGATGAATTTATTATATGGTTTCTTTGTTCATTATTAGATAAGCCATTAGGAATTATTTGGTCTTTCAAGTATGAGTAAATTTGGCTATACCTATAGGATTCATGGCTTCTAATGGCACAAATGATTTTGGATTTGGGGGAATCATAGATAGATAAAGGGAGTTCTTCCACCATGAAGTCATAGAGAAATTGATGTTATTCTAATTGTAACTGTTACTCAAAATTACAACATACAACACAATAGGCATAAATAAGAAAAGGTTGCACATTTGTTAGTCCATTTAATACTATCTTGTAGGTTTTGTTAATGGACATGTCATTATTGCATTCATTTTTAGATGTCATTACTGTACTCTAAGTATTGATCATAATTCAAAGATTTCAAAATTCATAACTAATCATTACGTTGTGCATTCAAACTGAATGTAATATACAAAGTGTCTTTTCATGTTTCATATTTCATATCAACAATAGAGTACATATGTAGAATTGAAAAAATGATTGAAGAATGGAATAGGGGTCCCATGTATTACCTTTGTTGTTGCTATGTTGTCAACTGGTTGTCTGCCAGGTTCTAGGTCTTCATGTCCAAGTCTTCATCTGCATTTAGGTCTTTAGGGTTCATACTTGCATAAGAGAGAAAAGTGGTTAGATCCTGTTGGATCTAAGCAATGCATGAGAAAAAAATGACATACAATTTCAATCAAGTTTTCAAATCTGCATATCAATCCAGAAAATTAAATGCAATAAGGAAATGTACTCTAACACTCACTGCAAGGTAGTATGAAAGGGACTTGTTTCTATAAACATGAAACCTTTTACTATTTATGATCATTCTGGTGTATGTTGTCCTTTTTATTAACTAGGTATCTGAATTTAAGGGACTTAGTGTTTCCAACTGAGAAACCTTTTTCAGATAATGTAGTGCCTTGGTAGATTAGTGAACATAATGGTCTGAGAATTGATTGACAAATTGTTTATTATGTTTACTAATCTAACCATTTAAAAAATGATGTTGTTTGAGAGCTTAACAGTTTATTTTTGTAGAAAGAAAGTTGACTGGTTTTCATATTCAGTCATAGAAAAGAGATGTAGATCTAGCTAGAATTTAAAGACAAAGTGCTATAGAAGGTGCCAAAGTTGCAAGCACTCAAAGATCAAGTCACATAATGCAGTTACATCAATATTGGTTCAATATGTCTTTGTTGATTCAAGAGGTACAAATTCAAGTGATGTCACTGTTATTTTTGATTATACAAAGAAGTGTTATAAAATGTTTTACATTATGTATCTTTGAGTGTCATGAGCCCGTGCTCGAACTTCATTGATAAAAAATGAACATTTTATACCTTATTGCAATGATTTAAAGATTTCATTTTCAGCATTGAGAAAGAATTATTTATAAGCCTGGTAATTTGTGCCAGTAAGTCTTAGAGTGTTCTCAATTTTCAAGTTTGAAATTCAAGTGCTAAGTGACTATGCAACAAGAAAAACAATTAAAATGCAGTCACGTGAGTTGAAAATGGTGGTCATGTTACTTGGACTTTGATACAGTGAGCTAGGTTTTGAATTCTGTCAAATTGTAAATTTATGCTATTGTATAGATTTGCATAGTAAAATACACCTACAGTTGAAATATCAAAAAGTGACAAATCAAACAGAAAGTAAGTTGTAGAGATATTTTTATCAATAGAGAGCATAATTTTTCAGCATAGGTTCATGATCATAGGCAGTGAGTTAAGGTAACAATTCTAAGCCTGAACAATTTTTGGCATGCCTGGTGGGACACAAACTACTTCTCAGTTCTGAGTTACAAATTTTTGTGGTTGTTCTTGATTCAGTTTCAGATTTGAGGGGTTTGTTTTAATGAGTAGAACTCCAACAAGATCAAACAAGGATGGCTTTGTGTACTAGGAATTGCAGTCAGGAAGAAGGGGAGGAAGATCATCTAGAGGAGGAAGAACACTTCAAGATCCAAGAGGTACTCTATTGAATTCTAATTTTTCATCATTTGATAACCCCATTTTTTAAGACTAGGCTGCAAATTTAGACGAGTTTGAAGTAATTATTGAAGAACTCAGTCTTCCTGAGGATCTAAGTGTTCCTAATCATTCTAGATCAAAATTACCAAGTTTTGAAGATTTACCTAGAGATAATTTTGTTCTTGGAGCTTCTACAAGGGGATCTGCAACAACTCCCCAAAATTTGAAGACATATCAAAGGAAGGTAATTCAGCCTACCCAACCTTCTGTTACACATGCCATTCAACAATAAGCTCCTCCACATCAAGCAATGGCAAGAAACCTTCCTTTTGTTCCGTTTGATCAAGGTAGTCCTTTAAGGATTGTAAATCACAATGATATTCCATTGGTTGCTTTGAAAAGATTGCCAAATTTTACTGGAGAAACACATGTGATAGCTATTGAGCATATCCAAGATGTTGCAACTCTTTGCAATCTCCATCATATCACAACTGAGGATGTAGCTTTGAAGCTATTGGTTGCATCATTAAAGGGTAAAACCCTTGATTGGTTCAGAACTCTCCCGGTGGACTCTATTGCTACTTGGGATGTCCTAGGAGAAAGGTTGTCTAAATTTTTTGAGGACAAATATGATAACCTGTCCCTGGTTGAGCAATTAACTACTATCAAGAGGGATCCACAAGAGGAGATGAGTGATTTCAATCTCCATTTTTAGAAGACTTGGAACTAAATTCCTGTTACGGTAAGGCCTTCAGCCGAATACACTTTCTTGTATTATTTGAAGAGTTTAAATAGTGATATCTCTGTAATGATTCAGTCTATGGGGGGAGTTTCTTTACCCCAAGTTTTTGATACTGCTATTAGGGTGGAAAATAGTCTTATCCAGGAAGGGAAGATAGCTCCTAGACCGCCTATGCCTTTCTTTCCTAATATTCAATCTAACATGCCATTAGTTGTCCCACCATTATCTGTTGTTCCATCATTTAAAGCCACAGAGGTAGTTTCTGTAGCTCCTCTAAATGAACTATAGAGTATTAAGGACAGTCAACAAAAGATAGAGAATTTACTGCAATCTTTTGGAAATGATTTAGTTACCCTTAAGAGGAATCAAACACAAACAAACCCTGCTACTCAAAATCAGTTTGTTGGTCCCTCTTCCCAATATCCTAATTAGCCTAATTATCAAGCCAATAGGAAACAATTCCAAGGTAATACTAATGAAAATAGATAGAATTGGAATGTGAGGCCAAATAGGCAATACAATCTTGCACCTCTTAATACTGTCAGGGATATTGTTCCTACACAGAATATATTGCTACTGACTAGTGTTTTCCATACAATGAACCACATGACCAGTCTACATGTTCTAATGGAATTCTTAACCAAGCTCTTATGGTCCAAAATGTAATAAATTCAGAATAGAATGTGTCTGTTGAGGAGGTAAAACAACAATTAGATCAGACTTCTACGGATACTAGTTTCCTAAAATAGAAAGAGGAAGAGTTTTGTGGTCTAAATGAAGATTCATCAATTGCAGAAAATAATAGAGCAAAAAAGAGAGCTCTTGAAGTAGATCAATCTGTTGGTAATGTACCTTCTTCACCAATTTCTATTCTAAAGAATCCATCAATTTCATCTAATAAGGATCAAAATCATAAGAGTGCTGATCAAGGGTCTCCTATATCTTCACACAAGGTACAATTTACTGTTCCATTCAATATTGTTGATACTATGAAGAAAACAAATGTAACTTTGTCTGCATGGGAGACTTTATCTATTCCAGGATAGATTGAGATTTTAAAAGAAGAATTGTCCAAGTTTGCAGTCAGCTCGCAGCAAGAAGTACAACAACCACCTAGGGTGGTTATGACTAATTATGAGTCTCCTAAGGCTTAGGAAAAGGTACCAAAAGAAGAGAAAAAACCTGCTAAAGTGCAGCAACCAGTAATACCGAAAGTTAAAAAGGCTGTAAATATGAAAAAACCAGCAGTAACAATTGACAAAAAGCTAGCAAGTATTCAAAAGACATCTGAAAAGGAAGGTAAGAAACCTAAAAATGATAAGCCTCCTCCTTTTTATGTCTCATTGATTATTGGAAACAAATTAGTGCATAATTGTATGGTAGATAGTGGTGCAACCAGCATTGTCATGCCTAAGAAAATAACAGATTTGTTGAATTTAAAGTATGAACCTCTTGAGAAAGGTGTAGTCGAGCTTGATGGAACTTCAGTTAAGACCTTAGGTGATGCAGGAGCATCCTAGGTGTAAGAGCAATCTTGCATCACCCAAAAATATTTATGTTTTTGTATTCAATAAGGGCTATCTTGTGCAGAGCTGCTATTTATGGAAACTTTCTATTTTTAGTAAGTTGGTCATATGATCTGGGAATGTTTTGACTTTACATGTGGAGGTTCATCTCAGTCATATCAGCCTACCAGTAAAGTTTCATGGCTAGATCAAGTCTAGTTTTGAAGATATTGAAGATTTTTGGTATTGGCAGTAGGGTATAGAAACTTTGAACTCATTTTTGAAGGCTTTAGAGGCCCTAGATGAGGTCAAAAATTTGGGTGACAGGTGCTTGCATGAGTCAAGCTTGTAGAGCGCTTTGTGGTCTTTCTGAAATGGGGTTATAATAATCAATCGGGTCAACTGGTGATGACTTATGGTCTTTGGAAGTCAGCTCACCTGAAATGGCGAAAAATAATTTACCTTCAAAATTTATGTTCGGGTTTCAAAAGTTATTTTGAGCCTAATTTGATGTAATAAATTGAAAAATAAAATAATTCTAAGTTTGGTTGGCCCTAAGGGCTAAATTTCTGGAACCTTCTCGAGCGGTGGAAAATGCCTATATAAAGAAGGCCCGTAGTGTTGTCTAGGGTAGTTCTGGGTATTGATTCGAGGCTTTGTCCTATAGAATATTGTCAAGGAATGCCCATGTGGCTTTGCATATTGTAATTTTGAAAGTTTGTAATTCCACATTTATGGAGATAATAAGAAGCCCATTTTCTGTTCTTGCATATTGTTGTTGTTTCTCTATTTCTATTATGTGTTTGTGGTATTAAGGGGAGCACCCTTCATCATTAGGGGTCATTAAAAATACAAGTTTGACCTTACACTCATGTCCAAATTTCTCAATTCCTCAAGACATTTATGTTATAGACTTGCCGACATATTTTTCTATGTGCTTGTCTAGAGACTTTATAGCCAAAATAGATGGTTATTTTTCATCAGAGTGGTCACATTTATACTTTAGAACTAGATTTGGTACTAAGGTAACCATAAAATCATAATTGTTGGCCAAAGATCACATAGAGCCTTACAATCTGAGCCCCATTAATGCAAGCTATGTGATCATGGATCAAGATGAAATTCTAGATTATTCAGCTTATAACACACAAATTGAAGCATATCCAGACATTGTTTTAGATGAATGGGCTACTAGAGATGATCAAAATAATGATATGTTTGATGTTGGTTTTGGGAACTATATGATTTTAGCATTTGATTTAGTTGTGCCTAATTTGATAAAAGATCCAGAATCTGAATCTAACTTATCTAACCAGTTATGGGATTTGTATTTTGATGGATCAAGGAATAATGACGGAGTTGTGTAGGGGTTATGCTAGTTTCACCTAATGGTAATAAGTTTTATGCTACCTACAAGTTATTTTTTCCTTTCTCTAACAATGTGGCTGAATATGAAAGTCTGATTTAGGGCTTAGAGTGGGCAAGATTGAGAGGAATTAAGTGTTTGAGGGCATTTTGTGACAATGAGCTAATAGTAAAGTAGGTGAGAGGTATCAATACTATTAAAAATGATCTTCTAAAGATGTATAAATCTAGAGTTTCTGACATTCTAGATGAATTTGATGCTTTCAACCTGATTTCAATTCCTTGAAGGGAAAATTAGCATGCTGATAGGTTGGCTAGTATTGGTGCTCATGTTTCAATTACAGAAAACAAAGAACAAATTTCAGACCAGTCACATGTCAAGATTATTGTTAGGCCATCTATTCTAGATAATGACACTTATTGGTAGGTTTTTAATAGTGATGAACATATTTTAAGTTTTTTGATAGAAACAGATGGTTTTTCAGCTTCTAGAAATAGCAAAATCAATCAACAAATGGAAGACCAGATTATTCAATTGAAAACCAACAAGCTTCCAAAGGGATTGGTCAGCCTAGAATCACCTTTTAACAATGACGATTAGTTTAGGAAAGGTAAAACCAACATGCTGATCAAAGAAGATCATTATGAGGAAGTGGAGATATTTAGAGATAAGCGGTTAAAGGTTGGTAAAATTAATTCTCCTAAAGAAAAGAGTTGTTTATTGATCTTTTCAGAGAATATAGTGATGTTTTTGCATGGGATTATTCTGATTTGAAAGGATTTGATCCTCAATTAACACAACACACTATAGAATTAGAGCCAAATGCTAGGCCAATTAGACAAAGGAAAAGGCCCATAAACCCCAAGTTAGAACCATTAATGTTGAAAGAACTGAGAAAAATCTTGGATGGTGGTATTGTATTTCCAATCAAACATACATCCTGGGTTTCTAACTTAGTTCCAGTAAAGAAAATGAATGGAGAGATAAGAATTTGTGTAGACTTTAGATACCTTAATAGGGAATCTCTGAAAGATAGACACCCTCTTCCTTCCATGGAACATATTTTACAATATGTGTCAGGTTCTGAGAGATTTTCTCTCTTAGATGGCTATTCTGGTTATAACCAAATTTTAGTTAAAGAATCTGATTAGTTTAAGACAGCTTTCACAACTAAATGGGGTACAATGGCTTACAGAAGAATGCCATTTGGGTTATCAAATGCTGGGGCCACTTTTCAGAAAGCAATGGACATGGCTTTCAAGAACTTAATGTATAAATTTGTTCTAGTATACCTACACGATGTGACAATTTATAGCAAGGCTGCAAACCAACACATAGATCATTTGAGACAAATTTTGTAGAGGTGTAGAGAGTTTGGGATTTCTCTTAACCCAAAGAAATCTATTTTTGCAGTTCATGAGGGAAAAATTCTAGGATACCAGGTGTCTAAGGAAGGTACAACTATTGACCCTAAGAGAATTCATGCAATTCTAGAACTTTCATTGCCTAAACACAAAAAAGGATTACATAATTTTATTGGGAGAATAAATTTTGTTAGAAGGTTTATCCCTGATATTGCAAACTTGTTGAAACCACTGATTGCTATGCTTAAAAAAGATGTCCCTTTCAACTGGACTGATGAGGGAAAGGAGAATTTTGAATTGATAAAACATGCTTTGTCTTCAGCCCCTACTCTTGTTAATCCCAATTTTACAAAAGACTTTATTCTATATGCTTATGGTGGTTTTGATACTATTTCAACAATGTTGGTTCAAAAGAATGAAGAAAAATAGGAGTAGCCAGCTTCTTTTTTCAGAAAAGGTATGGATGATTATGATAAAAGGTATAATTTTGTTGAAAAGAACGTACTAGCTATTATTAAAGCTTTGAAGAAGTTTAAACATTTGATTGCCAGAAATAAAGTGCATTTGATGGTTGCACATCCTAGAATTAAAGAGTTTTTGTTGAACAAGGATGTTAATGAAAAGAGGACAGGGTGGATAACAAGAGTTATGGAATACTATGTTCAAATTCATGTGACTAAGCTGGTTAGAGGCAAAGGCCTTTGTGCTCACATGGCGAAAGAAGAGGATCAAGCTGAAACTACTAAAGAATCTGCCTTATTTCAAGGTGATGTTGTATTGTTTAATGATCCTACATCCTGGTTATCAAATATGACTAGATTCTTGCAAACTAGACAATGTCCAAACAATCTTGATAAGACAAAGAGGAGGTATTATAGGTTACAATCTATTCCCTATGTTCTTATTTATGGTATACTTTATATGAAAGATTTTTTCTGGAATGTTTCTTAAATGCATTTGATTTAGTAGATCAAAGTAGAATTTTATCTGAATTTCATGATGGATCTTATGGAGGACATTTCAGTCCTAAAACTATAGCCTGGAAAATACTAAGGGCTGGCTATTATTGGCTTGATTTATTTAAAGATGCTTATTCTTGGGCAAGGTGTCATAAGTGTGCATTGTTTGCAGGAAAATAAAAGCTAGCAGCATTTCCATTAAATCCAATTGTGGTAGATCAACCATTTAACAAATGGGGAATGGACTTTATAGGTCCTATAAATCCTAATTCTAGTGCAGGTCATAAATGGATTTTGACTACTACTGATTATTTTACAAGATGGACTGAGGCCATTGCATTAAAAGAGGCTACTGGACCTTTTGTGCTAAAGTTCTATGAAGATATTGTAACGAGGTTTGGAGTTCCTCAGTCAATTATCTCTGATAATGCTATGGATTTTGTTGGTTTAGCTATTATAGAATGGGCTGTGAAAAATGGGATCTATTTAAATACTTCTTCTATCTATTATCCTTAGGGTAATGGTCTTGCAGAGTCTACTAATAAAAATCTGGTCAGAATTATAAAAAAGACTTTGCAGGAGAATAAGAGAGATTGGCATTCTAAATTAAAGGAAGCCTTATGGTTGGATAGGATTACACCTAAATAGGTAATTGGGAACTCTCCTTATGTCTTGGTTTATGGTAAAGAGGCCAGATTGCCATTTTCTACTGAATTTCCAGCTTTACAACTGGCTGATCAAATGTTGCTATTTGAAGAGGAAGATCCTCTTAAACTAAGGTATGCTGATTTATTACAGCTTGAAGAAGAAAGGAAGAAGACATTGGAAACAATGGAACTAAAGCAAGCACAAACTAAGAAGTCATTTTATAGGAAATTTAAGTCCTGAGAATTCAATGAAGGTGATCTAGTACTCAAGTGGGATGTGCTAAAGAGAAGGCCAGGGCAGCATGACAAGTTTGATAATTTTTGGTTAGGCCCTTTTGTTATAACAGCCTACAAGGAGAATAATGCTTTTCAGTTGTTTACAACTAAAGGAGAAGATCTAAAAATTCTAGTTAATGGAATATACCTCAAGCTTTTCTTTGAGGGTTAGGATAGGTCGAGTTTTCAGTTCAATAAGTGTTGTCCAAGCACTAGCTCTCTAGGTTGCATTGAGTCTAGTTTAGGTGCATTTTATTTCCAATAAGTGGTTGCATTCATGGTTTTAGTTTTACTAACTTTGTTTCCCTATGATAATTCTACAGGTCATGTCTAGTAGGCAGACATCCAGAAGAAGTCACCAAAATTGTTACTCAAAATTAAAACATACAACACAATAGGCATAAATAGGAAAAGGTTGCACATTTGTTAGTCCATTTAATAATATATTGCAAGTTTTGTTAATGGACATGTCATTATTGCATTCATTTTTAGATGTCATTATTGTACTCTAAGTATTGATCATAATTCAAAGATTTCAAAATTCATAACTGATCATTACATTGTGCATTCAAGCTGAATGTAATATACAAAGTGTCTTTTCATGTTTCATATTTCATATCAACAATAGAGTACATATGTAGAGTTGAAAAAATGATTGAAGTATGGAATAGGGGTCCCATGTATTTCCCTTTTTATTGCTATGTTGTCAACTGATTGTCTGCCAGGTTCTAGGTCTTCATGTCCAGGTCTTCATCTGCATTTAGGTCTTTAGGGTTCATACCTGCATAAGAGAGAAAAGTGGTTAGATCCTGTTGGATCTAAGAAATGTATGAGAAACAAATGACATACAATTTCAATCAAGTTTTCAAATCTGCATATCAATCTAGAAAATTAAATGCAATAAGGAAATGTACACTAACACTCACTGCAAGGTAGTATGAAAGGGACTTGTTTTTGTAAACATGAAAACTTTTACTATTTATGATCATTCTTGTGTATGTTGTCCTTTTTATTAACTAGGTATCTGAATTTAAGGGACTTAGTGTTTCCAATTGAGAAACCTTTTTTAGATAATGTAGTGCCTTGGTAGATTAGTGAACATAATGTTCTGAGAATTGATTGACAAATTGTTTATTATGTTCACTAATCTAACCATTTAAAAAATGATGTTGTTTGAGAGCTTAACAGTTTATTTTTGCAGAAAGAAATTTGACTGGTTTTCATATTCAGTCATAGAAAAGAGATGTAGATCTAGTTGGAATTTAAAGACAAAGTGCTACAGAAGGTGCCAAAGTTGCAAGCACTCAAAGATCAAGTCACAGAATGTAGTTACATCAATACTAGTTCAATATGTCTTTGCTAATTCAAGAGGTACAAATTCAAGTGATGTCACTATTATTGATGATTATACAAAGAAGTGTTATAAAATGGTTTACATTATGTATCTTTGAGTGTCACGAGCCCATGCTCGAACTTCATTGATAAAAAATGAATATTTAATACCTTATTGCAACAATTTAAAGATTTCATTTTCAGCATCGAGAAAGAATTATTTTTAAGCTTGGTATTTTGTGCCAGTAAGTCTTAGAGTGTTCTCACTTTTCCAGTTTGAAATTCAAGTGCTAAGTGACTATGCAACAAGAAAAACAATTAAAATGCAATCAAGTGAGTTGAAGACGGTGGTCATGTTACTTGGACTTTGATACATTGAGCTAGGTTTTGAATTCTGTCAGATTGTAAATTTATGCTGTTGTACAGATTTGCATAGTAAAATATACCTACAGTTGAAATATCAAAAAGTGACAAATCAAATAGAAAGAAATTTGTAGAGATATTTTTATCAATAGAAAGCGTAAGTTTTCAGCATAGGTTCATGATCATAGGCAGTGAGTTAAGGTAACAATTCTAAGCCTGAACAGTAACATCAAGGCTAATGTGGCCATAACATCAAATGCCTTATTTTTTTCCCTTGGAACCTGATGAAAGGTAACAAAGACAAATTAATTCTTTAGGTCATTGACCAACCTTTTGTAAGGCATCATCTTTTCATCCTTTATCTGATATTGATCTTTAACTTGATTTATTATCAATTGGGAATCACCATATATGTGAAGTTCTACAATTTTCCATTCGATATCTAGTTTTAACCCATTCATAAAGGATTCATACTTAGCAATATTGTTTGTGCATGGGAAGATAATTTTATATGCCTTGGGAATATTATATCATTGTTGAGTGATGAATAGCACAATAACACCTAATGTTTTTTGGGTAAAAGATCCATAAAAAAACATTTTCCATGTGTATTTTGTTAAGTACAATATAGCTTCATCTAGGAATTCAATTGTTAATGACCTTTTATCTTGAAGTGACAGATATTTGAGCTGGTCTTCTATTACCTAACCCTTGATTTCTTTACTATCAACATACTCAATGTCAGATTCATTGAGAATCATAACCCATTTTTCTAGTCTTCCTATGAGAGTTGCCTTGTGTAATAGGTATTTTAATAGATCAATCTTTATAATTAATTTTACCAAATGCACGAGCATGTAATGTCTGAATTTTTGAGATGCAAAAATAACTACTAGACAAGCCTTCTTTATGATGGTGTATTTAATCTCATAGGAGACCAATGTTTGATTAATGTAATATATTTATCTTTCCTTCCCGGTTTCATCATGTTGTGCTAATAGAGCTCCGAGGGATGTAGTTGTAGCTAAGATGTATAATAGAAATGGTTTTCCTTGAGTAGGTGCCATAATAATGGATAAACTTTCTAGATATTCCTTGATTTGCTAAAAATATTTGTCACATGTTTCATCCATTTAAACACCATCCCTTTATGTAGTATTTTTGTGAATGGTTGAGATTTATCTTCTAGTTGCGAGATGAATCTCCATGTGGTTTGGAGATTTCCTTATAAGGTTATGATTTGACTGATGTTCTTTGGTGGTGGAATATCTATCATGGATTTTACCTTTTCTTTGTCCACTTCAATGGCTTTTGCTGATATAATATATCCTACAAGCTTACTAGATGTTACTCCAAAGGAACACTTCTTTGGATCCAGTCTTAGCTTGAATTTCTCCATTTTGTTGAGAATTTTGTCTAGATCATCTAGGTGTGTTGTTCTCATAGTAGATTTGACTAATGTATCATCCACATATTCTTCCATTTATTTATGCATCATATCATGAAAAATGGTAGTCATGACCCTTTGATGTGTGGCACCAAGATTTTGAGTCCAAAGGGAATAACATTCCAATAGAAGGTACCCCGAGCATATGTGAAAGTTATTTTCTCTTGATCTTATAGTGCAATTTTGATCTGGTTATACCCTGAGAAACCATCCATTAGGGAGTACATCTCTTATTTAGATGTAAGATCAATAATCATATCTATGTGTGGAAGTGGATAGTCATCCTTTGGACATGCTTGATTTAGATCTCTGAAATATGTACACACTCAAATTGACTTATCTTGTTTGGAAATAGGTACAATATTTGAAATCCATTCGGCATAACCAATGGCCCTTTTGAAACCAACCTTTAATAGATTTTCCAACTCATCCTTGACCAATAAGGTGACATGTGGATGCATTTTTGTTAATTTTTTTTTTTACTGGTTTCACTCCTAGAGCTATAGACAAGAGATGCATAATGAGATTTGTGTCCATTCCTGGCATGTTTGAATAGGACTAGGAAAATTTGATATTTATATCCATGAAGAACTAGATGAACTAACATTTTTCCTCTTTTGACAATGATTGTACTAGTTGTATAAGCTGATGTGATTCTGTTGTGCCCAAGTTGAGTGGTTGTGTAGGCTCTATAAGCACTAAAGAACTTTCCTGGAAGTGGTTAGGTAGTATATCAAGTTTCCCATCCTCGGGTGCCTCTATAAGGTTTTCACCATTAGATACATCATTTATTTTTATTATTTTGGGTTATGACACTACCACAATGTAGTTTTCATGACCATACCTCTTTTTATTTTTATTTTTCATTTTAAGACTTAGAAACCTGATATCCACCTCCATCATGTTCACGCTCATTACACTGGTGGAAGAGCTAAGAGGTTCAATTGTATTGAGGTAACATGCCAAGGTCTAGTCATTTGGACAAGAAATTAGGTTTACAAGTTCATTTTGATTCCACTTAATGAATTTGGGCTACATTATGGACAAAGATGTGGCTGGTTCTAAAGAAAGCACTACTTTATTGTGATCAAAGCTTTTGACCAACAAGAGAAGGTCTAATATGTTACTTTTTGAAGAACTATTTATACCACAAAGTGTCTGAACATTATTATTAGTGTCATTACTAGTATTGCGTGAATCTAATCCATGTGATCTAATGTTATAACCTTGACCCTCCTCTAGTATGATTCCCCTATCTGGATCAAATACAAACCTTGGAAGGATAATATCTATAGATCTTGGTGTTGGTCTAGTCATGACATCAGGATATTTTTCATCCCTTATGAAGTTCCAATTGATTTTTTGTGGAAGGACTATTGTAGACCTTGTGTTTGATCTTTCTCCTTGTTCATGTTGAGGTGCATACATGTTTATCACATCTACTTCTATATCAATTTTAGCATCAGAGAGGGATCCCATTCATATTCATGTGAATCAGTTCAATTATACTTAGATCTACTCAAGCAACATGTTAGGGTCAAATGTGTCTCTTCTTCCTCCCCAGTAAGGATTTCTTCTTGTTGATTTTATGCTTCTCGTGGAGTTATTTGTTGATATATAGAAATATCTTCCTAACTAGCATAGTGGGACATATCAAGAAAATGGGTAACTATGACCAGCTTCCCCTAGTTAGGATGTTCATCCTCCTATCTATTTCCTAGATCTAAGCCCAATTTATTCTCTAAATTTTGGTGATTAAACTCTTAATGAGTTATCAATGCTTCTTCAGCTAGTTGAGTTGGTTCAAAGGGGTCTCTAAGTGGTTTTAGGATGTATGGTTCTCTTTTATACTTGGGATTCTCTACATGTATATGTAGAAACCTTTCAAAGGTCATGGGTACTATTTTTTCTTCTTTCCCAGATTCATCATCAAAATCTTCAACTTGATCAAATATGGAACCTTGTCTAGATGATGGGTTAAACCTTTCTCATGGTACCCTAACCCCATTTTATCTTTTGAGTTTTAGAACTTCATATGTATTGGACCTATAAGTCCCTTGTCATTTTTTCCAATGGATCCCTTTCCTTTGTATCCTATTTGTTTCACAAACTCATAACCTTTCCTATTATTTTCTAGGGATATCTCTACTGTTGATCCCTAAAGTTTTTGTTGTCTATTAGTGTCTTACACTTAGTCATTTTCTAGGCAATGTTGGTCAGTCATCAATGTGATTGAGTCATCATATATAGGCCAAGCCATGTATAATGTACATTTACCGAGCAGTATTCACTGCCGAGTAAAACAATGGTCACCAAGTACTTGAGTATTATCCGAGCCAAATTTTGCCAAGTTATGTAAAGAAGACAATGACGAGCATAAGGGTATAAAGAATAGTGAATGCCAAGTGCTAGAGATATCAAATTCCAAGCAAGCTAGAATTGACATATGTGTTTTTTATGGCACAAACACTTAGGTAAACTATTTTGGCCAACATTCATATTTCATTTATTGTATTTTGAGGAAATTGAAGAGGTGACTATGCTCTTGTATTGTAATAATTAATCCCTATGTAACACATGGAACCGATAAAAATTAGGGAAAGGTTAAGTGGAAAAAAGAGACAATCTAAATCGTAGATCTTAAATCTTGGAGAAAATTAATTGTCTATATAAGATGTGATACGAACCCTAAAACAATGTGTGTGAGAGAGTAGTAATTATTAGGAGAAGAAGAGTATGAAGGAGATCTCATACTTTCAGAATAGAGAAGTATTTTGATAGAGTTTAGTGACCAAGTAGAATAGAGCAAAGTAGCGAAGGAAAAAACAACATAATTGATAGAAGATATCAAATTTATACTGTAAGGAGGAGATCTATAATCAACATCATAGTGTAAACTAAAGGATAAGGCACTGAGACATTTTAACAGGTGTATCAAGGTAAATATCTTAACAAAGTGGTTTTGATAGACCTTAGTAAATCTCTCAATCGATTGCTTACTTAGTTGTAAATCTTAAATCCTTTTGAAAGGTAGATTGTATAAGTCTCAAAGCTCTTAATAGGGAAGACCCTTCACAGGGTTGATCATATTTTGTGATCAAACTTGTAGCCCTAACATGAAAACTTTATACTATAGTAGTGAAGATTTGTGGGTGTCATCCCCACCCCAATTTTACCTTTCAAGAGTTCTGGGTAACCAAAATCATTGTGTTATGTTTATTTTCATGGGTGATGTTTAACTTATTAGATCTATTACACTGTTGAGTTTTATGCTAATGCTATGCAAGTTTCATTTATGTCAAAATGGATAAATCAATGATATCTGATTCACCCCACCTCTCAGTATCACACTTTCCCAATAGATTTCCAACATCTACATGTTTTACCACTTGTTCATGTTCTTCTCCTCTATATAGCCATACAAGGACAAATTATTCTTTGTTTTCTTCCTCAAGAGATACACTAGATTTTTCCATACCTATCCCTTCATGAATAGTTAAGGATTTTCAACTAGAAGGATTGAATGATGAGGCTGACAGTTTCCTGTAGGATCTTGGTGATGTAGGCAGGTTCACCAAAGAAGGTAGTGAGTCTAGTCGATATTCTCCTATCCCTATATTTTTGAGTTCCATCTTATCTTCAATTTTTTTCATGATATAATCTCTATTATTTTAAGCTTTTTATTGACTCAAGGAGGCTTCCTTGTTGTGAGGGACCATACTCTTTGTTTGTTTCACTATGTTGCAGGAGTAGCTTGCATATGCTAGTATAGTTATTTATACTCCATTATGTGGAAAACTTACACACTAGTGATATTTTGATGGAGCCACCTACATATCATGGTTCAAAGGCCAACCTAGTAAGATGTTATATGCTAAATGAAGGTCCAACACTTGACGAATCACATCTCTCTTGATCAACCCTACTCTGATGGGTAACACAACAAGTCCCTTTGATGAAATTTCTTCCTCATCATATTCTTTGATGGTTATTTTCCTTTGAGGATAAATGACAAGCTTTGAAAAACCAAAAGCCTTAACTAAGTTAAAGGTGTAAATGTGAAAACCAATGCCTCCATTTATCAAGATTCATTTGACTTCATGTTTATGAATGAGCACCTCAATGTGCAAGGGTTGATTATATGGATGGTTCAAATATTTTTTGTCTTCCTCAGAGAAGGAAAGGTAATATTGCAAGGTTATGTGACTGACCATGGATTGTAACCTATCAAAATTAAGGTCTTTTGGCACATTAAAAACTAGCAATGCTTGTTCTAGGATTCCTCTACCCACAGGAGAGATTTTCATTAGCTAAAATATTGAAATTTATACTAAGGTTCATTGCAATTGATTCACTAGACTGTAGTTAGTTGACAAAGATGTTGATACAATTTTTTTGACACACTTGGTATTGATGTTAAGGTAGCAGGTTGTTTGGAAGAGGAAGATGATCTTACCCCTTTTAGAGTGACTTTGGCTTGGCCTTGGGTCACTGTGTTGGATGATTCTTCTTCTTGCTTGTATTTTATCATGATTACATTCACATAATAAAGGGATGTTTCAAGCATGTTTATCATGTTTTCATTGCTGATATAATTATAGCTTACTTTGACTTCTTTCCCTTTTGATGATTCTCCTTTCTTGTAAGAGGGGAGAGGTTGTTTGAAATCTTTGTGATAATTATTTGAATGATGTCCATCAACAATGATAGTTTCATTATCAATTAACTCTTGTAACACATGTTTTAATTTCATACATTTTTTGGTCAAGTGTCCCTTATTTCTATGATATTCATAGAAATGGTTATCATTCCACTAATTGGGCTTAACTTCCAGTTCCCAAGGTTTTGAGTTTGGTAACAAGATGATCTTGTTGGCCAATAAATTATTTAATGCCACTTCAAGTGGTTCTCCTAGAGGAGTGAAGTTTCATTTGGGTTTGGGTATCTGGAGTGCTTTGTCTTTGTTCAAGTGTCTTGGTTAACTCTTGGAATAGATGAGATATTCTGATTGTTCTTAGTAGTCTGGATGATACTAGATAGATTGAATATTATTTCTTTGGGTTTGGAATTTGTTGAATCAACTACCTTGTCATTGACCACATACTTTTTCTTACTCCAACATTTTTTCTTATCCTTTTTATTGTTGTTATTGGGATTATTTGAGGGTTTAGTGTCTTTCTGCAAGGTAAGTTCACCCTTCTTCACAAGAACATCTTCAATCTTAACAACACTATCCAACAATTTATCAAAGGTAGAACAAGTTTGCATTTGGAGGGTGTAATTCATTTCAGGAACCAAGTTACTAATAAAGATATCAATCTTCTCTATTTCCATAATTTTTCTAGGATACCTTGCGAAGATCTTCCCCCACCTCTAGAGAAATTTGACAAAAGGTTTTTCATTGTGTTGTTTAGTGTTACATAGGTCCAACATGGTGATAGTGTGTTATATTTTATAAGAGTATTATTGGATGAATCTTTGGACAAGATCCTCAAATGTTTGAATACCAGGTGAGAGATTAGTGAACCATTCCAGAGCTTGACCTCAGAGGCTTCAAGGAAAGTCTCATTAGGTATGTTTGTTTAAGCATAAATTCCATGTTAAGAGTGCCAAATTCTCTTACATGATCCTTAGGGTCATCATTTCCATCATATTTTTCATATTTTGGGATTTCAACCTAAGAGGAAATGGTGGCATGTGTGTGTGTGAATTTTGTACCTAGCTATAGACACAACACTTCAGTAAACCATTAGAGGTTAGCAGAAATCAAAATCGTGCAGTGAAATGGAAACTAATCTAACTAGGCGATTTAATACCTTCTAGTAGGTACGAGTATGTATTCTTTGATTGGACTGAGATCAGTGACCTTGACAACACCTAAATGAAGGATTTGAATGCAGAATCTAGATATGAGACGAATGCAAATTAATCTATATTTTTGGATTTTCCATGCAATAATATGAAATAAATTGATATGAGTCTATTCTAGATGAAAAACTGATATGACATGCAAATTAAGCTAACAATGATATGCTAAATATGAAACTAAAATGACAAGATTGATCTCACAAAAGTTGTTGATTCAAAAAGAAGCTTCAATTCTTTAGTTGTCGATTCACCAGCGTGATTGTGCAAATTTGTGGATTGATTTTGGCAGAGTAAGTATGCAAACTTGTGAGATGATTTGCGAAGAGTTGAAGCCTTTATTTTATAGAAATCTAGGGCTTTGGGGATGCATGGAAAAAGCCATAAATCACTCTAGTTGATTTTTGAGTCAACAAGGAATTAAAGATAGTTAACTCACAAAAATCATGCAAAAACAACTTTTTGATTTAAATCAAATGTCGAGATCAACTTATAACTCAAAAGAGAGTTGAGTTTATTTTTAAAACAACTTGAATTGATTTTCTGATTTAAAGTTTAACTATTTTTTTGGATGTGCATAATTAATTATGAATTAAATTAATAAATAAATTGATTTATCCTCAACTTAACTGATTTTAAAAATAAAAAAATTTATTTATGGGCTAATTAATTATTAAATCAAACTTTTATTCAAAAATTATATTATTAAATTTGACAATTGACACTAATTAATTAAATAAGAATTTAATCAATTAGTCATAGGATATTTGATTTATTGTCAAAATAGAATAATACAATTTAGGAATAAATATAATTAAATCTAATTAAATAATTAAGTGGCAGTATTAAATCTAATTAATTAAATATTTAGAATATTCAATTAATCAAACTTTAGGATAAATAAGATTTATTGCCAAATAATCATTAAATTAAAGATAACTAAGATAAATAGGAATATTACTAGGAATATTCCCCGATGCAAAATTTGAGATAATCAATTAGGATTTGATGATGTTCAGATGTGCCATAGGTTAGGACTTTGATGTTGGTTTTGTTTGATTTGATAATGTAGGAGGTTAATGAACCTATAGCCCATTTTTGGGGTATTACATTTTGCCCCTCTTTGAATTGTTGTGCGAAGTGTTGTGGTTCAAAGACAGTCTGTGTATGATATTGAAACTAATATTTGAAATTGATATTGATATGAAGTAGAAACTGATTGACGTTTGATATGAAGATAATAGGTCTTGAATGACCAAAGATAATGTTAACTATAACAGAAAATGAACCGATGATTATGAAAAAGTGTCAAAATGCCTAATTCTAAACCTTATGATTGCGAAGAAGTGAGTGACTGATTCCAGACCTGATTGTCGATAAGAATCACATTGGTATCACATCTGAACCCTTATGTTATGAAGAACCAAGGAAATAACACTAATGAACCAATGGTTACAAAAGATTAATATAGTTTACAAGATTAGGAGAATACCAGATTGATATGGATCTCGATGAATCTGATATGCCCCGAGTGATGAGGTCTTTTTGATGAATCAACAACTAGACGTGGTTGTTGTCTTGATTACTGAGGAAAGATATGATTTCAAATTTAGATTACAGACTTTGAATGATGTGCAATACCATGCCCCCTTCGAGATAAAAATTGAAATCTGACAAGAAAAGTCAGCGTTGAATAGTTCAGAAGCATGTTAATTGATTTGAGAAATGGTTAAACATGTTTGAGAATGCATTCTGCATCATTTAGAGGTCATGGAGACCAAGTTTGACTAGGTGAAACCATGAGTTGACCATAGTTGACCAAGTTGTGTAATACCCCAAAAATGGGCTATAAGTTCATTAACCTCTTATATCATCAAATCATATGAAATCGACATCAAAGTCCTAATCTAAGGCACATCTAAACATCATCAAATCTAATTGATTATCTTAAATTTTGCATCGGAGAATATTCCTAGTAATATTCCTAATTATCTTAATTATCTTTAATTTTATAATTATTTGGCAATAAATCACATTTATCCTAAAATTTGATTAATTGAATATTTTCATATTTAATTAATTAGATTTAATATTTGCCACTTAATTATGTAATTAAATTTAATTCTATCTATTATTAATTGTATTATTTAATTTTGACAATAAATCAAAATTCCTATCTTTAATTGATTAAATTCTTATTTAATTAATTAAAGCATGTTGTCATTATTTAATAATATAATTTTTAATAAAAGTTTGAATAAATAGTTAATTAACCCATAAATTAATTATTTATTTTCAAAAATCAGTTGAGTTGAGGATAAATCACTTTATTTATTTATTTAATTCTTAATTATTATGCATATTCAAAAGAAACAGTTAAACTCCAAATCAGAAAATCAATACAAGTTATTGACTTTTTGGAACTCAACATCCTTTTGGAGTTCAAAAAGCTGATCTAAACTCTAATTTGAGTTAAAAAGCTGTTTTTGCATGTTTTTGCATGATTTTGAGAATTAACTATCTTTTATGATCAGATAACTCAAAAATCAAGATGAGTTAATTTGAGTGATTTATGGCTTTTATTCATGCACCTCCAAAGCCCTGGATTTCTATAAATTAAGGCTTCAGCTCTTCACAAATCATCTCATATTTTGCACAATCACGCTGGAGAATTGGAGACTGAGGAATCAACTTGCGAATTCAAAGCTTTGTGAGATCAATCTTATTTTTTTTTGCATTCATATTACATATCATTGTTAGATTCATAGCATATCAATTTTCAATAGCATTCATAGCATATCAATTTCATTTAGCATAGATTTCATATCAGTTTTTACAATTATTATTGCATAGAAAAATCCAAAAAATAGCTTAATTGCATTTATTCCATATCCATCTTTTGCATTCAAATCCTTCATTTAGGTGTCGTCTAGGTCACTGATCTCGATTACAATCTGAGAACATTAATCTCGCACCTATTAGAAGGCAGTAAATCGCTTGGTTAGATAGCTTTCAATTTTGCATGATTGTGATTTTTGCTAACCTCTAATGTTTTAATGAGTGTTGTGTCTACAGATCAGGTACAATTTTTACACACACATTTCTGGCGCCCACCGTGGGGCAACCCACCTTTGCATGCTGGTTTTGATTTTTTTGGGAGCTAAAACCCCAAAGTTTCAAAGATTTAATTTTATCTCCCAAAAAGATTGGAATTTTGATCTAAAATTTTTTTTGCAGGTTGGTGACATGTCATGGAAGCTACAGTAAAAAATTTAGAATTTTCTGAGATGTTTTGAATTTTTAATAATTTTTTCTTGAAATTCCGGAAAAAATTAATATCTGACGCAAATCAGCATATTTTTCGAAAATTTTTATATTTTCGGAAAGATTTTTAAATTCTACAGGGGGTCCATTCTTTGTGTTTTAAATTTGGACATGATATCATAGCTCAAATAGTCAATTTACAAAAACTGGTCTGTTTTGATAAAATGGGTCTCTAGAGCACAAATGAAGAGGTTTTTCTAAAATTTTTGCATTTTTGGAAAGCTCTCTATTTTTTAGTAGGGGTATCTATTCTGAATTTCTATTTTTGTGGCCAAAATCATATCAAAAAAATTAGATCTTGTTGACTAGGTCAAATGCAGCAAAAAAAATAAAGTTTTGTGATGGGTATGCACTTATTTTTTTACATGGTTCAATGAATGATATGAGTTGTCATTTGGGTTGATTTTTGGTTATTATTACTGATAATAATTGATTTTTAGAGCTAACCCTATGGTTTTCATAAGTTGAATATATTTTGCATATCTTGTTTGCTTGTTTGCTTGTTGGAGAGTTCGTCACTTGCTTGCATGGAAAAGCTCAACAAAAATTGCTAAAAATCAAGTAAAATCTACTAAGCGCGTTGCAAGGATCCCAGGTATTCTCCTTCATCTAATAATATTTTGATTTGGGACTTAAAATAAATCTCTTATGTGTCAAGCTTGTGTGCATCTTTTCATGCTTTTGATCTATTTCTACACACTTGCATAATTGATACTAGGTTGTGAACCCTTAAGGATTCATTAAGTAGTCTTAGAATACTTGTGATTGATCTTGATTGCTATCTTGGGTTATTGGACTCGCTAATCCGCCGGCCCCTCATTTCTGCCCCGTGGTTGCAATCTCAGCGCCATAAAGGGGAGGGGTCAACAGGACAGAAGCGTTAAATGTTCCACTTGGCAACCCTTTTGTGCTTTTAGGAACTCCCTTGTTTTCTAAGTTGTGGACTCATTTTTAGCTTGTGTGAGGTGTTAAGTGTTCCACCTTGTGGACTCATCTCATATTCGCTTTAAACGTTAAGTGTTCCTTTTTCTACTTTTTGGATGCTTTTGGTAGATTTGCTTTCAGAACATACATCTGTGCTCACATAGTAATTAGGCCCTATGAACACTATTTGTGATTCTTGAGAGATGGTATTCCTAGCGAAATCCTTCTTGACGATAGAATCCTTGTAGGTAGGGAGGATACTTAGTGCGTTTCACATTCAACTTAGTTAGTGAGTCTTCTCTTATTGATCGACACATTCTCTCTCCGGAGAGGTTGATAGATCACGTGGGGTTGATATCACGAGCTTTGGTGAATCAAAATTGGTTAGTGCGTCTTCTCTTATTGATTGATACATTCTCTCCCCGGAGAGGTTGATAGATCACGTGGAGTTGATATCACAGACCTTGGTGGAACAAAACTTTGTCTTAGCGTGTCGGATTAATCTGCTTGCTTTGTTTGGGTTAAAAGTGAAGAGGTGTCAAAACCTTGAATCTGGAGCCAAGTCCCCTTGTGGTATACTATTGTGAGTCATCTTTAGAGAGGGTTAACCGTAGCGGACAATCCCTTCACAGGGCAAACTGCATTGACGGAACCTCAAGCGGTAATAGCCATTTTCGCCATGGTAGTGACAACCGCTATATAAATGTCCTTGTGGAAGAAATCTCCACGGGTATGGTTCATTGTTGGGTTGTCAGATCTCCCTAGCAGCTCTTGAAGATTAAGTTCTCGGACTGTGTCAAAACCCTGGTGCGCCGGGATTGGAGTTCACCCCTTTGAATCATAAAAGTTGCAGAGTCAAACCATTACTAAAAACCCTAGAGAGGCCAATTTTTCACTTTTAGGTATATGTGCGTTATTGCAAAACTTTTTCAGAACATACACAATTAGTACTCTCAGGGATTAGCACAATTTGGTTACTTGATTGTTCATGCGCAAGGTTGCTTTTGCCCTTGTTCATTGTTTTCAGACGTGCTTGGAATCACTTGCTTGCTATTATGCGTGCTTATTTATCTACATGGCTATTAAAAATGATCAAATCTGGTATAACCTTCAAAATCTGGACAATACAATTTGCAAACAATCCAAAACTGATGACCTTACATTTTGCAAAAATTGACGTAAAATCTTTTCTGGAGTCAAAAGTCATTTCAGCAAGTCAAAATTCGTATGAGTTTTGTCAAGTGTCATTTCAGTATTACCCAACTGTCGTATGAGTTTAGCAACTGTCATTTCATAGACTACCCAGTGTCGTACGAGTCTGCAGAGTGTCATTTGGAAAAATTTGAGAGAGTTGTCAGAAATTGTCAAATTGCAAGATATCCAATGTTTCCAGCCTAGTTCCAGAATCTGTCAAAAATATCATTGTGTCAAGAACAGAGCAGTAGCTATTGAGAATTCGTACACATGTCTCAAAGAATCAGTAAACAAGAGGAAGAAATTCTTATCGCCGCTATAATGAAACAGATACATGCTATGCAAGTCCAGCTTGACAAACTTGAGAAAGAGAGGGAATCTAAAAAGTTCTCCATGGAATCTTTATACTCTTTTCCATTTGATAAAGACTTGTACATGTCACCATGCCCTCGGAAAAAAATTGAGCAATTAGATACATCTTCCACGGAGAGTGACACATCTAGCTTTGAAGACTATGATGACTATGACAACAGACAATGTAATGATACCTATGACACCTCTGTTCCTAAGAGTCCTCCTCATCGTTCATTCCTGCTTACTACAAATGGGCCGTCACATTGGATAGATCGTGATGGTGATCCATATGATTCTGATTTTGAAAGAGATTTTGATGGCTTTTGTGGACAATACCTTGATGATGATCCATCTACTACTGCTGAGGACTATAAAATACATCGTGCTAGCTTGAAACGTCAATATTATAAGGATCTCTCCTCTAAGAACTCTCAGACTGAAAATAAAGATTACACTCTCAAGAAAGATCATGTTAATGTTCGACCTTTATCTAGTGATGGTTCCCTTCCATCCCCTACTTCCTCCAATACCCGTACATTTCTTAAAGCTTCTGATTCTTTCAAATCTTTCACAAAACCTTCATCCGACACAAGCCTTGATACTTTTCATGTGGTTCCCTATAGTTATCCTCCAGGGCTACCTCTTAAAGAAACTCAAGCTAACCTTCACTTGGCTGCAAATACTTTCAATAATGCTAAACCTAAAGAGCCTATGCCTTCATATGTTACAATGCCTACTTCAACTAGTCCTCCACCATCTCTTCCCAAGTCATCCATACAATCCCAACATGCTTCCTTGTCCTTAGAAGTGGTTCCATGTCAAGAGGATTCCAAAAATGATGAAGAAAAGAACATAAAGAAAGATCAAGATCAAGAACCCTCCATGTCATCCACTCCTTTTCACGATGTCTCTTATCCACCTCAGGGTTCTTTTGATCCTGTATCCCCTTTTTCATGCATTCCACCATGTCTTAAGTCTTCGCCTAAGCAAGATCAAGCTACTACTTACACTGTTGAGCTTATTGACAATCAAAATAACCTTACTATGCTTGCGCTTTCCAAAGATGATACTTCCATTAAGGTTGGTAAAAATGGTGTTATTTCCAATGTTAAGCCTATTGAAAATCAAAAGAAAAATTATGTGCTTGTGCTATCCAAAGATCCTTGTCAAGATCAAAGTCTTCCATCTTCTTGTTCTACCACTCCATGTTCACTTCCACTTTCTACTCTTCCTAAGTCTTCTCAAGCTTTGAATGATCCTATCAAAGAAAATGCTCTTATTCAAGATGTCCATGATTCTATTGAAAATTCTAATGCTCACTCTAAAGATGCTGATATCCTTGGTTGTCATATAGATGCTGATGAACTTATTGATTATCCTTTTGCGTCTTCCACTTCCATCCTTGGACCTCTTCCACCACTACAAAGATCTTCACACCTTCCTTCCATCTTGGGTCCTTATGTCCCTTCACTTTCCCCTCCTAACTCTCCTAATTTTCCATCCATCTTGGGTCCTTACATACCTCCATCTCCCATCTTTCCTCAAGATCAACATAGATGCATACCCTTGAATCCTTTTCATCCACCCACCCATCTAAACAAGTCGTATCCTCCTCCTTCTTCCACAAGTCCCAAGTCCTTTGGAAGTAACTTGAATGTTCAATACAAGAAAAAGAAGCAATACAGGAATCCATCAAAAAAGGATCACCATGTCTCCTCTAATAGACATGGAAACATAAAGTCAAAAGAGATATCTAAGAAAAAAACTACAAGACAAGTATGGGTTCCAAAATCCATCATTGACGATATTCTTTCTAAATTACCAAAAGGAAATGAAAAGCCTATGGCTATATGGATTCCAAAGTCTCTCTTGAAAGAGTCTGGTGTTGAACAAAAAGTTAAGTTGACATTCAAGCTTCCAAAGGCTTCCACTTCATCTTCTTCCAAAAATATTCTTCCATTCCATGTGCCTGAACCGCAACCTCTACTAAACATTTGCCATATTCCTTCACGTATTCCTTCATTCATGATTCCTCCACCCTCTCGCCACCCTTCAAGGTGTGTGTTTACGTTGATCTTGCCTTCCTTTCCACCTACCCTTTCACAATCCTTCCATGCATTATCCTTCTACCTTCTATCCTTTTTCCTCATTTGCCTATTCCTCCTATCTTCCAACCTCACTCGCTTTACATAAAACCCTATCTTCCATTTTTCTCTTCCATGTTCCTTTCCCTATCAGCATCTTTGAGCATATCATTTTGAATCTTTGACATATCATGGTTTATCCTTTCAAGGAGCATTATCTAAAAAGCTTGCCTTCTTCCAAAAAGAGAAAAAATTAAGAAAAAAAAAATTGAAAATGTGCCTTGGTGAAAACCTGGAAACAGGCGCCTTGGTAGCAAAAGTAAAGAGAAATAAATTCATCCTATGGTGAAAACCACTTCCTTGTGGCACCTTGGATAAGTACCATGATGAAAACCTGGCAATCAGGCGTCATGCGTAGTTCTTCTACATATTTCATCCATTCCATCTTCTCTCTTTGATCTTGACAATGTTGATCTATACACGAACATTTGGCTATTTTGTGAGCTATCTTACGGTGATCTTGCTTTCATTCCTTTCATGTTTAGCCTTCATATCCATCTTCCTCCATTCATTTTCGTCTATCGCTATCCTTTTCCCCTTTGTTCTTGATCTAATAAAAAAAGAAAAAAAAAAGAGTAAAACACGATGCTATGAAGCCTCTTGACATGTCTACTCCTTTGGACTACATCCTGTCCTTCTTTGGCAGTACACTTTTGTGACTTATATCCTATGTTGGTCTTTCATTGCTTGTCCAAATGCACTTTACATGAAAATTTTTCCCTAGCTTGCGTATTCTTGAGAAGTTTCCCCTTGAGGATTTCTTCCCTTCATTCTCTTGTCTTCCATCTCTTCCACCAGCTTGCTAATTCCTCTTGTTCTCCACCTTGCTAGACATTGGGACTGCATGATATGATCTTGCTTGGGAGTTTGCAAATGGAAAAAGATGCTATCAAGTATACCAAGTATCAGAACAATTATCAAAATCAGTATCAGAACTAGTATCAGAACCAGTATCAGAAAAAGTATCAGAACAAGTATCAGAACAATTATCAGAACAAGTATCAGAATAATTATCAGAACAATTATCAGAATCAGTATCAGAATTATATCAGAATCAGTACCAGAATCAGTATCAGAATCAGTATCAGAATCAGTATCACAACCAGTATCAAAACAAGCATCAGAACCAGTATCAGAACAATTATCAGAATCAGTATCAGAATCAATATTAGAACCAGTATCAGAACAATTATCAGAATTAGTATCAGAATCAGTATCAGAATCAGTATCAGAACCAGTATCAGAACTAGTATCAACGCAAGTATCAGAGACTGACATTTCATGATTAATCCAGCTCTCTGGGCATACAGAACTAGTATCAGAACGCCTACAGGGGCTACACCTTTCGCTTTAGTTTATGGGTCTGAAGCGGTACTGCTTATTGAGGTTGAAATCCCATCACTCAGAATCAAAATGCATGGACTTGTCACTGATGAAGACTACAGAGTGTCGAGGTTACAAGAACTTGAACTACTAGATGAGCGCAGACAAGCAGCGTATGATCATCTCAGAGTGTATCAGAAAAGAATGTCTAGAGGCTACAACAAGAAAGTCAGACATAGAGAATTTCAGGTTGGCGATCTAGTGTTGAGAGAAAATCCTAAAAATCAATCACATTGAGAACGCAAGGGGAAGTTTGAACCCAACTGGCTGGGTCCCTTTTTTATCACTGCTACTTTTGGCTCTGGTGCCTATCAACTCTCAACAACTGAAGGAGAACAGCTCCGAGAACCAATCAACGTTCTCCATCTAAAGAAATTCTATGCCTAAGGCATTCAGTGCTTGGTAAAAGTCCTGAAAAAATGAACATCTTGGTGAAAACCTAGCAATAGGCGCCTTGATGATTCACAAAAAAATCAAAAAATATCAAAAGTACAAAAAAATTGAAAAAATGAAAAGTACAAAAAAATTGAAAAAATGAAAAATACAAAAAAATGAAAAAAGAAAGAAAAAGTGCCTTGGTGAAAACCTGGAAACAGGCACCTCGGTAGCAAAAATATAATCTCTACCAAGATGGTGAAAACCTGGCAAACAGGCGCCACTTGTTCCAAATGCTCCATCTATCAGCACAATCTTGGTCTTTCCCAGCTTTCAGTCTTGCTTTAGTTTGTACATATCTCCCGGTTTGTTCCTGCATTTCCAGTTTTCAATAAGTCGGCCTGTACACCAACCAGCTCAAGCGTTTGCATCCTATCAATGTTCACACTTGGGGGCAATCAATGTCATATCCTATGGTCTCCCATGTATCTTAGACGTGTCATATCCACTCAGAGTCCTTTGAAGCTTCAAGTTGAGTCAGTCAGTCAGTCTCGTCTCCAGAAAGGATTTTGCATCAACAACAATCAAACATCAAACTCAACTGAAAACAATCTGTGCTTTTCATGCTTTTATCTCCTTGTATGCTTACTGATTCGCATTGAGATTTTTGCATATTGTGTCCCTTCGAGCTCTTCGATGATGTCCTTTATAGGATTTAGAGAGTGATGACTGGGGGCATAATCTTTTCTTGATCTTCTGCTTGTATGTGAAAATCTAACATCTTTGGAACTTCTGGATTGAAATGGTGTCCGACTGTAAGAGCCTCTATCTCGAATTGGATGGCCATGCGTACCTCAACCATTGATACCCAAAAAAAAAAATTCAAGAAAGTTTGATCTAACTATTATCTTTTTGAGTAAGTTCTTTCTCCTACTGTGGAACGCAATCTTGCCTAAGGATGTGAACGATAAAGGGTCACTACGGGTAATTCACATTGGATTTAGAATGATCTCTTGACTGTTTGATGTGTTTGTAACGCAAGGCGTACTCAGGTCATCACAACGTTTATGTTTTGATGCTTGTACAAATTGCTATATCAAAATGGACATGATATTCAGGTCATCCTGGCGCTTGTGCCTTGGTGCTTATATCTAATCCAACATTCCGAAAACAAATCAATATTCATATGTCCATGGTTGTATAGCCAGGGGATGTTGTATTGGTTCTTGAGCGTTACAAATCAATATTCATATGTCTATGGTTTCGTAGCTAGTGGGCATTGTATTGATTTATCCAGTTACCTAAAAGTTCAATGATGATAACAAATCGACATATGATCAGTGACTAGGTCCTAGGTCTTAGGTTGCATTTCATTTTGCATGTCTCATTGCATTTTGCATGTTTGCATGATCTCACAATGATTAAACGAACTTCAATGCTTAAATGATTCTTCAAATTGCATCTTCAAGTCTAACAAGAACTGCATCTCACACGAAGGTTCCTCCAATGAAATAGCAAGTAGAATCCTTTTTCGGGATCAAAATTCAAATCTGAGATCATTCATATTATTAACTACTTGCATATTCGACCTTCAATCATCACAGAAATCTAGTATTCAACTTAACTGATTATCTTACATCAAACTATCAAAATTTCAACTTGGTCAACCATGGTCAACTCATGGTCAAACCTAGTCAAACTTGGTCTTTTGGGACCTTCCAACGATGCAGAATGCGTTCTCGGATGTAAATAACCACTTCTCAGATCAATTTACATGCTTCTAAACTATCAACGCTGACTTTTCTTGTCAGATTTCAATTTTAATCCCGAAGGGGGCATGGTATTGCACATCATTCAAAGTCTGTAAATCAAATTCTATCGATCAAATCTATCAATATCTTTCATCAGTGATCAAGATAACAATCACGTCTAGTCACTGATTCATCAAAAGTCCTCATCGCTCGGGGCAAATCTATCATCACTTGGGGCATATCAGATTCATCAAGATCCATATCAATCTGATATTTTCTTAATCTTGTAAACTGTATCAATTTTTGCAACCATCGGATCATAGTGTTCTTTCCTTGGTTCTTCGGCAACTGAAGGATTCAGATGTGATACTTGCTAGTTCTGCTAAGACAATCGAGTCTAGAACGGGTCACTCACTTCTTATCAATCCTAAGGTTCAGAATCAGGCATTTTGACACTTTTTCGCAATCATAGGTTCATTTGCTGCTACAGTGAACATTATCTTTGGTCATTCAAGACCTATTATCTCCATATCAAGTCAATATCAATCAACTCCTATCTCAATATCTTTCAATCGGTTTCTATCTTGAGATCGGTTTATCTTTTGAATCAGTTTCATATCTTTATCAAACACAGACTATCTTTGAACCACTGCGCTTCGCACAGTAATTCAAAGAGGGGCAAAATGTAATACCCCAAAAATGGGCTATAAGTTCATTAACCTCCTATATCATCAAATCATATGAAATCGACATCAAAGTCCTAATCTAAGGCACATCTAAACATCATCAAATCTAATTGATTATCTTAAATTTTGCATCGGAGAATATTCCTAGTAATATTCCTAATTATCTTAATTATCTTTAATTTTATAATTATTTGGCAATAAATCACATTTATCCTAAAATTTGATTAATTGAATATTTTCATATTTAATTAATTAGATTTAATATTTGCCACTTAATTATGTAATTAAATTTAATTCTATCTATTATTAATTGTATTATTTAATTTTGACAATAAATCAAAATTCCTATCTTTAATTGATTAAATTCTTATTTAATTAATTAAAGCATGTTGTCATTATTTAATAATATAATTTTTAATAAAAGTTTGAATAAATAGTTAATTAACCCATAAATTAATTATTTATTTTCAAAAATCAGTTGAGTTGAGGATAAATCACTTTATTTATTTATTTAATTCTTAATTATTATGCATATTCAAAAGAAACAGTTAAACTCCAAATCAGAAAATCAATACAAGTTATTGACTTTTTGGAACTCAACATCCTTTTGGAGTTCAAAAAGCTGATCTAAACTCTAATTTGAGTTAAAAAGCTGTTTTTGCATGTTTTTGCATGATTTTGAGAATTAACTATCTTTTATGATCAGATAACTCAAAAATCAAGATGAGTTAATTTGAGTGATTTATGGCTTTTATTCATGCACCTCCAAAGCCCTGGATTTCTATAAATTAAGGCTTCAGCTCTTCACAAATCATCTCATATTTTGCACAATCACGCTGGAGAATTGGAGACTGAGGAATCAACTTGCGAATTCAAAGCTTTGTGAGATCAATCTTATTTTTTTTTGCATTCATATTACATATCATTGTTAGATTCATAGCATATCAATTTTCAATAGCATTCATAGCATATCAATTTCATTTAGCATAGATTTCATATCAGTTTTTACAATTATTATTGCATAGAAAAATCCAAAAAATAGCTTAATTGCATTTATTCCATATCCATCTTTTGCATTCAAATCCTTCATTTAGGTGTCGTCTAGGTCACTGATCTCGATTACAATCTGAGAACATTAATCTCGCACCTATTAGAAGGCAGTAAATCGCTTGGTTAGATAGCTTTCAATTTTGCATGATTGTGATTTTTGCTAACCTCTAATGTTTTACTGAGTGTTGTGTCTACAGATCAGGTACAATTTTCACACACACAAGTTGAAATTTTGATAGTTTGATGTAAGATAATCAGTTAAGTTGAATACTGGTTTCTGTGATGATGGAAGGTCGATTATGCAAGCAGTAGACCATCCTGGGTTTGAAAATTTTAAATTGCAATTTTGACATAGTAAATGATCTCAGATTTTGATTTTGATCTTGAAAATGGATTCAGAATGTCAAAATTAGCCAGGGGTGCAATTTTCATGAAAAATGGAGCACTTTTGAAAATTAGGTCAAAGCTATATAAAGGCCGAAAGGGTCATTTTCAATTCATTTCAACCTTTTGACTTTAGAAATCTTATGGAGCCCTCTGAGAAAAAATGGCAAAGAAAGTGGTAGAACCAAAGGTACCTATGAGTTCACATCAATTTGAGTGCAATCGGAGACCTCGGCAGTACAGACATCCGGTAGGTGGACCTCTGTGCTTTGCTAAAAATTTAATTTTTCCATGTTTTATAGCATTTTAAGGATTTTTTGTATGCTTTTCAATTTTGAATTTTTGCATGCATGGAAACTCTTATGACTCTCTAGCGAGACTCATATGACTTTCTAATTGTAGGTAGATTATCATCTCACAAGCCCCCAAGACTCGTATCAGAGGGACCCAAGAGTCGTATGACATTTCATCAGGTCCCTCATAACTAGTATGATGAGGGATGCACTGTTGTGTCACTATACTTTGTCGTATGGTATGATGTAGAAAGTCATATGACTTTCCCTACCAATCTAAAGTGTCGTATGGAAAATAGTGAGCCAAAAACTCATTACTAGGTCAAGTTTTTGAATTTCTTGATCTCTTAGCCTGATTGCTGACCTGTTAACCTACCTTCTGGAATACTGAACTGCTCAATTCTTGCACTTGTAACCCATTCTGTGACCAAATTACTAATAGGATTCCCTATTTCTATGTTGTGTAGTTCATATATCCAGATGTTCATGTACAGATTTCACATCCAGCCACTCAGAGACTATGTGTGTCACTACCTGACCCAATGAGGGTACATCTTGCATCTTGTGGATTTGAGTACCTTATACATTCACCTAAGATTAGGGTAAATCATGGAATTTTGACTGCTCTGATTGAGAGATTTCATTCAGAGACCCAGACATTCCACCTACTGACTGGGGAGATCATTGTTACCCCTGAGGATGTGTATCATATACTACGCATTCTGTTCCATGCAAGCCAATGGCCAAAGTATGTCTGATCGTCAGTGGTATTATTATGTTTGATTGTCAGTAGAATGGTCTTTTGATGGGTTGGGCCCCTATGGTAGCACATTTGATGTTGAGTCCCTCTGAGTTGGCTTGGGGTCAGTGTCTTTTGGCCCATATGTTCTCTGAGATGCACGAGGTAGTGTATCAGGAGAGTAAGTCCTTTGTAGCTGGGGCTTTAGTTCTACATATCTGGGCATGGGAGCATACCCCAGTGTTGAGACTAGTATGTACTTCATAGAGGCAGCCACAAGAGCCTGTTATATATATATATATATATATATATATATATATATATATATATATATATATATATATATATGCGGGATATGCCATTCAAGGATGGATGGGTCATGTGGAGTACTAGAGGCGATGCCTTGATGATATGACATTTTTTTGATGGAGACCATATGTAGCTATTGAGCCTTGGCCTACTGCACAAGAGTAGTTTAGTTTCTTCTTTCAGAGCCGTGTATTGATCGGGAGGTCATCCTCCACTATAGAGAGGTTCCTTATTACTAGGGTCTGGCAGTAGTATGGATGAGTATAGGATGCCCCAAAGGATTATGCTACTTATGCTCAGATAGGTCATGAGCTTGGACTCAGATGGACCACAAGGCTCTCATATGCTTTGTGTTCATAGGAGTACAATGCTATTGTCAGCAGAGATTGGGAGTACAGACCATATGTACTTGATGTTGGTGTTACAGATGGATTTATCACATGGCTTGCTGATCACCTGATTCATAGATTTTCTAATCCAACAGAGATGATACCCTCCATGGAGGAGGTGATGGATGTTACAGGTGCTTCGATGGGACAGGGTCCCAGACCCACACAGGTTCCTATTGTGCACCCCACACCTCTAAGACCTAGAGCAATGGCTCCACCACAAAGACCATTAGGAAAGATGAGGTCCCCTCATCCCACTAGTTCTACAGTAGGTAGATTGGTAGGTTCTCATAGATAGACTAGGGGAGAGGGTGGTACCTTAGGGAGTGTTGGTTCAGCTGAGGAGGTACTTGAAGCAGGGTAGGTTGTGGGTGGTGGTATGGATCTGATAGAGGAGGATACAAGATTTGATTTAGGTGCTGAGGTCAAACACTGTAAGGTGCAAAGAGTAGAGACCACTAACTAGGTTGCCCCAGACACTAAGATGCCAGCAGCCGATGTTGATCCTACTATTCCTCTTACTCCACAGGAGACTATCAGATGACTCAGAGTACACGTTGTAATACCCCAAAAATGGGCTATATGTTCATTAACATCTAAACATCATCGAATCATAATTGATTATCTTAAATTCTACATCGGGGAATATTCTTAGTAATATTCTTAATTATCTTTAATTTTATAATTATTTGGCAATAAATCACATTTATCCTAAGTTTGATTAATTGAATATTTTCATATTTAATTAATTAGATTTAATATTTGCCACTTAATTATGTAATTAAATTTAATTCTATCTATTATTAATTGTATTATTTAATTTTGACAATAAATCTAATATCATATGAATAATTGATTAAATTCTTATTTAATTAATTAAAGCAAGTTGTCATTATTTAATAATATAGTTTTTAATAAAAGTTTGATTAAATAATTGATTAACCCATAAATCAATTATTTTATTTTTAAAAGCAGTTAAGTTGAGCATAAATCACTTTATTATTAAATTAATTCATAAATAAAACATGTACAATCATAAAAGCAGACAACTATCAATTATCAATTAAAGCTAAACTCTATTTTGAGTTAAAACTTAGCTTTTGCATGTTTTTGTGAGTTAATTACCTTTATTATAAAATAACTCAAAAATCAACCTAAGTTATTTGAGTGATTTATGGCTTTTATCCATGCACCTCCAAAGCCCTGAATTTGTATAAAAACAATGCTCGGCTCTTCATAATTCATCTCTCAATCATCTCTCAAATTTGCATCCAAGCATCTTGCAAATTGCAAACTTACTCTACAGGAATCATAGCATATCAGATTTGGAGAATTTGCACAATTGGAGCTTGAAAGAATCAACTTGCAAATTCAAAGCTTTGTGAGATCAATTTCAAATGCATAGTTTTTATATCTTAGCATAGAATTTCATAGTTTTCATATCATTGTTAGAATCTTCATTGTTAGATCATTTAGCATTGCATATCAATTTTCAATAGCATTCATAGATTCATATCAACTTTTATCATTCTTATTGCATAGAAAATATAAAAAATATAGATTAATTGCATTCAATTTCATATCCATCTTTTGCATTCAAATCCTTCATTTAGGTGTCATCTAGGTCACTGATCTCGATTACAATCTGAGAACATCAATCTCGCACCTATTAGAAGGCAGTAAATCGCTTGGTTACATAGTTTTCAATTTTGCACGATTTCAATTTTTTCTAACCTCTAATGTTTTAATAAGTGTTGTGTTTATAGATCAAGTACAATTTTCCACACACATTTCTGGCACCCACCATGGGGCAACCCACCTTTGCATGCTGATTTTGATTCTTGGAGCTAAAACCCTAAAGTTTCAAAGATTTAATTTTATCTCTCAAATGGTTTGGAGTTTTGGTTTGAAATATTTTTTTCAGGTTGGAGACATATCAAGGAAGCTTTGGAAAAAAATTTAGAATTTTCTAAATTATTTTGAATTTTTAATAATTTTTTTTTTATTTTTCATAAAAAATTAATATCTGACGCAAATCAGCATATTTTTCTTAAATTTTTACATTTTTGGAAAGTTCTTCAAATTCTACAGGGGGTCTATTATTTGTGTTTTAAATTTGGATGCAATTTAATAGCTCAAATAGTCAATTTTCAAAAACTAGTCTATTTTGATAAAATAGGTCTCTAGGGCACAAATGAAGAGATTTTTATAAAATTTTTGTATTTTTGGAAAGCTCTCTATTTTTTAGTAGGGGTCTTTATTCTGAATTTCTATTTTTTTGGCCAAAATTATATCAAAAAAATCAGATCTTGTTGACTAGGTCAAATGTAGTGCAAAAAAAATTAAAATTTTGTGATGGGTATACACTTATTTTTCATATGATTCAATGCATGATATGAGTTGTCATTTGGATTAATTTCTGGTTATTATTGCTCCTAAAAATTGATTTTTAGATCTAACCCTAGGGTTTTCATAAGTTGAATATACCTTGCATATCTTGTTTGCTTGTTGGCTTGTTGGAGAGTTCGTAGCTTGCTTGCATGGAAAAGCTCAACAAAAATTGCTAAAAATCAGGTAGAATCTACTAAGCACGTTGCGAGGATCATGAGGTATTCTCCTTGTTTTGAAAACATTTTGATTTGGACTTAAAATAAATCTCTTATGTGTCAAGCTTGTGTGCATTTTTTCATGCTTTTGATCTATTTCTACACACTTGCATAATTTGATACTAGGTTGTGATCCCTTAAGGATTCATTAAGTAGTCTTAGAATACTTGTGATTGATCTTGATTGCTATCTTGGGTTATTGGACTCGCTAATCTGCCGGCCCCTCATTTTTGCCCCGTGGTTGCAATCTCAGCGCCATAAAGGGGAGGGGTCAACAGGACAGAAGCGTTAAGTGTTCCACTTGGCAACCCTTTTGTGCTTTTAGGAACTCACTTGTTTTCTAAGTTGGGGAATCATTTTCAGCTTGTGTGAGGTGTTAAATGTTCCACCTTGTGGACTCATCTCATATTCACTTTAAGCGTTAAGTGTTCCTCTTTCTACTTTTTGGATACTTTTGGTAGATTTACTTCCGGGAATATATCTATGCTCACATAGTAATTAGGCCCTATGAACACTATTTGTGATTCTTGAGAGATTGGATTCCCAGTGAAATCCTTCTTGATGATAGAATCCTTGTAGGTAGGGAGGATACTTAGTGCGTTTCACATTCAACTTGGTTAGTGTGTCTTCTCTTATTGATCGACACATTCTCTCTCCGGAGAGGTTGATAGATCACGTAGGGTTGATATCACGAGCTTTGGTGAATCAAAATTGGTTAGTGCATCTTCTCTTATTGATTGATACATTCTCTCCCCAGAGAGGTTGATAGATCACGTGGAGTTGATATCACAGACCTTGGTGGAACAAAACTTTGTCTTAGCGTGTCGGATTAATCTGCTTGCTTTGTTTGGGTTAAAAGTGAAGAGGTGTCAAAACCTTGAATCTGGAGCCAAGTCCCCTTGTGGTATAAATTTGTGAGTCACCTTTAGAGAGGGTTAACCGTAGCGGAAAATCCCTTCACAGGGCAAACTACGTTGATGGAACCTCAAGCGGTAATATCCATTTTCACCATGGTAGTGACAGCCGCTATATAAATGTCCTTAATTTTGTGGAAGAAATCTCCACGGGTATGGTTCATTGTTGGGTTGTCAGATCTCCCTAGCAGCTCTTGAAGATTAAGTTCTCAGACTGTGTCAAAACCCTGGTGCACTGGGATTGGAGTTCACTCCTTTGAATCATAAAAGTTGTAGAGTCAAACCATTACTAAAAACCCTAGAGAGGCCAATTTTTCACTTTCAGGTATATGTGTGTTATTGCAAAACTTTTCAGAACATACACAATTAGTACTCTCAGGGATTAGCACAATTTGGTCACTTGATTGTTCATGCACAAGGTTGCTTTTTCCCTTGTTCATTATTTTCAGACGTGCTTGGAATCACTTGCTTGCTATTTTGCGTGCTTGTTTATCTACTTGGCTATTAAAAATGATCAAATCTAGTATAACCTTCAAAATCTGGACAGTACAATTTGCAAATAATCCAGAACTGAAAACTTTAAATTTTGTAAAAATTGACGTAAAATTATTTCTGTAGTCAAAAGTCATTTCAGGAGGTCAAAAGTCATATGAGTTTTGTCAAGTGTCATTTCAATATTGCCCATCTGTCGTATGATTGAGAACCCAGTGTCGTACGAGTTTTCAAACCAGTAAATTCAAGAAAGTCAAAACCCTATTAGAAACTATCGTACAAGTTTTGTCAACTGTCATTTCATTGCTACCCAACTGTCATACGAGTTTAGCAACTATCATTTCATAGACTACCCAGTTTCGTACAAGTCTGCAGAGTGTCATTTGGAAAAATTTGACAGAGTTGTCAGAAATTGTCAAATTGCAAGATATCCAATGTTTCCAGCCTAGTTCCAGAATCTATCAAAAATATCATTGTGTTAAGAACAAATCAGTAGCTATTGAAAATCAGTACACATGTCTCAAAGAAACAGTACACATGAGGAAGAAATTCTGATCGCCGCTATGATGAAGCAGCTGCAAGCTATGCAAGTTGAACTTAACAATCTTAAGAAAGAGAAGGAATCTAAAGAGTTCTCCATGGAATCTCTATACTCTTTTCCATTTGATAAAGACTTGTACATGTCACCATGCCCCCAAACAAAATATGAGCAACGTGACAATCCTTATGATACCTCTTCCACAGAGAGTGACACATCTAGCTTTGGAGACTATGATGACTATGACGACAGACAATGTAATGATACCTATGACACCTCTGTTCCTAAGAGTCCTCCTCATCGTTCATTCCTGCTTACTACAAATGGGCCGTCACATTGGATAGATCATGATGGTGATCTATATGATTCTGATTTTGAAAGAGATTTTGATGGCTTTTGTGGACAATACCTTGATGATGATCCATCTACTACTGCTGAGGACTATAAAATACATTGTGCTAGCTTGAAACGTCAATACTATAAGGATCTCTCCTCTAAGAACTCTCCAGCTGAAAATAAAGATTACACTCTCAAGCAAGATCATGTTAATGTTGGACCTTTGTCTTGTGATGGTTCCCTTCCATCCCCTACTTCCTCCAATACCCGTACATTTCTTAAAGCTTTTGAGTCTTTCAAATCTTTCACAGAACCTTCATCTGACACAAGCCTTGATACTTTTCATGTGGTTCCCTATAGTTATCTTCCAGGGCTACCTCTTAAAGAAACTCAAGCTAACCTTCACTTGGCTACAAAGACTTTCAATAATGATAAAATTAAAGAGCCTAAGCCTTCATATGCTATAATCCCTACTTTAGCTAGTCCTCCACCATCTCTTCCAAAGTCATCCATACAATCCCAACATGCTTCCTTGTCCTTAGAAGTGGCTCCATGTCAAGAGGACTATAAAAATGATGAAGAAAAGAACATAAAGAAAGATCAAGATCAAGAACCCTCCATGTCATCCACTCCTTTTCATGATGTCTCTTATCCACCTCAGGGTTGTTTTGATCCTGTACCCCCTTTTTCATGCATTCCACCATGTCTTAAGTCTTCGCCTAAGCAAGATCAAGCTACTACTTACACTGTTGAGCTTATTGAAAATCAAAATAACCTTGCTACGCTCGCACTTTCCAAAGATGATACTTCTATTAAGGTTGTTAAAAATGGTGTTGTTACTTCCAATTTTACACCTATTGAAAATCAAGAGAAAAATTATGTGCTTGTGCTATCGAAAGATCCTTGTCAAGATCAAAGTCTTCCATCTTCTTGTTCTACCACTCCATGTTCATTTCCACTTTCTACTCTTCCTAAGTCTTCGCAAGCTTTGAATGATCCTATCAAAGAAAATGCTCATATTCAAGATGTCCATGATTCTATTGAAGATCCTAATGCTCACTCTAAAGATGTTGATATCCTTGGTTGTCATATAGATGCTGATGAACTTATTGATTATCCTTTTGCATCTTCCACTTCCATCCTTGGACCTCTTCCACCACTACTAAGGGCTTCATGCCTTCCTTCCATATTGGGTCCTTATGTCCCTTCACTTTCACCTCCTAACTTTCCTAATTCACCATCCATCTTGGGCCCTTACATCCCTCCATCTCCCATCTTTCCTCAAGATCAACATAGATGCATACCCTTGAATCCTTTTCATCCACCCACCCATCTAAACCAGTCATATCCTCCCTCTTCCACAAATCCCAAGTCTTTTGGAAGTAACTTGAATGTTCAATACAAGAAAAAGAAGCAATGCAAGAATCCATCAAAAAAAGAAGATCACCATGTCTCCTCTAATCGACACAGAGGCATAAAGTCAAAAGAGATATCTAAGAAAAAAACTACAAGACAAGTATGGGTTCCAAAATCCATCATTGAAGATATTCTCTCTAGATCATCAAAAGGAAATAAAAAGCCTATGGCTATATGGATTCCAAAGTCTCTCTTGAAAGAGTCTGGTGTTGAGAAAAAAGTGAAATTGACATTCAAGCTTCCAAAGGCTTCCACTTCATTTCCCTCCAAAAATATTCTTCCATTTCATGCGCCCAAACCTCAACCTCTGCTATCCATTCACCATATTCCTTCACGTATTCCTTCATTCACATTTCCTCCACCCTCTCACCACCCTTCAAGGTGTGTGTTTATGTTGATCTTGCCTTCCTTTCCATCTACCCTTTCACAATCCTTCCATTCATTAACCTTCTACCTCCTATCCTTTTTCCTCACTTGCCTATTCCTCCTATCTTCCAACCTCACTCGCTTTACATAAAACCTTATCCTCCATTTTTCTCTTTCATCTCCCTTTCCCTATCAGCATCTTTGAGCATGTCATTTTGAATCCTTGGCATATCATGGTTTATCCTTTCAAGGAGCATTATCTAAAAAGCTTTCCTTCTTCCAAAAAAGAAATGAAAAATAAAAAAAATTGAAAATGTGCCTTGGTGAAAACCTGGAAACAGGCACCTTGGTAGCAAAAGTAAAGAGAAATAAATTCATCCTATGGTGAAAACCACTTCCTTGTGGCACTTTGGATAAGTACCATGATGAAAACCTGGTAATCAGGCATCATGCGTAGTTCTTCTACATATTTCATCCATTCCATCTTCTCTCTTTGATCTTGACAATGTTGATCTATACACAAATATTTGGCTATTTTGTGAGCTATCTTACGGTGATCTTGCTTTCATTCCTTCCATGTTTAGCCTTCATGTCCATCTTCCTCCATTCATTTTCGCCTATCACTATCCTTTTCCCCTTTGGTCTTGATCTATAAAAAAAAAAAAAAAAAGTGTAAAAGATGATGTTATGAAGCCTCTTGACATGTCTACTCCTTTGGACTACATCCTGTCCTTCTTTGGCATTACGCTTTTGTGACTTATCCTATGCTAGCCTTTCATTGCTTGTCCAAATGTGCTTTACATGAAAATTTTTCCCTAGCTTGGGTATTCTTGAGGAGTTTTCCCTTGAGGATTTCTTCCCTTCATTCTCCTTCATTCTCCTATCTTCCATCTCTTCCACCAGCTTGCCAATCCTTCTTTTTCTCCACCTTGCTAGATATTGGGACTGCATGATATGATCTTGCTTGGGAGTTTGCAAATGGAAAAAGATGCTATCAAGTATACCAAGTATCAGAATAAGTATCATAACTAGTATCAGTACCAGTATCAGAACAAGTATCAGAACCAGTATCTAAACAATTATCAGAATTAGTATCATAACCAGTATCAGAACTAGTATCAGAACCAGTATTAGAACAAGTATCAAAACCAATATCAGAACTCCCACTAGGGCTACACCTTTCACTTTAGTTTATGGGTCTGAAGCGGTACTACCTATTGAGGTTGAAATCCCATCACTCAGAATCAGAAAGCATGGACTTGTCACTAATGAAGACTATAGAGTGTCTAGGTTACAAGAACTTAAATTACTAGATGAGTGTAGGAAAGTAGCATATGATCATCTCAGAGTATATCAGAAGAGAATGTCTAGAGGCTACAACAAGAAAGTCAGACAGAGAATTTCAGGTTGGTGATCTAGTCTTCAGAGAAAATCCTAAAAATCAATCACATCGAGAATGCAAGGGGAAGTTTGAACCCAACTGGTTGGGTCCCTTTGTTATCACTGCTACTTTTGGCTCTGGTGCCTATCAACTCTCAACGATTGAAGGAGAACAACTCTGAGAACCAATCAACGTTCTCCATCTGAAGAAATTCTATGCCTAAGGCATTCAGTGCTTGGTAAATGTCCTAAAAAAAATCCTAAAAATCAGAAAAAGTCCTGAAAAAATGAACATCTTGGTGAAAACCTAGCAATAGGCGCCTTGATGATTCACAAAAAAAATAAAAAAAATATCAAAAATTTAAAAAAAATTGAAAAAAATGAAAAATACAAAAAAAAGAAAAAAAAAGAAAAAGTACCTTGGTGAAAACCTGGAAACAGGCGCCTTGGTAGCAAAAATAGAATCTCTGCCAAGATGGTGAAAACATGGCAAACAGGTGCCACTTTTTTCAAAATGCTCCATCTATCAGTGCAATCTTGGTCTTTCCTAGCTTTCAGTCTTGCTTTAGTTTGTACATATCTCCCAGTTTGTTTCAACATTTCCAGTTTTCAATAAGTCGGTCTGTACACCAATCAGCTCAAGCGTCTGTATCCTATCAATGTTTAACACTTGAAGGCAATTAATGTCATATCCTATGGTCTCCATGTATCTTAGACAGATCATATCTAGTCAAAGTCCTTTGAAGCTTCATGTGAGTCAGTCAATCTTTCTTGTCTCCAGAAAGGATTTTGCATCTACAACAACGCAATCAAACATCAAAACTCAATTGAAAACAATCTATGCTTTTTACATACTTTTATCTCCTTGTATGCTTACTGATTCGCATTGAGATTTTTGCATATTGTGTCCCTTCGAGCTCTTCAATGATGTCCTTTATAGGATTTAGAGAGTGATGACTAGGGGCATAATCTTTTCTTTGTCTTCTGCTTGTATGTGAAAATCTAATGTCTTTGGAAATTTTGGATTGAAATGGTGTCCGACTGTAAGAGCCTCTATCTCGAATTGGATGGCCATGCGTACCTCGACCATTGATACCCAGACAATTCAAGGACGTTTGATCTAACTATTATCTTTTTAAAGTAAATTCTTTCTCCTACTGTGAAACGCGATCTTGCCTAAGGAGGTGAACAATAAAGGGTCACTACGGGTAATTCACACTGGATTTAGAATGATCTTTTGATTGTTTGATGTGTATGTTAAATGCAAGGCATATTCAGGTCATCACGACGTTCATGTTTTGATGCTTCTACAAATTGCTATATCAAAATGGACATGATATTCAGGTCATCCTAGTGTTTGTGCCTTGGTGCTTATATCTAATCCAACATTCCGAATCTAAATCAATATTCATATGTCCATGGTTGTATAACCAGTGGGTGTTGTATTGATTCTTGTGCATACAAATCGATATTCATATGTCTATGGTTTCATGGCTAGTGGATATTGTATTGATTTATTCAGTTACCTAAAAGTTCAATGATGATAACAAATCAACACATGATCAGTGACTAGGTCCTAGGTCTTAGGTTGCATTTCATTTTGCATGTCTCTTTGCATTTTTCATCTTTGCATGATCTCACAATGACTAAACGAACTTCAATGCTTAAACAATTCTCCACTTGTCTCTTCAAATCTAACAAGAGCTGAATCCCACACGAAGGTTCCTCCAACAAAACAGCAAGTAGAATCCTTTTTCGGGATCAAAATTCAAATCTGAGATCATTCATATTATTAACTACTTGCATATTCAACCTTCAATCATCACAAAAATCCAGTATTCAACTTAACTGATTAGCTTTCATCAAACTATCAAAATTTCAACTTGGTCAACCATGGTCAAACTCATGGTCAAACCTAGTCAAATTTGGTCTCCAGGACCTCCAAACAATGCAGAATGCATTCTCGGACGTGTTTCACCACACTTCTCAAATCAATTAACATGCTTCTAAACTATTAACGCTGACTTTTCTTGTCAAATTTCAATTTTAATCCCGAAGGGGGCATGGTATTGTACATCATTCAAAGTCTGTAAATCAAATTCTATCAATCAAATCTATCAATATCTTTTATCAGTAATCAAGACAAACAATCACATCTAGTTACTGATTCATCAAAAAAAAAAAGACCTCATCGCTCGGGGCAAATCTATCATCACTTGGGGCATATCAGATTCATCGATCCATATCAATTTGGTATTCTCTTAATCTTGTAATCCGTATCAATTTTTGCAACCATCAGATCATAGTGTTCTTTCCTTGGTTCTTCGGCAACTGAAGGATTCAGATGTGATACTTGCTAGTTCTGCTAAGACAATCGAGTCTAGAATGGGTCACTCACTTCTTATCAATCCTAAGGTTCAGAATCAGGCATTTTGACACTTTTTCGCAATCATAGGTTCATTTGCTGCTACAGTGAACATTATCTCTGGTCATTTAGGACCTCCTATCTCAATATCTTTCAGTCGGTTTCTATCTTGAGATCGGTTTATCTTTCAAATCAGTTTCATATCTCTATCAAACACAGACTATCTTTGAACCACTGCGCTTCGCACAGTAATTCAAAGAGGGGCAAAATGTAATACCCCAAAAATGGGCTATATGTTCATTAACATCTAAACATCATCGAATAATAATTGATTATCTTAAATTCTACATTAGAGAATATTCTTAGTAATATTCCTAATTATCATAATTATCTTTAATTTTATAATTATTTGGCAATAAATCACATTTATCCTAAGTTTGATCAATTGAATATTTTCATATTTAATTAATTAGATTTAATATTTGCCACTTAATTGTGTAATTAAATTTAATTCTATCTATTATTAATTGTATTATTTAATTTTGACAATAAATCTAATATCATATGAATAATTGATTAAATTCTTATTTAATTAATTAAAGCAAGTTGTCATTATTTAATAATATAGTTTTTAATAAAAGTTTGATTAAATAATTGATTAACCCATAAATCAATTATTTTATTTTTAAAAGCAGTTAAGTTGAGCATAAATCACTTTATTATTAAATTAATTCATAAATAAAACATGTACAATCATAAAAGCAGACAACTATCAATTATCAATTAAAGCTAAACTCTATTTTGAGTTAAAACTTAGCTTTTGCATGTTTTTGTGAGTTAATTACCTTTATTATAAAATAACTCAAAAATCAACCTGAGTTATTTGAGTGATTTATGGCTTTTATCCATGCACCTCCAAAGCCCTAGATTTCTATAAAAACAATGCTCGGCTCTTCATAATTCATCTCTCAATCATCTCTCAAATTTGCATCCAAGCATCTTGCAAATTGCAAACTTACTCTACAGGAATCATAGCATATCAGATTTGGAGAATTTGCACAATTGGAGCTTGAAATAATCAACTTGCGAATTCAAAGCTTTGTGAGATCAATTTCAAATGCATAGTTTTTATATCTTAGCATAGAATTTCATAGTTTTCATATCATTGTTAGAATCTTCATTGTTAGATCATTTAGCATTGCATATCAATTTTCAATAGCATTCATAGATTCATATCAGTTTTTATCATTTTTATTGCATAGAAAATATAAAAAATATAGATTAATTGCATTCAATTTCATATCCATCTTTTGCATTCAAATCCTTCATTTAGGTGTCATCTAGGTCACTGATCTCGATTACAATCTGAGAACATCAATCTCGCACCTATTAGAAGGCAGTAAATCGCTTGGTTACATAGTTTTCAATTTTGCACGATTTTAATTTTTGCTAACCTCTAATGTTTTACTGAGTGTTGTGTTTACAGATCAGGTACAATTTTCACACACACACACACACATCAGGGACCTGAAGGTTCATAGGGATTGGTGGGAGGAGAGATTTTTAGAGGCCGATAGATAGCGCACAGAGCTTCGTGTAGAGGTATAGAGATTACAGGCATAGGTGATTCATCAGACCTCCTGGGCAGCTTACTATGTGTCCACATATTACACTGTTGTTCTTGTTGCACAGAGAGTCCCTTCCTACTCTCAGTATATGATGGCATCAAAGGGAGCCAGAGCACCCAGAGCAGAGGTAGTACCAGATGCACCACCTCCACCTCCACCAGATGTAGAGGATCAGGCTGACAGTTGATTTTCTTTTGATATGTTCTGATATACTGTGCTCCTTTTGATCATTGATATATTGTTCTGACTTTGATAGCTCACATGAGCATATTCTTTTGTACACTGTGCCAGTAGTGCACCCCTGACTAGTTCAAGATTTTTGATATATATATGAGATTGATATTTTGGTTGTGACCTCATGTGTACTTGTCATGTTTTGATTTATGATGATATCATGTGATGCTTATGCTATGAGTAGAGTAGAATGTATGTATGGATATATGCAAATGCAATGATTTCTTTCATATGTATGGATGTTATGCAAATGTATTTGATTATGGAAAGATGTATGTATGATTTATGCTTATGCACATGGATGAAATGTAATGCAATAGATAATTATGATATGTAAATGCAACGATACACATGATATGTTTTCTAGGGATTGATGAAGACAAGTACTCAGTCTTATGTCAAAAGGATGTTTAACCCAAGAGGAGAACTACTTGCGATTCTATGAAGAGACCTTCAAGGCAGGTTTCAGCTCTTGTTAGATTTGAAGAGACAATTGAAGAATTGTTTAAGCATTGAAGTTCATTTAGCCATTTGTGAGATCATGCAAAAATGCAAAAATGCAAATAGACATGCCATAGAAAATGCAACCTAAGACCTAGGACCTAGTCATTGATCATGTGTTGGTCATTCTCATCATTGAATTTTTAGGTAACCGAATAAATCAATACAATGCCCACTAGTTAGGAAACCATAGACATATGAATACCAATTTGTATGCTCAAGAATCAATACAACACCCACTGATTAGGAAACCATGGATATATGAATATTGATTTTATTTTTGGAATGTCGAATTAGAAACAAGCACCAAGGCACAAATGCCAAGATGCCCTGAATATCATGTCCATTTTAATATAGCAATTTGTATAAGCATCAAAACATAAATGTCATGATGACCTGAATATGCCTTGCATACAAACACATCAAGCAGTCAAGAGATCATTCTAAATCCAATGTGAATTACCTGTAGTGACCCTTTATCATTCACATCCTTAGGTAAGATCGTATTTCACAGTAGGAGAAGAAACTCACTAAAAAAAAGACAATAGTTAGACCAAACCTTCTTGAATTTTTTGGGTATCAATGGTCGAGGTACACATGGCCATCCAATTCGAGATAGAGGCTCTTACAGTCGGACACCATTTCAATCCAGAATTTCCAAAGTTGTTAGATTTTCACATATAAGAAGAAAACAAAGAAAAGATTATGCCCCTAGTCATCACTCTCTAAATCTTGTAAAGGACATCATCGAAGAGCTCATGGGAACAAAATATGCAAAAATCCCAATGCGAATCAGTAAGCATAGAAGGAGATAAAAGCATGTAAAAAGCATAGATTGTTTTCAGTTTGTGTTTGATGTTTGATTGCGTTGTTGTAGATGTAAAATCCTTTCTGGAGACAAGATAGACAGACAGACTCAAATGAAGCTTTGAAGGACTCTGACTAGATATGATAGGTCTAAAGTATACTAGAGGCCATAGGATATGACATTGATTTCCTCCAAGTGTTAAGCATTGATAGGATACAGGCGCTTGAGCTTGATTGCTGTATAGACAAACTTATTGAAAATAGAAATGTAGAAACAAACCGGGAGATATGTACAAACTAAAGCAAGATTGAAAACTAGGAAAGATCAAGATTGTGTTGATAGATGGAGCATTTTGAAACAAGTGGTGCCCATTTTCTAGGTTTTCACCATCTTGGTAGAGATTCTATTGTTGCTACCAAGGCGCTTGTTTCCAGGTTTTCACCAAGGCACTTTTTCTTTTTCTCATTTTTTTGTATTTTTCATTTTTTTCAATTTTTTTGTACTCTTGATTTTTTTTTTTGTGAATCATCAAGGTGCCTATTGCTAGGTTTTCACCAAGATGTTCATTTTTTTCAGGACTTTTTCCAATTTTAAAGATTTTTTCAGGACAATTTACCATAGACTGAATGCCTTAGGCATAGAATTTCTTTAGATGGAGAATGTTGATTGGTTCTCAGAGCTGTTCTCCTTCAGTCATTGAGAGTTGATAGGCACCCAAGCTAAAAGTAGCAGTGATAAAAAAGGGTCCCAACTAGTTGCATTGAAACTTCCCCTTGCATTCTCGATGTGATTGATTTTTAGGATTTTCTCTCAAGACTAGATCACCAACCTGAAATTCTCTGTGTCTGACTTTCTTGTTGTAACCTCTAGACATTCTCTTCTGATATACTTTGAGATGATCATACGCTGCTTGCCTACACTCATCTAGTAGTTCAAGTTCTTGCAACCTAGACACTATAGTCATCATCAATTACTAGACCTTGCATTCTAATTCTTAGTGATGGGATTTCAACCTCAATAGGCAGTACCGCTTTAGAACCATAAACTAAAGTGAAAGGAGTAGCCCTAGTGGGCATTTTGATACTTTTTCTGTAGGCCTAGAGAGCTGGATTGATCATGAGATGCTAGTCTCTTCTTGTCCATTTCCTTGAAGATAGTAGATAGATGACCAATGTTGTGTAATCTTGAATTTAGCACATAAATCATCTAGATCTTTGTTCTTGAATTGGCCACCATTATCTATGATTATGGAATGAGGTATCCCATATCTACATATGATATAGTTCAATATGAACATAGATATTTGTTTTCCAGTTGCTTGTGTCAAAGGGATTGCTTCTACCTATTTTGTAAAATAATCTATAGCTATGATTATATGGGTATGTCCATTAGAAGAATGAGGATGTATAGCTCCTATAAGATCAAAGGCCCATTGATGAAAAGGCCATTGTGTAATAAAGGGAATTAGATCTCTCCCTGGAGCATGAATTAAGTTACCATGCACTTGGCACTTTTGATAGTTAGCAAACTTGATAGACTCTTTCTCCATTTCAGGCCAATAGTACCCAACCCTAATAAGTTTTTGAGCTAGTGTTAAACCATTTGAGTGTGACCCACAAATACCATCATGGACTTCCTCTAACACACATTGAGATTCTTCCCATTCTAAACATCTAAGTAGTGTACCATCTAGACCTTGTTTGTACAGATCATGACCAATGATGACATATCGAGATGCATTACGGATAAGGTATCTCTTCTCATGGCAGTTGAAGGTATCGGGAATGATTTGGTCTTGGAGATAGGAAAATAGTTTTTTATATCTGGATGAATCATGACCAACAACAGTGTAGATCATGTAGGTTTTGGGGGAATCATATGTAGGATAAGATAGTGCTTCCACCAGGAACTCGTAGCGTAGCTCATGTTCACGCTACTGCAATAAAGTAGATAATGTTGCCATTGCATCGACAGCCTTGTTCTTTGTTCTAGGAATTTTCTCAAATGTGATAGATATGAAATACTTCTTTAAATCATCTACCATTCTCTTATAAGGAATGAGTTTTTCATCTTTAGTTTGGTACACATCATTGACTTGATGAATAACAAGTTGCGAGTCTCCATGAATGTGTAATTTTGTTACTCTCCATTCAATTACAATTTTCATACCATTCAAAAGGGCTTCATATTCTGGAATATTTTTTGTATAAGGGAACTTTAATCTGAATGCTTTTGGGATTGAGTATCCTTGAGGAGTTATGAACAATATGCCTACTCCTGATCCATTTTGTGTATAGGAGCCATCAAAGGATAACTTCCATTCTCTAGAAGAAAGAGTCATGATAGAGGAATCTGGAAATTCCATTTGCTTTGGTGTATCATCAATCATAGGTGCATCTGCTAATTGATTAGCAATAACCTATCCTTTTATAGCTTTTCTCTCAACATATTCAATGTCAAATTCACTTAAGAGCATGACCCATTTAGCTAATTTACCCATGAGGGAAGCTTTGCTTAGTAGGTATTTTAGTGGATCAATCTTAGCTATCAAATGTGTGGTATGAGCTAACATATAATGTCTCAGTTTCTATCATGCAAAGATCATATCTAGACAAGCCTTCTCAATCATAGAATAATTCTTTTCATATGCCACCAATGTTCTACTGATATAGTATATAACTCTTTCCTTTTTGTTCTCATCATGTTGTGCGAGCAATGCCCCCAGTGATGTATCTATAGCGGAGACATATAAGATCAAAGACTTCCTTGGAATGGGAGGCATCAAGATAGGAGGATTTGATAGATACTTCTTGATATGGTTAAAGTTGTTATCACATTCTTCATTCCATGCAAATGTCACACCTTTATGTAATATTTTTGTAAAAGGTTGTGATATGTCTGCTAGCTGAGATATGAAGCATCTAATAGATTAAAATATTCCTTGTAATGTTCTCATTTGACTGATGTTTTTGGGAGGTTGCATCTCCATTATAGCCTTTACTTTAGTTGGATCAACTTCAATGCCCTTCTTTGAAACTATGTAGCCTAAGAGCTTTCCAGAAGTGACACCAAAAGCACACTTCTTAGGATTTAGTTTGAGACTAAATTTTTCCATTATGTCTAGTATCTTGCTCAAGTCATTTAGATGTTCAGCTCTAATCATAGATTTTGCTAAAGTATCATCAACATAATCTTCCATAGTCCTATGCATCATGTCATGAAAAATAGATGTCATGGCTCTCTGATATGTAGCATCGACATTTTTAAGCCCAAATGGCATGACATTCCAACAGAAGGTGCCCCATGCACATGTAAAAGTAGTTTTCTCTTGATCCTCTGGAGAAATTTTTATTTGATTATATCTAGAAAAACCATCCATTAAAGAATACATCTCAAAGCCTGCAGTCATGTCCACCATCATGTCAATGTTAGGTACTGGAAAATCATCCTTAGGGCATGCTCTATTTACATCTCTAAAGTCTGTGCACACTCTGATTGATTTATCTAGTTTTGAAATAGGTACAATATTAGAGATCCACTTTGCATAATCAATAACTTGGATGAATCTAACTTTTAGTAGTTTCTCTAATTCAGCTTTTACCAAGAGTGCAACATGAGGATGCATCTTTCTCAATTTTTGCTTAACAGGTTTGACATTTGGAGCTATAGATAAATGATGCATTATAAGATTAGGATCCAACCCTGGCATATCTAAATATTTCCATGCAAAGTTGATCTTATTTTCTATTAGGAATGTAGTAAATTTTTGCTTCTCTTCTTCTGTTAAATATTGTGCTACATGAATCAACTATGGTTCCTCTATTGTTCCCAAATTGATAGATTGAGTGGGATCAATTAGAACTGGAGATCTGTCCTATAAATGACTCAAAAGGACATCAAATATCTCATCCTTAGGAACCTCAGAGAGGTTTTCACCTTCGGATACGTCATTTATTTTTACTTTTGTAGGTTCTGAGACTGCCACAAAGTGGTTTTCACCCTCAGAACTCCTTTTATTTTTATTCTTATTCTTATTTTTCTGACTAAGATACTTGATATCCGACTCCATCATGCTAATGCTTAGTTCACTGATAGAAGTCCTCATAGGCTCAACTGCATTGAGGTAGTAAGCAAGGGCATAGTTATTCAGGAAAGTATAAATACCATGGCTTGGATTTGTGGAGGTTTGATCAAGAAGTTCAGGATGTTGGATAGTCAAAATGGGGAAAGATTGGGAGATAGTGTTTACGGATATGGATCTATCATCATCGGTCCTAACCTGATGCTCGAGTTCAAAGGTGATATTACAACTTAAGACATTCAATTCATGAATAGGCTCAATGTTATTAGGGAAGTCCACTTTAGCCATCGGTGGATCAGATTCGATAAGTTCATCATTTCACTCTAGACTTACATTGGGTTTAGGTGCATATTGGTGAATAGCATCAACATGTTTCTCTGTAATAAGCTCATCTTCTTCTAGAATGTCTCCCCATTCATAGTCATTAGATTCTTCATCTATGCCTCTAGGAAATCTAAGAACATGAGTAAAGTTAGGATGAATACCCCAAGAAGGGTTACCCTCAGATTTTGATTTGAATTCATACTCATGAGAATCTATCTTAGAATAACTACTACCTTCTTCTTTGTTTGTTTTATTGTCTTCGAGATTATCTAGTTCTTGTGTTGCAACTATCTCTTTCTCTATAGTAGGTTCTTGTGTTTCTACTACATTGATTCTTTTTATTGGATCATCTTCAGCATTAAGAAGGTCTTTGATTTCTTTAGGCAAATGCTCATAAGGAATAAGTTTTGAGATGTCTAAATCACTATCTGATGGTTTAGTTTCTTCCTTCTTAAGAAGGGATTCTCCTGGTGCGATTTTCTCTATGACATGAGAACCATTACCTTTGAGGTGGAAGGGTTTCTTTTTAATGCCTAAGCCAACAGTATCTTTGTTTTCCCTACTAGTATGTGAAATAGGTGTTATAAGACCTTTTCCTCTGACTCCTAGAGGTCCTTTACCTAGATATCCCATCTTAGCTATTAATTTATCTCTTGGACCATATGACTTAGAAGGGATTTTGGATACTGTAGAGTCACCAGTTGGAACAGCTTGAGATTCAGGTTCATCTTTGTATAGCCATGTAAGCACAGCTTCATCTTCTTCAAATTCTTGCTTGGAGACTTGTTCTGCCACAAAATTTCTTTTATATGCCTCAAGAGGTTCTTTAGAGTCTAGTTTGGACTATTTTAAAGATTGTCCATAAGACTTAGGTGAGATAGGTAGAGATGTCAAAGATAAGACTGATTCTATAGTATATTCTCCCATACCATCTTCTTTGATATTGACCTCTTTTGCAACGTCTTCCATTTTAGATGTGGATGTTTCTTTTGTTGGCTCAATGGAAGATTCTATGTTATTAGGCACAAGTTTATCCACACTTTCCTTCAATGTATTGCAAGTGGTGGATACATCTACTAGAATAGTGACCTCTACTCCTTTGTAAGGAAATTTCAAGCATTGGTTGAATGTAGAAGGAATATCCTTCATCTCATGTATCCATGGTCTCCCTAGAAGAATGTTGTAAGCCAAAGGTAGATCAAGAACTTGACATATAGTATCCCTGATAACCGGACCTGCTCTGATAGGTAAGACAATGGTGCCTTTAGAAGATCTTTCTTATTCATCATAGGCTTTTATAGTTATTTTCTTTCTAGGATCAATAGCCAATTTTGAAAATCCCAATTGTGTGACCAAGCTATAAGAACAAATGTTTAGGCCAGTGCCCCCATCTATCAACACACATTTGACTCTATGGTTCTGGATCAAACTTCTATATGAAAGGGCTGGTTATGTGGGTGACTCAAGAAGTTGTCATCTTCCTCTGAAAAGGAGATATATTGTAGAGATGTAAGATGTCCAACCATAGTCTAGAACCTGTCTAAATCAAGGTCATCAGGAACATTGGATCCGAGCAAATCTTTGTCTAGAATAGCTCTATGAGCTGGAGATATCCGAAGCAACTCAAACATGGAGATTTTTGCATTAGTGTGTTGGAGTTGTTGAACAATGCTATAAGATGTCAGCTTCGTATCTTTAGGATTGGAAGATTTAGAAGCAACCTTCTGTTTGGAAGTGGAAGAAAGATTGAAGGGCATCTTAGGGACATTTGATGAATCTGGGATTTGTCCATTCAGATGTGCTTGAGCCTGTGATTGAGTCACTACATTAGCTGAAGTATGATCTCTATCTCTTCACATAATTGTGATGACATTGCAATGCTCAGAGAGACAAGGTTCTATTGACACCAAATTTTTCAGGTTCTAAATGGACAAGATGTTAGGGAAGTATGATGTTAAATTTTAGTTTTATACCATTTGCTTATATTGAAAAAATTAAAATGATAAAAGAGAAAATGTATTTTCATTTATTAGGTTGTTAATTGTTTTATTCTAACTCCATAAATACATATTTAATTTTGAAATAAATAATTATTATAAAAATAAAATAGGTTGAACAAAAGGTGGTGAGAGGGAGTTGAACACTCAACCTCTCAAGCCAATCTTTTCCCTACCTATCTACCCTCCTACCCCCTAACCATTTAGTCTACTTGTTTTCTTTGAGAGGGTTATGAGAAAATATTTATTTATCTTCATTTTTATGTGCAAGTGAGAAATAAAAACCTCTTACACAGGGAGTTATCTCTTCCCTAATTATCTTTTGTAATTTAAATAATGTGATTATTATTTTATTTATATATTTACCTATTTTTCTAATTTTTGGAAAAAGAATAGGGAGAGGGAGTTGAACACTCGACCTCTCGACCCATTCCTTTTCCTACCTAACTATCCGACCCTACCCCTACCAATTGCTTTTCATTATTCTTCGAGAATGTGTATGTAAATAAATGTATAAATTAAAGAAAAAATTATCTCTTTTTGAATTAAATGTTAAGATGAATTAGGTTTGTGAGATGGGAATTTCATGTGTCATAGTTACTAACAATTATTTTATTTTTATTTTTGATCTATCCCCAAAACCCTAGAAGTAAAAAATAAATGATAGAATAAAGGTTAAAATTGATAAATATTGATTTGTTAGGGTTTTGGTATATTTTTAATGTTAATTCTTTTTCTTTCCCATTTGGCATTTTTACCTAATGAGAATTTAACATTAATATTTTACCAAGTTAGGTGAAAAGTTTTTTAACGTTATTGAATTATTATTAAATTTTAAAGAAGTGTAATGTAAATATTATATATATATAAATACATTTTAGGGTTTGCCATTTATGTTTTAGTTGCAAATCCCTAAGAGTAACTTTTCTTTACTTGTTTTCTTTAATTTTAGGGTGTTAATAATTTTATCTTATGATTTTTATGAATTAGTTAATCCTTTTTATATGAATGTTTTAGGGTTGCTTTTAGAAAGTTAAATCTTTTAGGTTCCCTAATCATATGTATTTTTCATAGTTATAATATTATTTTGTATTAGTAAGATTTTGTGTCATTTGGGTAATAGTTTTGTAAACTTAATGTGTTAGCCCTTAGTGGATTGATTTCATCTTTAAGGTTAAATACATTTTTTCACTAAGTGGATTATATTCCTAAATAAATACATTATGTTTTATTTTGAAATAGAAGGATAATTATAAATGTAATGTTTTTATTTGTCTCATTATATAAATCCTTCATGATTTAATAATTATTATGGTTTAAGTATAATTAAATTTTCATTTTCATTTTTATTTATGATACTTATTTATTTTTAATAGATTTTTAATAAGTAATATATAGTTTATACAAGATTAATACACTACATATATAATGTTTTTTATTATTATGTTTGAGATGAACTGATATTGAGTATTTTGTGTGTGCAAGAAATTAGAAAGTAAACTATTATGCACGGCACACATATAATTATAAGGGATATTTTCCCAAACAACTATTTTTATGGTTGGTTATGTACATTTTAGGGTTAATTGTATAATTAGGTCTTGTGAAAGGGCATGTCCTTTCATAGGGAACCGTTGGAATTTATACTTATACTCACTCAAATGTAAGCAAAAAACAATATAATTCTATCACCGAAAAAAACCCACCTCTCACGGACTGGAATGTGATGTCTCAAGATCTTATGCACAGATATCTGATACGTACTTATACCTTATTGATTATATAGTTTTTATGTTCAATTGGTTTCTCAGATTACTCTCTAGTCAAGGTATCCTATTGTGTTTCCATTTCAAGCATTTATTTATACAATTTGAATGATGATAGCAAGCTCTGAGAACCTGTTATCATTTCCTTTCAGGCTCTTTAGTTGAGTTAAAAACCATAGGACCTGTTGTATTAATTGTTATAAATTTTGGTTCAAATAGAAACTTGTAGGTTGATGGTCTTGTTTCTACAGAAATGAGTTATCTTAAAACCATCTCCAGTTACATATAGTATTGAATGTTGACTCTATTTTCAATTTGGCATCAGGCACTGGTCTATTGATTCATTTGATTTTGTCATTTATTTCTTTCTGTGAAGTACATTTCTAATCTGCTATCTTATTTATCAAGCATTAAATTAGGTTTAGCATTAGTTCATAGCATTAGTCTAAATATCTAACTATCTGCCTATTAGGATATTCAGTTACTTTATCTTCCAAGGATCAATAACCTCTTTGGAAGAAATTTTGTTGTTTATGCACGTTGTTTGTGCAGTTAGACAATATATTCAATTTAGGCCTACCAACCTTGGTTCAATTGAACCAAAATTATAGAGGCATCTATTGTGCCTATTAGTTGGCCTCAAAATGATCAGCATTTTTGAGCCCCAACAGGTTCAACCATATTGATAACAACATTATTTCTAGGGTAAGCATAATTTTCCTTTGCCTCCATATTAGGCTGAGAAGATGAAACTTCTTGACCATGTTTTAGAAATGGTTCTGTGAATGCTGTATGATCATTATTATACTTATGATTGTCAATCGTGATGTCTCCCTTATCAATCAAATCTTGAATAGTATGTTTTAAGCGTAAGTAGTTATTAGTTTTGTGACCTTTACCCCGATGTAAATCATAAAATTCATTCTCTCTCCACCATTTTGGTTTAGGGTCAGGATTAGATTGTCGGATCTTAGGAAAAGAGATGATGTTATTAGCCAACAAAGTTCTCATAGTTGATTCCAAAGATTCTCCAAGAGGAGTGAACTTTCATTTATTATCAACGGACCAAGATTTGTATTCTGGCTTCTTTTGAGATGGTTTAGCCACCTTTTTCTCTGAAGCTTTGATTGCTTGGGTACCAATAGTTAGATTGAAAGCTGGTGCCTTTGATGGGGCATGGATAGTATCAACAACACCATCTGTGATGATGCCTGTATTCTTGTTCCAATTTTTATTCTTGTCTTTAGAACTGGATCTCGATTCGTACTTGTCCTTTTGAAGTGTGATGTCTCCTTTTTTCACAAGTACCTTTTCAATTTTGATTGCACTGTCTACCATCTTATCAAAAGATGTATGATCTTGCATTTGTAAAGGGTAGTTGAGCTCTAGGACAAGATTATTGATGAAGATTTCCAATTTCTCAGTTTTTGGAATAGGCCTAGCATATAGAGAGAATTTCTTCCTCTAACTCTTGAGAAATGTCAGGAATGGTTCTCCTGGATATTGTTTGAGATTGCAAATATTGATCATGGTGACTAGATGTTGAATGTTGTAGGAGTATTGCTAATAGAACAATTTGATCAACTCCTCAAAAGTTTTGATAGTAGAAGGAAATCTAGAGAACCAATGAATGGTTAATCCTCCCAGAGATCGAGGAAAAAGATGCATCAGATAGGTTGGTTCATGCATGAACTCCATAGATTGTGTATAGAATTCTCTGACATGATCTTGAGGATCAGAGTGTCCATCATACTTATCATATTTAGGCATCTCCACTCTTTTCAGGAATGGTGGCATGTACAAGTCTTTGTCAAATGGAAAAGGACATAGGGCCTCCATGGAGAACTCCTTGGGTTCCTTTTCTTTCTCAAGTTTATTAAGTTTGACTTGCATGGCATGCATTTGTTTCATCATAGCTGAAATAGGAGTTTCTTCCTCATGCGTAATGATATCTTCAACATTAAAGTTGGGAGGAAGTTTAGCTCCTTGATGAGTTAATTGTAAAAAGTATGCTTCTCTATCTTCTTTCAAGAAATGTTTCATCATTCTTTTGAAGTCATCATCATTTTGATACCGAGCAATTTCTTCAGGTGTGGGTTCCTGATCCGCACCATGTTGAGATTGAGCTCTTTGAGAGACAAATTTTGTCCCTACTTGAGAGTTCTCCCTGGGATAGATCGAGGAGGAGTTTGTTCATTTCCTCCATGAGTTGATGGAGGAGGAATGTAACTAGTTTTCAATCAAAATTTTCCAAGACTGTCATCTTCGTAAAGACCAAAATTGTAGATTTTCTCAAGAGTTAGAGCCTGGAGAGTATTCAAAGGTATGGTATGGGATACTTCTCCATATTTCTTGTGAGAGGAAGCTCTAGTTTCCACCATTAACCTTGGGTGAAGCAAAATAATATGATGAAGACAATTGAAGAAAGATTTGATTCAAGAAGATCAAATGACACAACCTTGTCAAGGTTTGATTGATTGAAGCTTAGATTAGATGTAAATGAAGGAGACTGTTCCCTGGATGTATTGGTAGATGCCCAAAAGATAACAGACACGAGTTCACAACACTTAGCCATTTTGAAGATGGATTAAAGATTGATAGTTATGAAAAGGTTTTGACACAAGATGAATAGGACTCAAATCAATTAAATAGAAGGCTAAATCGGATTCAAAAGGCCACTTTAGGAAAATGATTGGATTCTTAGTAGTTGATGCTCTATTCCTGACATAGTGATTTTCTTGATAGACTCTAGAAATAGGCTGGAAAAGTTGGGTCTCTAACAATTCTGACAACTTTCTAGCAATTTTTCAAAATTTCTCAAACAACTTTCTACAGGCTCGTACGATAGTGGGTATAGCATGAAACAACAATTGACAAACTCGTATGACTATTGCAAAACTTGCACAATAGTTGATAGCAGGATTTTTGACTTTTTTGAATTGACTGGTAGCAAAACTCGTATGATAGTATATCAGCTACCATACGACAATCTGGGGGTTTTGAAACAACAATAGCCAAAAGTCATATGACTTTCTGACTTTACAAGATGACTTTTGACTCTAGAAAGGTGTTTGACATCAGATTTTGCAATTTTTTAGATTTTTAGTTTCAGATTGTTCACAAAATTGTCTATCCAGATTTGAAGATTGTATCAGATTGATTCATTCTTAGTAACCAGATAGATAAATAGGCATGCAAAATAGCAAGCAAGTGATTTCAAGCACGTTTGAAAATAATGAACAGGGGACAAAGCAACCCTACGCATGAACAATCAAGTGACTGAATTGTGCTAATCCCTAGGAGTGCTAATAGTGTATGTTCCAAAAAGTTTTGCAATAACACACATATTCCTAGAAAATGAAAATTTGGCTTCACTAGGGTTTTTAGTAATGGTTTGACTCTGCAACTTTTGTGATCTCAAGAGGGTGAACTCTAATCCAGGTGCACTAGGGTTTTGACATAGTCTAAGAATTCAATCAATCAGGAGCTGCTAGGGAGATTTGACAGCCCAACAAGAGACCACACCTGTGAAGATTTCCTCCACAAGGACATTTATATAGTGGCTGTTGCTACCATGGTGAAAATGGCTATTACCGCTTGAGGTTTCATCAATGTGGTTAACCCAATTAAGGGAATGTCCACTATGGTTAACCCTCTCTAAAGGTGACTCACAAAAGATACCACATGGAGACTGGTTCCAGATTCAAGGATCTGAGTTTTTGGTACTACCCAAAAAGGGAGTAGAGCATAGTCCTCTAGCCTTTTCACTTTTAACCTAAATAAAGTAGATAGATTAATCCGACATGCTAAGACCAAGATTATGTCACAAAGATCTATGATGTCAACTACTTATGATCTATCAACCTCTCTAGAGAGAGAATGTATCAATCAGAAGCTGAAGATGCACAAATCTAGTAGAACGTGAGACACTCTTAGTAACCTCCCTACCTACAAGGGTTCCTTCATTGAGAAGAGTTTTGTTGGAAACTCACTCTCTCAAGAACCATGAATAGTGTTCATAGGGCCTATTTACTATGTGTAACAAAGATGCTGAAAATCAAATCTATGTTCATTTTTTATAGCCCAAAATGAAATCTGTGATATGAAACCAATAAAGGTCACACAAGCTCGACACACAAGAGTTCTTTTTAATCCAAATCCAAATGTTATCAGCTAATAAGATTACCTAAATTCCTTGCAATGTGCTTAGTATATTATTACCTTTTTTTAGTAATTCTCACACTTTTCCCAATCAAAACCAGCAGAAATCAATCAGAAACAACAAATTTCAATTGTTAATGTTAGCTGTCAGTCCAAATCTAGAAAACTACTTGAAAAAGTGAAACGATAATTGAAACCTGGCACTAAAACTCGTACGACAGTGGGTCACCTCCCAGACGATAGTCCAGAATCTCGTACGACACTAGGTATTAGATCATATGACAATAGGGCTTCCAAATGACACTGTATTTTTGACGGTATGATTCTCGATCAAATAAACTATTGTACAATAGTGGGTATCTTCTGATACAAGTTTCTGACAAAACTCATACGAAAATTGTATGGACAAAAATTAAAAATCGTAGCTTGGAACATAAAATGACAAGAAGATGATAGAAATTGAATGGAAACCAGTTTCAGGGCCCCATGGTGGGTGTCAAAAATGTGTGTGTGAATTTTGTACCTAGCCGTAGACACAACACTTCAGTAAAACATTAGAGGTTAGCAAAAATCAAAATCATGCAATGAAATGGAAACTAATCTAACTAGTTGATTTATTGCCTTCTAGTTGGTGCGAGTATGTATTCTTAGATTGGACCGAGATCAATGACCTTGATGACACGTAAATGAAGGATTTGAATGTAGAATCTAGATATGAGATGAATGCAAATTAATCTATATTTTTGGATTTTCCATGCAATAATATGAAATAAACTGATATGAGTCTATTTTAGATGAAAAACTGACATGACATGCAAATTAAGCTAACAATGATATGCTAAATATGAAACTAAAATGACAAGATTGATCTCACAAAAGTTGTTGATTCGCAAAGAAGCTTCAATTCTTCAGTTGTTGATTCACCAGCATGATTGTGCAAATTCACGGATTGATTTTGGCAGAGTAAGTATGCAAACTTGTGAAATGATTTGTGAAGAGCTAAAGCCTTGATTTTATAGAAATCTAGGGCTTTGGGGATGCATGGAAAAAGCCATAAATCACTCTAGTTGATTTTTGAGTCAACAAGGAATTAAAGATAGTTAACTCACAAAAATCATGAAAAAATAGCTTTTTGATTTAAATTAGAAGTTGAGATCAGCTTTTAACTCAAAAGAGAGTTGAGTTTATTTTTAAAACAACTTGAATTGATTTTCTAATTTAAAGTTTAACTATTTTTTTGGATGTGCATAATTAATTATGAATTAAATTAATAAATAAATTGATTTATCCTCAACTTAATTGATTTTAAAAATAAAACAATTGATTTATGGGTTAATCAATTATTAAATCAAACTTTTATTCAAAAACTATATTATTAAATTTGACAATTGACATTAATTAATTAAATAAGAATTTAATCAATTAGTCATAGGATATTTGATTTATTGTCAAAATGGAATAATACAACTTAGGAATAAATATAATTAAATCTAATTAAATAATTAAGTGGCAGTATTAAATCTAATTAATTAAATATTTAGAATATTCAATTAATCAAACTTTAGGATAAATAAGATTTATCACCAAATAATCATTAAATTAAAGATAACTAAGATAAATAGCATTATTAGGAATATTCCCCGATGCAGAATTTGAGATAATCAATTAGGATTCGATGATGTTCAGATGTGCCTTAGGTTAGGACTTTGATGTTGATTTCATTCGATTTGATGATGTAGGAGGTTAATGAACCTATAGCCCATTTTTGGGGTAATACATGTACAAATTATTATCAAATGGGAAAGGACATATAGACTCAAGAGAGTATTTGTTAGAAGATTTTTCTTATTCTTTCTTCAATTCTCTGAGTTCACATCACATGTCCTACAATTTTTTGTTGAGAATTGTTATAGGGGACTCTTCTTTATGTTGTATTAATCTTTGCACATAGAAATTTGCAGGTAGTTTGATTTTGATTGATGCTAGATGAATAAAATACTTGTCTTAGTCTTTTTGAAGGATTATTTGAATTATTTTATGAAAATTTTTGTCTTGTTTGAATTTATTGATTTCTTCCTCAGTATGTTGCTCATTGTTTGAAAAACTGTCACTGTGATGGCTATGACACCCTTGACTAGATCCCCAATTATATGCTGACATGTTTGGTTTAGTATATTTCATGTTCAAATGTTCATGGGGATTTGTTGACTATGATTTTGATTTTGACTTCAATTTGGACTTTTATTTTGGTTTATGATGCACTAATGGATCAGTAATAGAAGTGTCTATGGTGTTGCCTTTTGAATTGGCCCTTTGTTTTTGACTTCTAGTTTGCACTATCATGAAATATCAACGTGACTAAGAGATAGGAGAAACATGATGAATTAGTTCTATATCTAGTTTGCAAAGTGATGACTTGTCTTAGGTGATGGATGAAAAGATGTGTTTTGAATATTTGTTTGAGTTTGAACAAGGTGTTAGAGTTAAGGCTTGAGTACTACCTAGATAAAGGACACTTGTGACCAAGTTTATTGTGTTTGATCGATGAAAAGGGATTATGACTTGTCAAAGCATCTGATAACTAAGATGAAGGATCACAAGATGAAGAGTTACTCTCGTAAATAATACAATTGATATATCAAATCAGGATAGATGGGTAGCTTAATTAGGAACTGGATTGAATGTTAGATTGATGACTCAATTGGTTAATTTTTTCTCTCTGGATGCCAAACAATGAAACTTGATATGATAGAAGACTAGGTTCATATGATAATTCCTAGAGAGTGATGCAATATAAGACTGGTGTCATACAATAAAGCACTTCTATCATACAATAAAATGCCTTGAAAAATTATGAAACACTAATCTAGATAATTTTCCACTTGATTTTTGGAAACTTTGGACAAGTTTGAATGTTTGTGTTTAGGCAAGTTTTGTCAATTGTTGGTAGTGTTAAACACACCATCAAGCACATAAGTGAAGGGGTATCAAACACATGCTATCCTTAGGAAAATTTGACTGAGTGTGAAAACCCTAACTCAAAGACTTAGGTACACATTCCAAAGTTAATCAGAATATGGCCACTACCAACCATGCAATAGGCTAATAATGTCATATTATCCGACTCCAAATGCTAAGGAAAGCATGATATGGTGAGTATCTTGGGGAGTTTACTACCCTCCTTGCACTTGTATTATCACACTTTCATGGGTGAACTAGGTAGCTTCTATTCTATGGATTCTAGTAAGGGCATTCGTACGTAACTATCCCTTGTAGTCCGCCAAGTGAAATTGAGGCATATAGCCCTACAAGTACTCAAATAAATGTACTCCTGCAAGAAGAATTCAGTCTTCTTGGCCCTACACGTATCCAAGCATACATAAATGTATAAATAGTCATGTCCTTTGAGAATTTAATTTCAAAGAGGCATTTTTATTATAATGAGTTGGAAAGGGCTATTTTTGCCTTGTTCCCCCTTGGGTCATTCTCGAGAGATTTTTACCTCAACCGGTAGGCCCTCTGAAGGTGATGCATAAAAGAAATTGATAACAAGAAATAGGTTAGGATTTTTTATTTTCCCTCAAGGGGGAAAAAGCACAATCTCCTACTATTTCTTGCCTCTCCCAAGCACTCAGGACACATCTTTATTTCCCATAAGATCACTTGAAAGTGATAAGTTCCACACATCTAGTATCTGATTTTTCCAGAAGGGAAAAGATCATACTCCCCTAGTGATTTACAAATCAAGCACAAATAAATCTCATAATTAGCTGGATGACTAATGAAAATGATTAAACAAACACAATGTTTAGTCACACTAATTAGGCAACCTGCAAAGAAATGATTAGTAGTTGTGGTGTCTTATCTTTGACTCTTGTCCTGCAACTACAAATTATTTAGTAGTCTCTTTAAAATAAATCAATAATAGAAATATTGGGTAAATGATTCCTCTTAAAAATGTCCTAGAAGAAATGATTAGGTTGTTGAAATGATTAGGCAAAGAGAAAACAAAAACTCATTAGTTGGTTATAAATCCAAATCATTCAACATAACATAGTCATCCCTGAACATCATAAAATCATATGATAAACTTCACCGAACAATATGATAAGCTTCCTTTAACCATATAATTGTACGAGAATTATTACCTAGCAATACAATAAAACATGCCTAACCATATTATCGTACGAAATAATATAACAAGTAAAAGGAAAGCTCATCCTGAGTTTCTTGATATGAGTATTTTCACCCAACCATACAATGAGCAACATAATCTCAGAAATTATAAAAATTGCATAAAAAATGAGGCTAAATTTGGAATCAGCCCCACGGTGGGCTAAAAATGTGTGTATTTTGTGGTCTCAGCCTGAAAAAATCAACACTTTAAAAAATCCTTGCATTAGTGGGTTAATATCAGAATATTCCAAATTAGGAAAAATAAAGACAACTTCCACTAAAATTGATTTATTTCTTCCTAGTTAGGGTGAGTGTACTCCTTAAAATATTTCTCATCAAATTAAGCATAGGACTAGAGACATGACTGCCCTAAAATGGAAGATTTGGGTGAGAATTATGCAATACTTGCATTCTTTTCTCAAAGATCATTTCAAATATGAAAAATGCAAGGCTATGAGAAGAGATTGACGATTCTATGTCAAAATGAGAACACAATGAAAGATTTAAGCAATGAAAATGAACATGATTGAAATAAAACTAAATTAAGAAAGCTAAAACTAAGGACAATGCACATTAAGGTATATAAGAAACTAAAATGGTAGAGTGTAATTACTATGAAATCCTAGGATGATTTGAGCTAGGAAGAGCTTCCCTTTTATAGAAGTTTCACCGAAATGAACAATCAAGATTCGATGATGAAGAGAGGTCGAGATTCCTCCTCCCTCAATCCATGTGAAAGGTACATAATTGGTTAAATTTGTGTTTGTTTGAGGAAGAATGAGATGAATTTGGTAATTTATTTTATTTTAATTTCTTTATTTGGATTTTATGTGCTCACACATGTGTGAGGATGCGTGAATGAGTTCTTTTAATTAAACATATAGTTCTAGTAATTAAATGACCTTTATAAATTTAATTAAAGATTTGATTAATAAATTGATGATTTTATTAAGGAATTTATTTAATTATGAAAGAAAGTTAGATTAAATACTTACACAATTGGGTCTAGTTAATTAATGCCTTTGATTTAGGAATTTTTAGGTAATTAATCATAATTAGGGGCTCTGGGTTTACTAGACCATTTTTAGGTGATTACACCTCCATACAACCAAGATTCAACTTTAGAGGTAGCTAAATCTACTCCATCAGTAGGTATAAAACATTATGTTGTCACCCCATTACAAAATTAGAATATACATCAGAGCAACATGAAGTGAAAAGAGCCTCGGGCAACTCCAACTAAAACATTAGACCCTATGGTTGCTAAGGCTTTTTCCAAGTCAAAAAGTATTCCTCTCAACATTGTGGATTAGATGAAAAATACTAGCACATGTATCTATGTGGGATGTCACCTCAATTCCACCTCAGTAGGAATTTCTACAAGAGGAGTTGAGGACCATAAGTGTCCAAGGAGAACCAACAACAACAAGAAGAACATCCAATGATGCCACAAGTCTTGTGTAGCTTACAAAGGAGGAACGTGAAATTAAAAAGGATAAGCCTCCCCCTTTTATCTCTCTTTAATCATATGATATAAACTATTTCAAAATTATATGATAGACTCAAGATCTAGTAACCCAGTCATGCCAAAGAAGGTAGTTGACCTTTTAGGTATCAAATATAAGTCTGTGACTAGAGGGTTATTCAATTGGATGGTACTTCTATCCAAATAGTAGGATTATTGAAAGACATCAAATTTTCCTTGCATGCATGCCTCAGTTGCACTATCATATAAGATACATCAATTATTGATCTTCATGCACACTTTTACCTCTACCTTTCTAAGGACTTCACTACAAGGATAGGTGGCTAAATTTCATCTAATTGGTCCTACATGTTCTTTAGGACCAGATATAGAATAAAATATTCCATAAAAGTAGAGCCATTGGCTCTTAACCACATATATCCCTATACACCTAGCCACATAAACATGAATTGTACACTCCATGAGAAAGAATAATAATAATGCATAATCCATGAACCTTCTACTCTCATGGCATAGGTTCCTAATTATCTCTTAGATGAATGGACCAATGCTTTTCAATTTGATCTGGTATAATAGGTTAAAGAGACATGCCTTGGATTACATTGCATACATGGGGAGGATGATCCTATTACTAATCTCATAAAAATATGAAGATACTAATGGACTATGGAATATGTTCTTTGATATATCACTAAACACAAATGGTTTAGGTGCTGGTGTAATGCTTATTTCTCTAAGGTTGGAGAAATACTAATTTTTATTCTAGATTCATTTTAGTTTCACTAATAATGTGTCCAATTATGAAGCCTTGATCCAAGGTCTCCAAATTGCACAAGGGAGAGGTATAAAATCCTTACAAGTCTTTGGAAATAGTGAGTTAGTTATTAGTTATATTAGAAATAAAAATGTTATAAAAATAACCTTCTAAAATCCTACAAACATAGATTTTAGGATTTTCTTAAGGCCTTCCAAGAATTCAACATTCAAAGTGTTTATAGAAACCAAAACAAGCATGCTGTGCTAAACAATTGTACAAATTGGAAAGTTTTTTATTTTGATTTTTAGATTGTTAATTTTCCACAAAATTAAGTATAATTATTTGCTAAAAATAAGTCTATGCTACAAAACCAATATGGAGATCATATTATGAAACTTAATTGCAACAATTTACCTAAAGGATTAGTCACCTTGTAGGGTATCTTCAACTTTGATGATCAAGAAAGGAAAAAGGTCAGAACTTATCTACAAAGAGGGATGACTACAGACCAATCATAATTTCTAATGGAAAAACTCTTAACTTGGGAAAGGTATGCTCTGCGACTGAACAAGAAGTTTTCATTAAATTATATCAGGAATTCAATGATGTTATTGCTTGGACATATGGAGACTTAAAGGGTTTTGAACTAGGCTTGTTGCAACATACCATAGAGTTATATGTTGATATAAAACTAGTTAGAAAAAATTAGAGACCAATCTATCCTAAGATTGAGCCCTTAATGATAAAAGAGCTATCCAAACTCATAGATGCAAATATAGTTTTTCCTATTAATAACTCATATTGGGTAGCTGATCTTGTTCTTATGTGGAAGAAGAATGGGGAAATCAGATTATGTGTAGACTTTAGAGACCTTAATAAAGCTTCTCTTAAAGATCACCATCCTCTTCCTTCCATGGAGTGGATCTTGTCTAATGTTGGTGGTTCATAGAGGTTCTCTTTTCTAGATGGTTATTTAGGTTATAACCAAATCTAGTCCTAATCATACTAGTATAAGACAACATGCACTACTAAATGGGGAACCTATGCTTATTGTAAAATTCCATTTGGGATAACTAATGTATGTGCTATGTTATAAAAGGAAATGGAGACAAACTTTATGGGTGTATTAGAAAATTTTGTTCTAATATATCTTGAAGATATAACTGTCCACTTCAAGCATGCAAAAGATCACTTTGATAATTTGACGCAAGTGTTTATCAAATGGAGAAAGGATAATGTGTCCTTGAATCCAATAAAATGTGCATTTTCCACTGATCAAGGAAAACTATTAGGACACATTATATCAAAATATGGCTTGACCATAGCTCTAAAGAGAGTGGAGGATATCCATTCTCTTCCACTTCCTAATCACATTAAGGGGCTGCAAATTTTCCTTGGTAGGATCAATTTTTTAAGAAGGTCCACGCCTAACCTTGCTACTATGGTTAAACCTCTTACATGTATGCTAAAAAAAAACATAGAATTTAGATGGACCAAGGAAGGAAAGGAAAGTTTTGAGGAGATTAAAATGGATATTGTATCTTCTCCCACTCTTGTCAATCCTAAATTTGAAAGATATTTTATCCTATACACTCTTGGAGAAGAATCAAGAATATCAGTTGTGTTGATACAACTAAATAAATAAAATTTGGAGAAGCCCATTACTTTCTTTAGTAAAGTGATTAAAGAATATGAAGGTAGATATAGCTATGTGGAAAGTCAATTTCTTTCTATCATAAGAGCTCTTAAAAAATTCATACATATACTATCTAACAAAAAGGTCCAACTCTTGGTCCCACATGAAATTGTAAAATACTTCATTTTAAATAAGGACACCAATGAGAAAAGAGTTGGATGGATCACCAAAGTCATGGAGTATGGGATTGAAATCAAGATCACCAAGCTTGTGAAGGGATAACGTATATGTGATAAAATAGTCTCATCTTTTGAGACATCCCAAGAGGCTATCCTATTATTGTAGGATGAGAAACTATTTGAGAATGAGAATCAGAATGATTGGTTGTATGAAATGACTATCCTTTTGATAGAAGGAAGATATCCACAAGGCTTAAACAAAGCTAAAAGGAGACACTTCAAATTATAGTCTATTCCTTATGCCTTGGTGGATGACATACTATATATAAGGGATTCTAATAGAGTCCTACTAATATGCATCAACACACATTATATCAATATGTTGTTAGAAGAATTTCATGATGGCCTTTTAGGTGGTCACTTCTCAACAAGGGTCACAACTATGAAAATAATGAGGGTTGGCTACTATTGGCCAACCTTATTTAGGGATTCTCACCAATGGGTGAGAAATTCTAATAAGAGTTCTTTCTAGGAAAATAAAGATTATTTATCCTTCTTTTTCATCCTATTCAAGTATATAAACCTTTTGCTCAATTGGGTTTGGATTTTATTGGTCCAATAAACCCAGCTTCTAGTTCTAGTCACAAATGGATCTTGGAAATTATAGATTACTTTACAAGGTGGAAAAATGTAGTGGCCTTGAAGGATGACACAAAGGATTCAAAGGTTAAATTCCTTGATGGATTTTTAACTAGGTTTTGTGTTACTTCAACCATTATATCAGATAATGCTAAGTCTTTTGTTGAAACTCACATCAGTTCTTGGATAGTTGGATATGGAATATATTTGAAGACTTCTTAAATTATTATCCCCAAGGTAATGGTGTAGCTAAGTCATTTAACAAAAACCTCATCAGGATCATCAAGTGAACAATTGAGGATAATCATAGGTCTTGTCATACCAAATTAAGGACAACCTTATGGATTAACATAATTACACCCATCAGAGATATCAAGGTAACTCACCTTTCATGATAGTATATGGGAGAGAAGAAAGTCTTCCTCTTTCACTTGAGTTTCCCTCTCTTGAGCTAGCTCATTAGTTGGAGCTCTCTAAAGATGATGCTATGATAGGCATATTGGATGAAGTAATGGAGTTAAAAGAAACAAGACACAAAGATATGCATACACTTGAGGTACCTCAAAAAAAGGTCAAAAGGAGTTTTTATCAAAGGGATAATATTAGAGTTTTCAAGGAGGGTGATCTTGTCCTCAAGTGGAATGTAGATAGAGATAAATCATGTAGGCACTCAAAAATTGATGCTATGTGGATTTATCCATTTTTCATAATCAAATTCAAGGAGGCCAATTATTTTCAACTATCTAGGCATGATGAAAAATTTCTTCCAATGCTAGTCAATGGGATCCATCTTAACCTTTATTTCTAAAGGAAGGTTAAGATTGTATATATAGGAAAGTGGATTTCTAGTTTTTCGAGAAGTGCATGAGCACAACTATTTCTCAATGAAATAGATTTTTTTTTATGTTTTCTTCAGATACATAAAGGATTTTGATAAATTTTTATTAGAAGATGATTCCATGCCCAATGGATTTCTATGTTACTAATTTAAATACTTAGCTAGAAAGTATCTCGTAGACATTGTAAAAAATGTTGATTTTTTACTCACCATTAACCCTCTAGGTTAGTTTCCATTATAGGGACTTAGATGAGAAAGTATATGGAGATAAATTAGTGAGGAACACTTTAAGATAGAGATTATAGTGGGACACTCTTCTTGTCTCACCAAAATAAACACATAGAGCTTTTTCAAGAGTCTAATACTAGATTTTCGTGAGACACGTATGTGGTCTCACCAAAATTTTGAATTGGTGAAACACCTCCTTTATCTCAATAATGAGGATGCATTAGGGAAGAAATTATGGTTTTTGGAAGAAACAAATTTTTTTCATGTCACCCTGATGGGATTATCATCGCCAGGAGTCTCACCAAAGTGCACTCTGGGTGTGGTGCAGGAACACCTAGCATACATGAATATTAGGAGGTCAAGAGTCATAATGTGAGAAATTAGATTGTATTTAGTTTAATCATAATGTATTTGAATCATTTTTAATTCATACTTAATCCATATAAAAGGATTGGAAAATTTATGAAATCAATTGTATTGTAATGACCAAGTTGTCATAATAGGTTCTAGATTGGTCAATAGGGTCAAATCATATAAATGAACACATGAATGGGTAAATATATTGTCAAAATTAATTTAAGGTCCATATTTTTGTATTTGGAAGGTTTTTAATAATGGTTAAGGTCATTTGGTTGAAAAGAGTCAAAAGAATGAAAAACTTGTAAAAATTGCAAAAGTCCAATTTTGTAACTTTGCAAAACTTGTAAATGTTGCAAAAATAGTTGTCAAAGTGGTAGATGATTGGTAAAGAGGTAGTTAGGAAAATTTTTGAATAATTTTTTTTATAAAATGGCATGTTCAAGTAGAATAGAGGGGTGGTGTGAATTTGGAGGAAGTTGGTGATAGGTTGGAATAGTCACACCTCTGACTTTCACCATGGTTTTGCAGAAATGGTGGATAGTCAAGTGTTGAAGATTGTAAAGGGGATGGAAAAAAGAAATGGAGATTTATCCCCATCAAAAAATCATGTAAAATACCCATATATTAATTTAAAGAGTATTTTTGTGTTTGAATTCAAGTTACTATTAAACTACTTCTTTGCCTCTCTGATCAGTCAAGTTTCTTGTTGTTCCCAAGTACTTTTCTATATACAAATGGATTGAAAATGAAAAGTTAATTTTTTTTAGATGTAATAGGGTGAATTAATTTTCATTTGGGTCCAATTAGAGGTTCTTACATGAAGAATAAAGTGAGATCCAATACATTTTGTGAAAATGGGTTTCAAACCCTCATTATAGAGATAACAACGGGGGTTTATTGTTTTATGTTGTTTAGACCGATGGAAAAATATCATTCTTTGATATTTGTTAGTAGATTAAATATAATTTAATATTAAATTGGTTTTAAAGTGAATTTATATGTAATTATGTGAGAAAAATATTATTTTAATTGACTATTACAGTGGTTTCTTTGTCATTTTGAGACAGTGAAAAATGGTCTCTGTTCGAAGGCTATAACTTAAAATTCCCCATTCGATGTTTCCAAGTTTTGGATATGTTTTCAAAATCCTAATTTTTCACATTCATACCAAAGATATTTCTAAAATAATGTCTTGTTCGAAACTTGTTGATGAATGAGTACGGGTATATAAAAATTGTCTGAATGTGGACAGTCATAAACTTGTTTTGTTATCCATTAAATGAGTGATCAAATAGATAACTGGATGAATATATTTTTTATTGAATGACATGGAAAGGGAGTTCTTATATGTAGGGTGAACTTTCTATTTAATTTGGGGTCATTGTAAGAACAAGGACAATTAAGGACTGTTATGAAGGATAATCAAAGTTTGTAGCAACAGATTGATGCAAGGTAAAAAGGGCGGAGTTGGTAAGACTCTTATGGTGAATGGTAAGAGTGAGAGTTTGATTTATTTCTACAAAATTTGATTTCATTATGGATATGTTGATTGAATAAGGGGAATGATCCTTGAAGGTTATGGATTGAATAAGGATAAGGAATCTTACTATCAATATTAGGAGAGGAAGTCATTGTGGGAGTTTGAATGGTGGATGCTCAAAATCCATTGGTATCAGATCTAGAAGAGCTCAAGTGTGTGGGTAGACCGCCAAAGGAGGAAACCCACACCATGACCTAGCCCAAGAAGGATTTGTTATTTGGTTTTTGTTCATGAGTTTTTGGTTGCAGGTGCTAGTCCATCTAGCTACAAATGGGCAGATATGGAGGTCCGTCAAAAGGGCCATAGGAGGTGGTCCAGGGCCAAAGAAGATGGTCTGGTTGGTTTCAAAAAGTCTTGGGGTGAGAGGAAAGAAAGGTAATACCATGTGAGGCACAATTAGTTTTTGGTAATGCAACATGGAGAGGTGGACTTGTGTTTGGTATAAGCACCACTGAAGGAAGCCATTACATACTCCATTGGAAGGAATAACTAGTAGATTGTTTGAAGACAAAAGTAGCAAAGGCATCCATGATGTAGAAGAAGATAAGATGCATGATGAAGTAAAGAAGACAACAGGAAAAGAAAAATTATAGAGGCAAAGATGAATGAAGACAAAGTTGAAGATGATGAATTCAATCAATATTTTTTTGCAGGTCACTTTATTCACATTTCCAAGGGGACTTGGAAATTTTTCAAGCCAAGGAGTATGGTGTAGGAGCACCTAGCATACAAGAATACCAAGAGGTAAAGAATAAAAATGTGATAAATTGGATTTTATTTGGTTTAATCATAATGTTTTTGAATCATTTTTAAGTCATACTAAATCCATATAAAAGGATTGGCAAATTTATGAAATCAATTGTCTTGTAATGACCAAGTTGTCCTAATAGGTCCTATATTGGTCAATAGTGTCAAATCATGTGAACCCATGAAGGGGTAAAAATATGATAAAATCCATTTAAACTCCATATTTATGTATTTGGAAGGTTCATATAAAGGGTTAATATCATTTGGTTGATAAGAGTCAAAAGAATGAAAAACTTGTAAAAATTGCAAAAGTTGCATAATTAGTTGTCAAAGGGGTAGATTATCGATCAAGAGGTAGTTAGGAAAAGTTTTGAATAAATTTTTTTATGAAATGACATGTTCAAGTCGAATAGAGGGGTGGTGTGAAGTTGTAGGAAGTTGGTGAAAGGTTGGAACAGTCACACCTCTGACTATCACCATGGTTCTGCAGAAATGGTGGACAGTCAAGTGTTTGGATGAAAAAATATTTGTTGAAGATTGTAAAGGGGATGGAAATGAATCAATGGAGATTTATCCCCATCAAAAAGTCATGTAAAATACCCATATATTAATTTAAAGAGAAATTTTTTGTTTGAATTCAAGTTACTGTTAAACCACCTCTCTGATCAGTCACATTTCTTGTTGTTCCCAAGTAGTTTTCTATATAAAAATGTATTGAAAATGAAAATTTAATGATTGTAAGATGTAATAGGGTGAATTAATTTTCATTTCAGTCTAATTAAAGGTTCTTACATGAAGAATCAAGTAAGATCCAATACATTTTGTGAAAATGGGTTTCAAAGCCTCATTACAGAGGTAGCAGTAGGGGTTTATTGTTTTGTCTTGTTTCGACTGATGGAAAAATATAATTATTTGATATATTTTAGTAGATTAAAAATAATTTAATATAAAATTTTTTTGAAAGTGAATGGCTATGTAATTCTATGAGAAAAATATTGTTTTAATGTACTGTTACAGTGGTTTCTTTGTCATTTTGAGACAGTAAAAAATGGTATCTATTCAAAGGCCATAACTTACAATTTCACCATTGGATGTTACCAAGTGTTGGATATGTTTTCAAAAACCTAAGTTATCATGTTTTTACTGAAGAGATTTCCAAAATAATGTTTGGTTCAAAATTTGTTGATGGTCAAGTATGGGTATATCAAAACCATCTGAATGTGGATAGTCATAAACTTATTTTATTATTCATGAAAATGAGTGATCAAATAGTTAACTAGATGAATATATTTTGTATTGAATGGAATAGAAAGGGAGTTATTGTATGAAGGGTGAAGGTTATTTTGAATTCAGGGTCAATGTAAGAATAGGGACAATGAAGGACTATTATGAAAGGGTAATCAAAGATTGTAGCAACATATTGATGCAAGGTAAAAAGGGTGGAGTTGGTAAGAATCCTATGATGAATGGTAAGAGTGAGAGTTTGATGTATTTATGAACATTTGATTGAATTATGGATACAATGATTGAATAAGGGGAATGATCCTTGAAGGTTACAAATTGAATAAGGATAGGGAACCTTATTGTCAAAATTGGGACATGAAGTCCTTGTAGGAGTTTGAATGGTGGATGCTCTGCATCGGGGTGTTTATGATAGAGGAAATATTTCAACAAGAAATATTTGGGTCTTTTCAAAATGATATTTTATTAGTTTGAACTTCGATGAAGGTCTCACCAAAAAGTGTGTAGTTCATAATGAAGCAGAGAAAATAAAGTGTTGGTAAGACCCCCTTTGGGTCTTACCAGAGTTATTGCCTATCTGAGTAACTTGGGTGATCACAAAAGGACAAAAAGGATAGCCCAATAATTCAAGTCACCCTGATGGTTTTTACATCAGTGAGAGTCTTGCTGATATCCACATAGTGTTAAATATCAACATAGATTGGGTGTTTGCTGAGAGATTGAAATCTCAGCCCGATGGGTGATGTTATGCCAATGAAACCATATGCTAGTGAGACATCTCCTATGTCTCACTAAAATCATTTTGAATACCAATAAATGAAAGGATTTCATCAGTAGGACTTCTTAGTAGCCTCCTTGAAGTTTGATTATCAGGGGGCTCTCCTTGATAATTAGGGTAGTCATTCTGGGTGACAAAGAACATGAAGGGATCTCTAGGGAAGATGTCAATAATGAAGACAAAGCAATGGATTAAAGAATTAAATATTTTAATTACATCCAACTGATAACCTACAACTAATTGAATATCTTGAAGGAAAGTTTGACAAGTGAGAGATAATGATTAATGATCACTGAGCTACTAAAGTATATGTAAGATAATTAAATCAGTTAATGTATTGTCATTGATGTCAACTAGTTTTGACTATACTTATCATGATAGTTACAAACATATAAAGAAGGAAAATGGTAAAGGAACAAGATATCTACATGAAAATGAGATGGATATGAAAGATATGGATATGGTATACATTGGGTAACTTATTGATGAGTCTTTGGCATTATGTTGATAACCTTATTGTATTACATGATTCTATTATGTATTGAAGATCATAACTGAACAAGTTTATGTGGTCGGTAAATGAAGATTTATGTATACATCGAGCAAGTGTAGTGTATACCAAGTATAGTATTAACTAAGTAGGTAATCACTGACGCATTCTAGTATTCACCGAGTGAAAGAAATAAATGGAGTTTATAACAACTGACTGAAATGATGAGCTAGACAATTGCTTATTATTCCAAGGTAGAAGATAATGTTTTTTATGATGATCAAATGGCTGATAAAATTCAAGATTGATTGAATGAAGGAGAATGAAACATGTTAATGACACAACTGTCAAGGAAGCTTAAAGTGGAAAAATGAATGGTGAAGATTAAGAGGCAAATATATGGATGAAAAGAAAATGGTTTATGATGTCTATATAAGGAGACATGAGATTCATTATTAAGTCTGGGATTTTGATGCTGCAGGAGAATTCATGTGAAAAGGATTGTTTTCATGCAACATTGATCAAACTGGTTGAAGATAGAACCGAGCAGAGCTACAAACAACACTGAGCATCAAAGAAAGCATATACTGAGAAAAAAAGAGTTGGAGGAAACAATAATGTTGAATTGAATATTTTACTTTACACATTTCTATAACTGGATAGATCAGTGAATACAATATTTGATTTACTGGTAATCAATAGATGAAGAGAAAGACCCAATTGATATTTTACCAAGTTGATTATTTGATTGAAAATTTTTAATATATACATCTATGAGATTTGGGACTATAGGATAATTGGACTTAACTGATTCACCCCCCTCTTAGTTCTCTAACAATTGGTATCAAAGCATAGAGTGATTGAAGACAGAAAAGTGTGTAGGACTTAAGCTAAAGATCACAATATGTATAATAGAGAGCTGCCAAAGCTGAAGAAAGATTCTTTCTCAACATGGCAAAGAAGAATGAGATTGCATCTATCAGGAATTGGAGAATCTTCCATATACTACTTTGATAATGAATTCATCCAGCCTATCGGACCTTTCACTATTGATCAGATGAGAGATAGACATGAACACAATGTTTCAATCATAGAGATTGTTGCTTCCTTATCAGATGCTGAATTGGAAGATGTCAAGACATGCACTTTTGTTAAACAAATGTGGGACAAACTTGCACTAGTTCATGGAGGAGATGAAAATGTGCTAAGGGCTACAGATGAGAGTCTTAGAGGAAAGTTTGATGACATTAAAATGAAAGAAGGAGAAAAAATTTCAAAATACAGTAACTGAATTAAGGAGATTGTCAATGCTATATGAGGAAAAGAAGGTATTATTGAAGAAGACACTGTTGTAAGTAAAATTATTAGAACCTTATTGCCTACTTATGCTATTAGAGTCTCTACAATTAATGAAATGAGATTAGTTCTGGGTAATCATCTTGCACTTGATGGTCTAATTGGTAGACTAACTGCTTTTGAGTTGAGTAACTTTGATAATAGTATTGTTCTTAATGTTGAGTCTACATTTATGTCATCCTTGAAAATTGGTAAATCAAGAAGTAAACACATGATAAGAAATGAGAGTGATAGTGACAATGATGAGGATGAACTAGATGAGCTTGAAGCATTAATGGCTAGAAGACTGCAGAAAGGTAAAGGAAGATATAATGGGAAACTACCTTTGGTTTGTTTTAACTATAATGAAATTGGCCACATTGTAGCTAGATGTCCTAATAGGAAAGAAGATGACAAAGACAATGAAAGATCTGATGAAAGGAAATTTGATAGGAGAGATAACTAAGAACATAAAGGCAACTGACAGTATGATTGAAGAAGTAACTATTATACACTAAGTTTGAACCCTTGGTTCAAGCTCTCCTGCTCTTGATAACATATTATAACATGGGAATCATCTCCAGGTTGTGGGACCTATGCTAACTGAGATGAGACCTCTAGGTTCTAGGCTAGTTCCTCTTGGATAATCACCTTAATTTTCTCTTCTTGACATGAAAGTAAACTCTTGAGGGAAAAGGGATAGAAGGAATGCTGAAAGGGAAATGACTGAAAGAAAACTATCCTACTGGGTGATACATCGAAAAGATGATATGAATTACAGTATAGAGGATGAAATCAGTGCACAAACTTAGGTCTAGGAGATCACAACTCACTGAATAGGTTTGCATCAATATTTCATAGAAGGGTCTGCAATAGAAAGAGGCTATTCAGGGAAAGAGAGAATTTCACAAACAATAGCATTCCTAAGAATTTAGACACAATCTATAACCTGCAAACAAACATTCACCTCTGCAACTAGGTATAGGAATGAGATAGGTTGTCAGGGGGTTGAAGTATACCCATAAGATCATTCAAATCAAATCATCCACAAGAATACACATGAATTGCAGAAAGAAAGAGGGATCAGGAACCCTAAGATATTACTGAAAACATACATATACTTAATCCATTAAGAGAAAATTTAGACAAGAATGCATAGGGACAAAAAGAATGTCACAAAATACCTTTGCAATATCTAAACCCCAATGAAAGGTTACAAACTATAGAAATCAAAGGGCAGAAAGAATGCCCCAGATAACTCCTAAGAAAGAGAACCTCTCTTTTTAAAATTGTAAACTCTTCCCTCTAAAAGCTCCAAAAAACTAACATATACACCTCCTTTATTACACACAGGCAGGAGAAAAAAATCAATTAGGGTTACATAGATTTTTCATAGAATAATAGAAAACCCTAATTCTATCATTTTTTATCATAAATGCATCCTTGAAATATCTTGGCTGATTAGCTATCTATCTCTACACATAATTCCATCGCCATAACTTCCTTTGAGGAGGTCGACCGATCCATCTACCTTCCTGCAAGTCAGGCTTTCCATAACTGTTCAAATCTGGTACTTCTTAGATATTTGAATTTAAAAATATAAACGGTCACAGGTGGCACCAAGTTTTTATCCATCAGCGGCTGATATTTAAACTTGATCTATCTTTAAAATGTAGCCATCAGATCTCTCAGTTTACCCAAGCATCGCTTCTGTTCTTAACCCTAACTCTGCATTCACCTCAAGTTCTCTTTTCCCTTTAGTCGCTGAATCTCCTGACCTTTTTATTAATCCTAGCTTTGTTTAGTGATCACATGACAAGCGTTGATCCCTTTTTGAGTTGACGGTAGTCGCTTAGTCTCCTGAAGTCTTTAGCATATTCCTTCTTGTCAGTAGATCACCTGACTGAAGGTAATCTCGTAATCACCAGATAGAAAGAATATTCTCTTTTTCATTGGGTGATAACCCGACTAAGCTACAAACTTGGGCCTATCCTACCACTTGTCATTCTTTTATTTTCTTTCGATGGCTTTATTAGCTCTGAAAATCACTGACTACTCTAAAATTGGCCCACCTTATCTTAACTACAGGAGATCTAGAGATCAAGCGACAATAGACTTCGCTGAACCTCATAATATTTTTCTTAACTATGGTTAAACCCCGAGAACACACGACCAAAGCAATCTCCAAGTTGCTGAAAACTTTCTTTACTTTGGGTTACATCTGGATATTAAAAACTGACCGTCGATCTCATATCCATCCTGTGGCCATCACTAAATCTCTGAACCCTTTACTTAACTCTCCTTTTATCACATGATTTAGTGACCAAAGGGAAAACCTTACCCACCTTTACACTATGGTCAGACTTGGAGAATAAGCGACTTGAGTATTTTCATGATCATTGAATAAAATCTTAGCCATGAGTTATATCATGAGAATGCGAGACTTCCTTCAGTCGCTTAATCGCTAAAAAAACTTAATCTCTCCCAAGACCTAACCATCGACCATCTGGAGATTACACGACTAAGGGAAACTTAACTGCCTACTGGGTCATTGAAGGTTAAAACTACTAACCACAAGAATCAAGAGATTCTGCGACCAATGTAGTTGTTCAATCACTAAATATAATGACTAACCAGCCAGGAACCTGGAGAACTAGCGACTACATCTTTGAAGAACTGGGCCCACCCTACCAAGTGTCACTACATCATTTACTTTCAATTACCTCTTCAGCTCTGACAATTGCCAACTGTTCAACTTAGCTCAATTCTCCTTTGACCAGGGTATATCTGGAAAATGTTTGACTGAAACAATCTCAGAGTCACGTGAACTTTTTCTAACCCTGGGTTTGATCATGAGACTCCCCGACTGAAGGAAATATAACCCAGCTTTAACCTCTACCTTTAATCAAGCGATCACACAACTATGTCTTTGATCTCCAAGTCACCTAATCATTTGGAATATTCCTTTTGTGCTAAGTGATTACCTAACTGTATAAATCTCATGATCTCATGACTTCATAGAATATTCATTCTACATTACAAGATCACCCAACTGAGCCCTAGTCACTGAATTGCTGAATAATATTTGGAGATCCAGTGACAACACTTTAACCTCCAAGTTGCCTGATAGAAAGAATATTCCAATTCTATTTTGAGATCACTCGACTAAGGTAAATCTCATTGTCACTGAATGGATTGGAATATTCAGTTTACTTCACGCGACTAAGAGACTGAGCCATGAAGCCTAAGCCTACCAAAGACATGTGGCACCTTATGATTGCATTGCACTTTACCTTGAGCTGACCATCCCTTGACCATGATTATATCTAGCGACCTTCTGACTAAGTGAACTCAAAGTCTCATGAGCTTTTGACTGACCATGGTAAATTCTTGCAACTTCCCGACTAAAGAGAAAATCTTAACCCAGTGCTGACATGAGTTATAACTGCAGTAAGGAAAATCACTTAGTCACAAGATCTTCAGAAGAATTGCTGACCTTGGGTTTCATTAACAAATTTCTTAACTAAAGGGACCATCGCCAGGTCACTGAATGGGAATGGAATATGCCTTTCGATCAGGAGATTAAGAGATAAAAGGAAGTTGTGGGATCGGGAGATAGAAAAGAATATTCTCTCAAGCTTTAGAGATCTTGTGACCAACAAGTCACAAAAAAGTGCACATGGAAATACAGAGACTTAAGTGATCGAAAAGGTAACAACAAATTAGAAAGGCCATAGGGTTTTATGGTTTTCTACCTCCAATGGTTACATTTTTTCAAACTTGAGGGCCTGTAGCCAAAATTGAATAGACAGGAAATTTTGGGTAACATTTTTGGTGATTTTTGCTGGATGTCAGCCTGCTAGACATTAGATCAGTGGCCTTTAAACAATTCATTGGGCATGGAGGCATCTTCTTCAGCATAACACTTTCTGATAGAGAGATAGACTTGGAACTAGGAGGAACAAAAATGTGCACGAGCACTTCTTGAAAAGTAGGAAAAACTAACCTAGAAAGCAAGGACAGAAAGAAAGGAAACATATTTATAGAGATTTATGAGGGATTGACCTCAAAAAAAGGCTTCAAGTGGAATCCATTAACTGATAAAGGCAAGGCATCTCCTCCAAGAGTTGATAGCTGAAAAGCATTAGGCCCCTTGCATTCTGTAATAACAAATGGTCCACCCCAGAAGGAATCAAACTTTGTATGTCTGTCAAGCTTTGATCTAAACTCATCCCACTTGAGGACTATATCTCCAATCTTGAAATTTCTAGCCCTGGCTCTTTTATCAAAACTTTTATTTTTTTGTATCTCCTTCTTCAAATAGGACATATTGAGTGGCTAAGTCCAAAGCTGGCAATTCAGTTGAAATGGACAACTTAGCTTCTCTGCCATATACTAACACATAAGGAGAATTCCCAATGATCTTCTTTTGGGGTAATCCTATCCAACCATAAGGAATATTTCAATTTAGTATGCCAATCCCTTTGGTTATCCTGTAGAGTCTTCTTGATTATCCTAATCAAGTTCTTATTAGTTGATTCTACCAAACCATTTCCCTAGGGGTAGTAATTTTAACTTGTATTAAGATAAATGCCATTTTTGATTGCCCATTTTGAGACTTTAAGGCCTGTGAATGCCAATGCATTATTTGATATTATGGAGTTTGTAGTGTCAAATCTATGAATTATGTCATCATAAAAACTTAAGACATCACTCTCATTTGATTCTTTCAAGGCAACTGCCTCTGTCCATCTAGTGAAATAATCTATTGCAGTGATTATCCACTTATGGCCTACACTAGATGGAGGATTAATCATGCCAATAAAGTCTATGCCCCATCTCATGAAAGGTTGTTATGTTCTAATTGGCTGAAGGGGTAGAGCTACAAGCCTTTCATTTCCTACAAATATGGCACATTTGATGCACTTTCTCACATAATCATGACTATCCCTAAAGATAGATGGCCAATAGTATCTGACGCTCATGATTTTAAAACCAATAGTCCTAGGAGAAAAATGACCTCCAAAAGGTCCATCATGAAATTCAAATAGGACATCAACTATCTTTTCTGAATCAATATATCTCAAAAGGACACCATTGTGATCCTTTCTAAAAATAACTTCATCTATCAACACGAAGGGAACAGATTGTAATCTATAATATCTTCTTCTTGCTGAATCTAGGTCTGTAGGACATTGTCCTATCTTCAAGTAATGAATCATGTTAGGCAACCAACCAGCTGCTTTGGCATGTTCTTCTATAGAATGCACGACTAGAGATGCATCTATTTTCTTTGATTTCTTTGAACTTTCATCCTCTGCCAAATGCTCACAAAGACCTCTTCCTTTAACCAGCTTGGTGGTTTGGATATCAATGTCATACTGCATCACTTTGGTAATCCAACCAACTCTTTTCTCATTTAGGTCCTTGGAAAGCAAAAATTCTTTGACACTTGGATGAGTAACTTTCAAGTGTACCTTGCTATGGGTTAATAAATATCTAAACTTTTAAAGGCTTTTTACCACAACAAGTACATGTTTTTCCACAAAAGAGTATCTTTATTCATACTCTTCTAAAACTTTGCTGAAGAAAGCAATAGGCTGCTCCAATCCATCTGAATCTTGAGTCAACATAGTAGATATAGCATCATGACCTCCATAATTATAAAGGATACAATCCTTACTGAAATTTGGGTTTAATAGAGCAGGAGCTTCTGTCAAGGCTTCTTTGATAGCTTGGAAATTGGCTTTCCTTTCTTTAGTCCAGTTGAAGGCTGAACTCTTCTTTAACATGGTTGTCAAAGGCTTCAGTAAATTTGCAATATTAGGCAAGAATCGCCTAACAAAGTTAATCCTGCCTATGAAAGATTGAAGCCTTTTCTTATGATGTGGCAAGGGTAGCTCTAGGATGGCTGCAATCCTTTTAGGGTCTACTATGATTCCTTCCTTGGACATTATATATCCTAACAATTTCCCTCATGAACTGTAAACACTAATTTATTGGGATTAAGAGATATCCCAAATTCTCTACACCTTTCAAAGATCTTCCTCAGATGTTTGATATGATTTGTTGCATGTTTGGAATAAATAGTTATGTCATCTAAGTAGACCAGTACAAACTTGTACATGAGGCTTTTAACAGCCATATCCATTGCCATTTGAAAAGTAGCACCTACATTTGACAAACCAAAGGGCATCTTTTGATAAGCCATGGTTCCCCACTTGGTTGTAAATGTAGTCTTGTATTGGTCCCTTTCATTAACTAGGATTTGATTATATCTTGAATAGCCATCCAATAATGAAAATCTCTCAGACCCAGAGACACATTGTAAGATTTTTTCCATGGAGGGTGAATGGAGGTCTTTTAAAGAGGCTTTGTTGAGATCCCTGAAGTCAACACATAACCTCAACTCCCCCTTCTTCTTCCTTGCAGGAACAAGGTTGGAAACCCAACTAGTATGCTTTATGGGGTAGATGAAACCACTTTCTATCAATTTGAGCACTTATCTATGCATAAGTGACTCAAGCTTGGGATTAACAGGCCTTTGCTTTTGTCTTACTGGTTTGGCATTAGGCTCTAGTTCAATAGTGTGCTGAGCAAGGGATGGATTAAAACCTTTAAGGTCTTCATATTGCCATGAAAATACATCATTGAACTCTTTGAATAATTGGGTATAAGCATACTTTTCTAAATCAGTATTTATTTTTCCAAATTGTATGCTTTTGCCTGGGTCCAACTCTAATTCAACACAATGTTCTTGTTGAACTACTAGGCCAGCTTTCTTTTTCTTAACTTGATCATCCTTGTTAAAGACAGCTTCTAAGGTGACAAGAGCTCTAGGCATCTTATTAGACTTAAGTTGTATTACTTGGTCACCATAGTTCTGCAATAGTCTATCTTGGTTATGCTTTGAGAAGACATCCTCTTGAAACAAGAATTGTAGAATTTGCTCATCATTGTCAAACACTTGCCAATTAGTATCATTATTAGGGATAGAAGGTCTGACAATTACTTTGATATGCTACTAGGTCTCCTCCTTTGAAATACTATTAGGAATGTCATACTGAGATCCAATAGTAGCTAATCTATCTGCATTTTGATTTAGCTTCCTAGGGATGGCAACAATATTGAAAGCACAAAAGTCTTCAATTGCATCCCAAACTCTATGTTTGTATGCTTTCATGGTGTCATTTTTGGTTTCACTTATCCCTCTCACTTGGTTGACTACTAACTCACTGTCACCATAAAATTTTAGGGCTTTGACCCCTCTTTTTCTAGCCCACTCTAGTCCATTCACTAGACTTTCATACTTTGTAGTGTTGCTAGTGCAGGAGAAATTGAATTTGAAAGCTGTATAGTATCTTTGTCCTTTTGGGGACATTAGCATAGCACCACCACTAGAACCATGTCTACTTCTAGCTCCATCAAAAAATAATTCCAAAACCTGGTTACTCTGATCCTCTGAATCAGTGTCCTCTTTGAGAAGGTTTGGCTCTATGGATCCACTTTCTTGTATCAAATAGCTTCCCAAACCAGTATCCCAAATAACATTTTCTTGGGCCTCTGAAGCCTTTTCTGATTCTAGTTCATCTAGTAAAATATCAGGGATATTTTCTATCATAGTGTTTGCTTCTCTGATAATTGGGAAGTCATTGCTATCAAGTGCAAGGTAGCTTGCATTGATCATATTGGGCACATATGGTTCTATGTGGTGTGCTTTCAATGATTTAGATTTAATGGTGACCTTGGTACCATATCTTGTATGGAAGAGCATGTGAGACCAGTCAGAAGAAAGGTAGCCTCCTATCTTGGTTGTAAACTCCCTTGACATACATATGGAAAATAAAGCAGGGAGATCTATGATATATATATCAAGTAGGATGGAGAAATTAGGACTTGCATGGAGGATTAGACTGGTATCCTTAGCCACACCTATAGTGTTAACTAAGGATCCATCAAGTTGTGTAACCTTCTTTTGGAAGGGTTCATATTCAAGTCCTAGTTGGTCAGCCACCTTTTTTGGCATTACAGTACTAGTAGCTCCACTATCTACCATACAATTATGTACTAAGGATTTTCTAATAATTAAAGATACATAAAAGGGAGGGGGTTTTGAGTTCCTACCTTGAATGGTATTGGCTTTGGAGTTGCAACTTGGAGCCTCCTTTTCTTGATCAATGTTGACCAATACTAGCTTTGCAGTCTCTTTTGTAGGTTGAGGAGCTGTTACTTCAGTCATGGCCTTCTTCAAAATATCAGGTTGTCTTGGAATAGCCAAAGAGTCCCACATAGACATAGTAACATTCACCTTCTTCATGTTGTCTACAATGCTAAAAGGTGTCACAGTGTGTACCCTTTATTATGCTTTTACTATGATGGGCTCCACTTCTTTGAGAGTCTGGCCTTCTTTGCTTGTAATGATAGGAGCCTTCTTCAATATGGTGGGAGTAGCTTGCTGTAGTGGTTCTGCAAATGTAGTAGCTTTAATCCTAGAATCTACTCACTCCATGTCTTGGGCTCTTCTCTTTGACCTTGTGTTGGCAGCAATGGAAGTTTCATCATTGACTCCATTGAAGTCTTTCTGCTCCCAATTGAAAAGAGTAGTCTCATCAACTTTTGATTCTTGTTGAGGAATTGATCCACTGGAAGAGGCTTTTGATTGACCATGTGAGGCATTTTGAACCATTAGTGCTTGATTCATCCACCCATTTGAACATGTAGCCTGATTATGAGGTTGATTAAAAGGAAAACACCATTCATTGTCCAAGGCCATATTATTTTGACTAGGAACCATGTCCCTAATTGGATTTGTAGAATTAAGAGGTGCAAGGTTGTATGGTTGGAATGGTCTTTGATTAAAATTTTGCTTTTGGTAAGCTCCTTGATAACCTCCTTGGTATGGTGGCCTATTTTGCTGATAAGGCTATCCTTGATTTTGATATTGTTGATTAGGACCTTGGCCTTATGGCTGAAAGGGGGGTCTAGTTCCTTTCCCTTGCTTCTTTAGGTTTGTAACCTCTTTAGTTAAAGTCTGCAGTAAATTTGTCATTTCTTGCTGACTACTTTGGTGACTATTCCTCATTTCTTGCAGTTCCTGAGAGAAACTTTCCTTTAACTCCTCACCACTAGTACTAGCCTTAGGTGCTAATATGGTGGGAATAGGGGTAAAAGGAGGTATTTGTAGAGGTGCAATGGGCTAAAGGCTAGGAAAGATGGGTATGGGTGGCCTTCTTGCTATCATGCCTACCTGGATTAAACAATTTTCAGCTCTGACAACTGTGTCAAAAGCTTTGGGTAGAGAGGTACCTCCCATAGATTGGATCATGATAGAGATCTAACTATTCAAACTTTTCAAGAAGTATAGGAAGGCATGATCAGCTGATGGCCTCATTGAGACTAGAATTCTATTCCATGTCTTGAGGAATCTATTGTTATAATCTGTCATTTGTTCTTGAGGGTCTCTTTTAATGGTTGTCAACTGCTCAACCAAAGACAAGTTGTCTGATTTATCCTCAAAGTGTTTACTCAATGCATCCCCTAATCCATCCCATGAATTAATAGAACCAACATCTAAAGTTCTAAACCATTCAAGAGCCTTACCCTTGAGGGAGGCTGCTAATAACTTGGTGGCCACATCTTCTTGAGTTATATTATGTATGTTGTAGATAGTGGTCACATCTCTAATGTGTTCAAAAGCTATAGTTTGTCCTTCACCTATGAAATTAGGTAGACTTTTCAATGGCACCAAGGGCACATCATGATGTTGAGCAAAAATCAATGGACTTCCCTGGTTGAAAGGTGCAAAAGAAAACTGCCTAGCCATTGTAGGAGTTGAAATTTGCTGAGTAGAAACTAAATGAGTTGGATTTGATGTTGGATTTGAATCTTCCTCTAGATCTCTGGTCAGAGATCTTCCTCTTCTTTTGAGATGAAAGGGAAAAGGTCTCCTTTCTAAAGTATCAAGTGGTGTAGACTGTACTCTCCTTGCAAGGGATGTTCTCTAGGTTGATCTACCTTTGTAGCTTCTTTTTAAGGGCAACTCTAAAAATTTAGCGGGCTTTGAGCTCCTAGTCTCAATCTTTGTCATAAACTTTGAATAAGGTTAGCCTGAATCTTACACCAGTGGAGTCACCAGATATACTTGATAGAAAAACTTCTAAAAGTCTGTATTATGCAATCAATATATCAGAGATAACATAATCTTTCAAAGATGAACTTCTTTCTAGTCCCACTGAGTATGCCAGAAATGTTATACACTAAGTTTTATACCCTTGGTTCAAGCTCTCTTGGTCTTGATAACCTAGTATAATATGGGAATCATCTCCAGGTTGTGGGACCTATGCTAACTAAGATGAGACCTCCAGGTTATAGGCTAGTTGCTTTTGGATAATCACCTTAATTTACTCTTCTTGACATGAAAGTAAACTCTTGAGGGAAAAGGGATAGAAGGAATATTGAAAGGGAAATGACTAAAAGCAAACTATCCTACTAGGTGATACACTGAAAAGATGATATGAATTACAGTATAGAGGATGAAATCAATGCACAAACTTAAGTCTAGGAGATCACAAATCACTGAATAGGTTTGAATCAATATTTCATAGAAAGGTCTGCAATAGAAAGAGGCTATTTAGGGAAAGAGAGAATTTCAAAAACAATAGCATTCCTAAGAATTTAGACACAATCTATAACCTGCAAACAAACATTCACCTCTGCAACTAGGTATAAGAATGAGATAGATTTTCAAGGGGTTGAAATATACCCACAAGATCATTCAAATTAAATCATCCACAAGAATACACATGAATTACAGAAAGAAAGAGGGATCAGGAACCCTAAGATATTATTGAAAACATACATATACTTAATCCATTAAGAGAAAATTTAGACAAGAATGCATAGGGATAGAAAGAATGTCACAAAATACCTTTGAAATATCTAAACCCCAATGAAAGGTTACAAACTATAGAAATCAGAGGGTAGAAAGAATGCCTCAGATAACTCCTAAGAAAGAGAACCTCTCTTTTTAAAATTGTAAACTCTTCCCTCTAAAAGCTCTAAAAAACTAATATATACACCTCCTTTATTGCATGCAGGTAGGAGCAAAAAATCAATTAGGGTTACATAGATTTTTCATAGAATAATAAAAAACCCTAATTCTATCATTTCTGATCATAAATGCATCCTTGAAATATCTTGGCCAATCAGATATCTATCTCTACACATAATTCCATCGCCATAACTGCCTCTAAGAAGGTCGGCCAATCCATCTACCTCCTTGCAAGTCAGGCTCACCATAACTATTCAAATCTGGTACTTCTCAGATATTTGAATTTAAAAATATAAATGCTCATAGGTGGCGCCAAGCTTTTATCCATCAGTGGCTGATATTTAAACTTGATCTATTTTTAAAACATAGCCGTCAGATCTCTCAGTTTACCCAAGCACCGGTTCTATTCTTAACCCTAACTCTGCATTCACCTCCGGTTCTCTTTTCCCTTTAGTCGCTGAATCTCTTGAACTTTTTATTAACCCTAGCTTTGTTTAGCGATCACACGACAAGCATTGATCCCTTTTTGGTTTGATGATAGTCACTTAGTCTCTTGAAGTCTTGGGCATATTCCTTCTTTTCAGGAGATCACTTGGCTGAAGGTAATCTCGTAATCGCCGGATAGAAAGAATATTCTCTTTTTCATTAGGTGATAACCCAACTGAGCTAAAAACCTGGGCCCATCCTACCACTTGTCATTCTTTTATTTGCTTTCAACGGCTTTATCAGCTCTAACAATTGCTGACTGCTCTGAAATTGGCCCACCTTATCTTAACCATAGGAGATCTGGAGATCAAGTGACAATAGACTTCACTGAACCTCATAATCCTTTTCTTAACTAGGGTTAAACCTTGAGAACACATGACCAAAGTAATCTCCAAGTTGCTGAAAACTTTCTTTACTCTAGGTTACATCTGCAGATTAAAAACTGACCGTCAATCTCATAGACATCATGTGGCCATCACTAAATCTCTGAACCCTTTACTTAACTCTCCTTTTATCATGTGATTTAGAAACCAGAGGGAAAACCTTACCCGCCTTTAAACTATGGTTAGACCTAGAGAATAAGTGACTTGAGTATTTTCATGATCATTGAATAAAATCTTAACCATGAGTTAGATCATGAGAACACGAGACTGCCTTCTGTCGCTTAATCGCTGAAAAAACTTAACCTCTCCCAAGACCTAACCGCCGACCATCTAGAGATTACATGACTGAGGGAAACTTAACTGCCCACTAGGTCGCCGAAGGTTAAACTACTAACCACAAGAATCAAGAGATTCTACAACCAATGCAGTTACTCAATCACTGAATAAAATGACTAACCGGCCAGGAACCTAGAGAACTAGCGACTACATCTTTGAAGAACTAGGCCCACCTTGCCATGTGTCGCTATGTCATTTTCTTTCGGCTGCCTCTTCAGCTCTGGAAACTACCAATTGTTCAACTTAACTCAATTCTTCTTTGACCAGGGTATATCTGGTGAATGTCCAACTAACACAATCTTAGAGTCGCATGAACTTTTTCTAACCTTGGGTTTGATCATGAGACTCCTCGACTGAAGGAAATCTAACCCAACTTTAACCTCTGCCTTTAATCAAGTGATCACGTGACTATGCCTTCGATCTCTAAGTCAGCTAATCATTTGGAATATTCCTTTTGTGCTAAGCGATTACCTGACTGTATAAATCTCATGACCTCATGACTTCATAGAATATTCATTCTGCATTACGAGATCACCCGACTGAGCCTTAGTCACTGAATCACTGAATAATATTTGGAGATCTAGCAATAACACTTTAACCTCCAAGTCACCCGATAGAGAGAATATTCCACTTCTATTATGAGATCACCTAACTAAAGAAAATCTCATTATCGTCGAATGGATTGGAATATTCAGTCTGCTTCACGTTACTAAGAGACTAAGCCATGAAGCTTGGGCCCACGAGAGACACGTGGCACCTTATGATTGCATTGCACTTTACCTTGAGCTAACCATCCCTTGACCATGATTATATCTAGTGACCTCCTGACTAAGTGAACTCAAAGTCTCATGAGCTTTTGACTGACTATGATAAATTCTCGTGACTTCCCGACTAAAGAGAAACTCTTAACCCAACGCTGACATGAGTTATAACTACAGTAAGGAAAATAACTTAGTCACCAGATCTCTAGAAGAATTGATGACCTTGGGTTTCATTGAGATATTGCCCGACTAAAGGGACCATCACCAAGCTACTGAATGGGAATGGAATATGCCTTCTGATCGGAAGATTAAGAGATAAAAGGAAGTCCTAGGATTGGGAGATAGAAAAGAATATTCTCTCAAGCTTTGGAGATCTCACGACCAGGCAATCATGAAAAAGTGCACATGGAAATACAGAGACTTAAGTGATCAAAAAGGTAACAGAAAATTAGAAAGGCCATAGGGTTTTCTACCTCCAACGGTCACATTTTTTCAAACTTGAGGGCCTATACCCAAAATTGAATAGACAAGAAATTTTGGGTAACAGTAACCAAGATTACAAAGACAAAGGCAATAAGACATGTTTCCTTGTGTAAGATGATGATGATGACACTGGAACTAACGCCGATGAAGACATTGAGGTGGTATTTGTAGCTTTGAAAGAAGATTCAGAAGAAGAAGAAGAAAGGTATGTTGAAACAACACTTATTTCCAAAGTTAGCAAGAATGATACTTGGATTATTGATAGTGGTTGTACACATCATATGACTGGTGTTGAAGACAAATTTGAATACCTTGAATGTTATAATGTGGGAAATGATAAACCTTGTCTAGTAAAAGGAAAAAGATCTATCTTTTTGAATAATAAGATCAGATGCTAGAATGCATATTGGGTGAAGGGACTTAATTATAATTTTTTAAGTGTAGCATGACTAAATAACACAGGTCATCGAGTTGCATTTGAGAATAGAAAGGTGAAAATATATGATGAGACTGGAAAGTTGGTTGGTATTGGTGAACAATCTAAAAGTTATCTATTTTATCTTGATAATGCTGAGACTTCTTGTTTATTGGCTAGAATTTAAGATGTGTGGTTATGGTATAAAAGGTTATGTCATATGAATTTTGACAACATGGATTAAATCAATAAGAAAAGGAGAGTTAGAGGTTTACCGAGCTTATCTAAACCTAACCATGTCATGTGTAAACAATGTCAAATGGGAAAAATGTCAAAATCTTATTTTAAGAGAAAAAACTATTCATATAATGCTATTTTGGAGTTGGTTCATATCGACTTGTGTGGTCCTATGAGAACTCAAAGTTATTATGGAGACATATATTTTATCTTTTTTGTTGATGACTACTCTAGGATGATGATTGTTATGTTCTTGAAAGAAAAAATAGAAGATTTAAAGAGGTTTAAATGGTTTAAAGCTAAAGTAGAAAGAGAAAGTGGTAAAGAGTTAAAATGCTTGAGATTAGATAGAGGTGGTGAGTTTATTTCTGATGAGTTCACTAAGTTTTGTAATGAGAATGGAATTAAAAGATAGGTTTCTACACTAAGGACACCTCAACAAAATGAGATTGCCAAAAGGAGGAATAGATCTATTGTTGATTGTGCTAGAACACTAATGATTGAAAAAGATTTTGCATAGATATACTAGAGAGAAGCTTTTAGTACTTCTGTATACACATTGAATCAAGTACAACTGAAGAAAGATTCAAACAAGACACCTTATGAGTTATGGTATGGTTACACACCAAATGTAAGTTATTTCATAATATTTGGAAGTAGATGTTACATTCTGAAAGATGATAGAAATGGAAAATTTGATTCAAAAGGTGATGAAGGAATATTCTTAGGATATTCTACTAAAATAAAATCTTACAAATGTTTGAATAAGGCTACTAACAAAATGATTGGAAGTGCAAACGTGAGGGTTGATGAGTTTGCTGAGAAAAATGATGAAGAAAGAAAAAAAGAACTAGAAGATTATGGTAGGTTTACATACATTGAGAAACCTGAAACTCTACTCAAGCAATAGCCTAACATTACTGAGCAACAGGATAATGATACCGAGCATCAGCCTATATAGACTGAGAATCAGGAAATAGTTACCAAGGAAGATCATGATCCTACACTGAATGAAGAACATAATGAAGAACAAAGAACTAAGCATGTACTTGCAAAATTTGTGAGGAGACACCATCCACAAAATCAGATTATTGGAGACAAGAAAGATGGCATGATGACATGAAGTATGTTGAGAAACACCACATGTTTAGTTTGTGAATTTGAACCTAAAATTTTTAGAGATGCACTTGAAAATGATGAATGGATTAAAGCCATGAATGGATAAATGAAGCAGATACTGAAAAACAAAATATGGGCATTGGTACTAAGACCAAATGATAAGAATATAATTGGAACCAAATGGATATTCATAAACAAGTTGAATGAAAGTGGTGAAGTCACTAGGAATAAGACAAGACTTGTATGAAAAGGATATGCACAAGAATAAGGTATTGATTATGGTGAGACTTTTGCACTAGTTGCTAGAATTGAAGGAGTTAGAATATTGCTTGCATATGTTGCCTACAAAGGATTTAAAGTTTATCAAATGGATGTCAAATCTGCATTTTTGAATGGAATACTTGAGGAAGAGGTATACATTGAACAACATGAAGGTTTTGTTGATCCAAATTAGAAAAAACATTTTATGTAAGTTGCATAAAGCACTATATGGATTGAAACAAGCACTGAGAGCATGGTATGAAAGACCGCATTCCTATCTTATCAGTATTGGATTTGTTAGAACAAGTGGCAACAACAATTTATACTTGAAAGGTGAAACCGATGATAAGATTCTTATAGCTGAAATTTTTGTTGATGATATCATATTTGGAGGACATGATAATCTATGCAAATAATTTGCTGATGAAATGAGAAAATAATTTGAAATGTCAATGTTTGGAGAGATCAAATTCTTTCTTGGTTTTCATATTTTACAACAAAGTGAAGATGTATTCATTACACAATCAAAGTACATAAAAGAAGTGTTGAATACCTTTGATATGGAAGATTCAAAACTAGTTGGTACACCTATGATCATAGGATGCAAATTAACAAAGGATGGTCAGTCAACTAAGGTAAATCAGACATTATATAGATCAATGATTGGAAAATTGATTATGTTGTCCATAGTAGACTAGATATTGCACATGCAGTTAGAATTGTAGAAAGATTTTCTGCTAATCCTAAAGAATCACCTATGACTGCTGTAAAAATAATTTTGATATATTTGAAAAACACTGAAAACTATGGTTTATGGTACAAGAAAGAGGACAATTTTGAACTAAAAGTTTACACAGATGCAGATTGGGTTGGAAACATTGATGACCAAAAGAGAACTACTGGTGGAGCATTATTTTTGGGAGAAAGATTAGTTACTTAGATAAGTAAGAAACAAGGATGTATTTCTCAGTCCACTGTCGAAGCAAAATATGTTGCTGCTGCTGCTAATTGTTCAAACATTGCACGGATAAAACAACTTTTGAAAGGTATGAATGAAGAGATCATTGACCCAGTGATAATATATTGTGATAACACAAGTGCTATAAACATCTTTAAGAATTTGGTGATGCATGCAAAAACAAAGCATATATCTATAAAGTATCACTACTTGAGGGAACAAGTACAAGAAAAGAAAGTGAAATTGGACTTTGTGAAATCAAAAGAACAACTTGTAGATATATTTACTAAAACCTTACCTAAGGATACATTTGAGTACTTGAGGATTAAACTAGGGGTCCATCCCCTTTCTATCAGTCACTAAGGTGATCAAGAGGTTGCAACAACCTATACTTTATCAAAATATCAAATGGTGTTGATGCATATTTCTCACACTTTAGGTTACCTAAGGTTATGAAAGCTAGAAGATGGAGAACAAACTGACATTGCATATCAGTACATAAAAGGTACTTGATCTGAACCGAACACCAGAGATAATATTTTTGGCTACTGAAGAGCTATTTATTCTTTTTGGAATTTCTATCAAAGGGAGAGTGAGAATCAATGAAATATTTATTGAAAGGGAGAGAAGCCTATAAGGAGAGAAAAGATACATGAGAAAAACATCAAATCCATAGGGAGAGTCTACATGGAATGTTAATGCCATGTAGTGATTAAACATATATAATATACAAGCTAGGGAGAGCTTACCGAGTTACAACATTTTCTTACAGAGTTATAGAATAGATGTTTGGTATTCTATGACATATTTCATATTGTGTTTCCATCAATTCCAAAGGGAGAGATTGATAACCTACAACTGATTGAATATCTTGAAGGAAAGTTTGACAAGTGAGAGACAATGATTAATGATCACTGAGCTACTAAAGTATATGTAAGATAATTAAATCAGTTAACATATTGTCATTGATGTCGAATAGTTTTGAATGTACTTATCATGATAGTTACAAACATCTAAAGAAGGAAAATGGTAAAGGAACAAAATATCTACATGATGATGAGATGGATATGAAAGATATGGATATGGTATACATTGGGTAACTTATTGATGAGTCTTTGGTATTATGTTGATGACCTTATTGTATTACATGAGATCAGATTTGAACAATTTTATGTGGTCAGTAAACGAAGGATTTTGTATACACCGAGCAAGTGTAGTGTATACCGAGTATAGTATTAACTAAGTAGGTAATCATCGACGCATTCTAGTATTGATCGAGTGAAAGAAATAGATGGAGTTTATAACAAATTATTGAAATGATGAGATGGAAAATTGCTTATGATTTTGAGGTAGAAGATAATGTTTTTTATGATGATAAAATGATTGAAAAAATTCAAGATTGATCGAATGAAGGAGAATGAAATGTGTTAATGACACAACTTCTGAGGAAGGTTAAAGCAGAAAAATGAACGGTGAAGATTAAGAGGTAAAATCTATAGATGAAAAGAAAATGATTTATGATATCTATATAAGGAGACATGAGATTCATTATTGAGTCTGGTATTTTGATGTTGCAAGAGAATTCACATGAAAATGATTGTTTTCATGTAACACTGATCAAACTAGTTGAAGACAAAACTGAGCAGAACTGCAGACAACACCGAGAGTTAGAGAAAGCATATACCAAGAAAAATAGAGGTTGAGGAAACACTAATGTTGAATTGATTATTTTACTTTACACATTTCTATAACTGGATAGATTGGTGAATACAATATTTAATTTACTGGTAATCAATAGATGAAGAGAAGGGATCAGTTAATATTTTACTGAGTTGATTATTTGATTGAAAAGTTTTAATATATACATTTGGGAGATTTGGGACTATAGGATAACTTGACTTAACTAATTCACCCCCCCTCTTGGTTATCTAACACCAATGACCTTTCACTTATGTCAACTATCCATTAGTGTCAACTATCAATTCATTCATACAATACCATTAGTATGGTATGGTCTTTGATCAAATCCCTCCAATCATTCCATGTCTATTTGTGGTTGTATATGGCTCTTGAGGTTGATTCCCCAAGCCAAAAGAGTACAAATCATGAAGAAAATGGTGTATAGTCCATCTTTTGTTGCATGGGTATCCATTTTTAGACCTACCTTGTCACTTATGAGTTTCATTTTTGCATAGAGATCAGATTTTTAATTTTTTTCGTGCACCTTTTTTAACTTAAACCTGAGTGAGGTTTTGAACTTCAATGCTCAAGTAGAGTTACACCTAAACTCTTAAAAGGAAATATTGTACATCCTTTCAAGGATCTTCTCTTTGTTTTCTTTTGCAGAATTCCTTCCCTTTTACTATAAACAAGCCTTGCCTAATTTCCATAAAATTAGTATTTTTACCTATTATAAGTTTAAATATATTGTTAAAGATTTGCCTTGTTATTTTCATGTATTTCATCATTTTAGGCTTTCTATGAGTGTGCAATCTTTTAGTGATCGGTCTTGATTAGTGGATACTATATTCCTCACAAGGTTCTATTAATCCTTTACCTTCATGTAGAGCTAAGGCTGATGAATATTTGAGTAGTGTAGTTTTATGATCTTATTGGACTCAAAGTGAAACTATAAGCTTAGGGAGATCAATTAATCAATCTTGGTGTATCATCCCTTTCCCTTTATGCATATAATTCTCTCTTTTCCTCAAAAGTCAAAAGTTTAAGTGTACCCTAATTACAATAGAAGTCGGCCTTCATCAGAGATTCAACCTCACATTTCAAGTCACACAATTGGAGGTTTTTTTGATGTTTCACAAGGTTGGTTATATTATTAACCATCATCTAAATAAGGGTTCAAAATTTTGTGACAACAGTTCCTAATTGGGAACATGGATTAAATTGTTATGTAGTTGACATTGATGGCATTGTTTCACAAAGGTGAAAGAATCTTATTCCATAGTTTTCCAACGGTATCCCATTCTAAGTAGCTTATTAAATAAGGTTTTTTTTTTCCAAAATCCACCCCACAAGATCTTGAATGAGATTCTTCAAGAGCCACATGGATCTCAGTTTGGTTAAGATGACAAAGGAGAAAACCATTTCAACCTCATCTATAAAGAATGATATATTTGGACAAAAGTTTTTGTATTTTTTCTCTATTGTTTCTTTTAGTTGATTTAGAAAAATTACCATCCCACAAATAATGAAAAATATGAGAATATCATTCATTAGAATCAATGTTAAAACAAAAATTAGTTTGACTAGAGCTACAAAAAACAATATTATTCTAGAGATTATGTATAGTAAACTGATAATCCATAAAATGATCTTCAATTGTGACAGTAGATGCAATTCTTATCATCACATTCATATCTCTATTATCTTTTCATGGTAATAAATCAAATACTATAAGAAATAAATTTGTTTAAGAAAGATAAAACAAGATCATGGTATTGAGATAATTTAGAATGTTTAGTTTGATAAGTGCTTTTAACTTGTTTCACAATTAATTGTGAATCACCAAAGGTGTGCAAATTTTTCACATTAAGAGGTAAAGCCACTTTTAATCAAGCAATAAGGGCTTCATATTTCTTTATATTATTACTGAAAAGGAAATTAAGGAGATATGATAGAGGAAAAAGGATTTCCTAAAGGAGGTACTAATATGATACCATCACTAGAGCTAATTTAACATTTATATCCATCAAAATGTAATTCCCACATGGTATCCACATCTATAGGAAGGAAAAATTCACCAGGAAAAGAAGTTGAATTAGGAATAGTATTAGTTGAAGGAGCTTTAGCCAAATGGTTGGTCAAGGCTTGTCCTTTGATTTATTTTTGAGAGATAAATTTGAGATCAAATTCAGTCAATATCATAACCCATTCTTCACTAAGAGATTTTTTTTAGAGAAAAAATGCTTCAAAAGATCAAATTTTATTAGGACATGAGTTTCACCATTAAGAAGATAATTTCTTAACTTTTAAGTAGAAAAAACCAAATCCAAACATTATTTATTGATCAAAGTATATCATGTTTCATAATCAAGAAATGTATGAATTATATAATAGTTATGCCACTCTTTTCTATCCTAATCATGTTGAGATAAAATTTCCACAAGATCATCAGATGAAGCAGAAGTGTAAACAAGAAATGGTTGATTGGGTATAGATGGTTGTAAAATAAGAAGATTAGCTAGATATTTTTTCAATTCCTCAAAATACTTTTGAACTCATTATTGCATTGAAAAGTGTCATCCTTCTCAAATAATTAAGTCAAAGTAATTGTACAATCCACAAGGTGTGATACAAACCTATGAATAACTAGCTTAGATTTTTCCTTGTAAATTGTGAAGTTGTGAGATATTTCAGGGAGGTTGCATGTTAGTAATAGCATCAATCTTATTCGTATCCAATTTAATTCCACCATTTGAGATAATGAATACTAGAATTTTTCCACTATCCACTCCAAAAATTATTTTTGGGGATTCAAATGCATGGTGCACTTAAAAATATTCAAATATTTTTCTAAGAACATTAAATCATCCTTTTGAGAAATAGACTTAGCCAAAATGTCATTGACATAGTCCTCTAAAATCTTATGTAGTTAATTATAAAAGATAAGTGTTGTAGAACATTGGTAAGTAACATCAATGTTATTTAATCCAAAAGGCATAACAACCCAACATAAAGTTCGCCATGGTGTTATGAAATCAATCTTATATTAATCTTGAGGAGGAATGAAAATTTGATTATATCTAGAAAAACCATCCATAAATGATATTAAAGCATGTCTAGTTGTAGAGTCAACTATCATATTAATATTTGGAAGGGGAAAATCATCTTTGAGAGATTCTTTATTGAGATCTCAAAAATTGGTACACATTTAGATCTTATTCTCACCCTTGGATACAATAAAACTATTTTATATCCAAGGAGAATAATCTATAGGATGAATAAAACCATCATGAAGGATTTTTGTGATTTCAACTTTAACAAACAAAGTAATCTTAGGGTTCATATTTATAATCTTTTTCTTTACCAGTTTAGTATTAGGAATCAAGGCAATATTGTGAGTAACATTTTTAGAATCAATTCCAAGCATGTCAGAGTATGTCCAAGAAAATATATATGAGAATTCAAGAAGGAGAGTAGAAAGCTCTTGGTGTTCATGTTCATCTAAACATTTTCCAATCTTTATTACTTTTTCCTTATTGTAAGGATCCATTTGAAGAATAATGGTTTAAACTATTAAGAGATTACTTTATTGAGGGACTTTCATAGGTAAAGGGAACTGATGTGTTTTCTATATATGTCAACATCTTCCCCAAAGTAAGATTTCATATTTAAACAATAAGGAAAACCATGATTGTGGTGATAACGGGGAAGAGAATCATAAGCTCATAATAACTTAGCAAAGAAATTACATTTACTAGAAGTATCAAGTGAAGGTATATCAGAAGTGGAATCACCATTAATTAGATAAGGATTAACTAGAGAAATAGGTTCAGATGAATAAATAACATTAACATCATGGGAAGGATTTTGAGACTTTTTATGCAGATTAAGAGGATTATATCCAATGCCAAAAGAATGATCATTATCATGAATTTCCAAAAGCACTCAAATTCCTTTTTCATTCACACCACACCCATTACCACTAAATATGTGCTTAGATAGAAGATGATAACTAGGATCATAATGAGAGGCCATGTCAAAAAGGGATAATGGAGCTTCATAGGTCACTATGCCATAAAAATCAGGTTTTGAAATGGTTTCAAGAGTTTCATTATAAGTTTAAGTAGCAGCAAATTTATTAATGAGTTGATCCAAAAGAGATGAAGATTTCTTGGATTCAAAAATAGGCTCACTTTTCTTAAATTTAGTTGAATGAACCTTATACTCTCCTACAAAAGATGGTGTAAAATCCAAGGATCCCCAATCATAATCTATAAATACACTATCATGATAATAATTATCCTTAAAAGGTAATTTATCTTGTTGAATTGGAGTAGGAATATATTTGAAATCGGATTCAGTACATAAGAAATTTTGTAACTTATCATTAACAACCATGGTATACATGGTGTTATTATAGATAAACTTCATTTTGTAGTGAAGTGTTGCAGGAACAAATTTCATGGAATGTAACCATGGTCTGTACCCAAGATATGATTATAAGTGAGAGGGTTGGGCATGATGTGAATAGGATTAGGTAGAGTAACACAACCCACTTTAATAGGTGATGTGATAATACCCAAATTTTGTTTACCAATATTGTCAAAGACACATATAGGAATAGATTAGGGTTTAATTAAGGAGGTATTTTATTTTATTTTATGGAACAAATTGATGCTACAAATATTAAGAATTGACCCATTATCAGTTAAAGTTATGCGTATAAGATTACCATTGATAAGGACAACACTCATAAGAGAATCATGTTGATCTTGAATCTCCTTAGAAGGAAACACATTATGAGAGAACTCAATATTAGATTGAATATTAGTTGCATTCATACATTCCAATAGAGATACTATATTACTTTAGACAAAAGATAAAACCAATATATTTGTTAATGCTTATATTATCACTTCATGGTAAGTAGGGTAAGTTTGAATAAGTTCCCAAAGAGATATCTTAGTGGGGGTAGCACATAATTATTATACAAAATCATATTATTTTCCAAGATTTTGAGGTAAACAAAGTGGTGGAGGAAGCATAGGTTGAGAAGCATGAAGATGATTAGATACAATCGGATTAGTAGGTTGTTACTTTTTCTTCATGCGATATGTATGAGTAACTGCTCGCTAATTCTTAACAAAATCCAAAGGAATTATTGGTTCTCCTTTTGTAGTTGTGGTTGGTTTGTGGGGAGTTTCAAAGGGGTTTTCATCATCACAATATTTAACAATAATAAAAATTTTATTGATTGGTTGAGGGATATCTTGATGAAGGTTAACAACTATCTTGAGTTTTTCAAAATTGTTAATATAGCCACTCACATGTATCATGTTAATCAACCTTTGACAAAAGGATAATTTAGGAGTCATGGAGGAAGACTAATTAGAGATAAATTCATCAAGAGATTCATCTAACATATCAAATTAATCATTACTAAATAGCTCATCAAATTTTCTAATGTATTTCTTAAAGAAATTAGACATTATAAATGTAATAAAGCTATCTAAGTCACTCAAATGCCACTTTCTTTTGCATTTTTATTTAAAATAAATATAAAAATGCAATGAAAGAAAAAAATGGGAACTAATGAAAGCAAAATGTTTTTGTTCTTTTTGATTAAAAACATGCAATATCTAAGTAAACTAACCAAAAGGTAAAATGCATGAAAGAGACAAGTTCACTAAGATGTGCAATAGGGAAAATGGGAGGCAAGATAAGAGTCAACTCCCACATTCCTAACACACATGAGAATACAAAACCACCTCAAGTTGAGTATGATTGAAAATCACTTTTATGGAAGAGTTCCAATATAATACCTATGCTCTTAAGGTTTCTATTCCTTTTCTACTTAGAACTTAAGAGAGGAGAGATAACACTATTACACAAATGACTAAATAAGATAAGAAATGAACTTTCTAAAACTATAAATCAAGCACAAAGGGAATTAGAGAGGACTTGTGTGCACTTGGGATCAAAATGAAAGAGGGGATAATGTAGATTTGAATTTTTGATAGTTAGGACTTCACAAACACCTTTACTTGAAAATTTGAGATCTCCAAGATGATACCTAACTCTAGTATGAATTTGAATTGGATTTGGGAGGTATAGAACACCTATGAAATTCTATACTTGGGTATAGATAGCTTGAGTCATTTTACGCCTTGTAATTGGGGCTGAAATAGACAGATCATGAATTTTCTCAAGAAAGAGATTTAGTTTATCCAACTAACATCTATTTCTAAAGTCATCTGCACAAAATTCTAAAGTATTTTTGTGGGTGGATATATAGTGATTTTCTTGGTCAACTGCCCATTTTGGTGATTCCCACCTTCACTGATAGCTAGTATAAACAAAGATATGTGTGTATGTTCATAAATCTAGAGTATGTATAAATTGCTATGAGCTAAAATGAATAAGTAAAAATAAGAGATCTACCCTAATATGATAGAGTAAAAACCTATATGAAAATGCACTCAAATGTAATTGAAATCATGTAAATGAGTCTAGATCTGAAGCTCAAATTAATATATCTAAGGATAAAAAGAAACCATATCCAACCTACGAGGTAGAGTATAAGACAATCATCAGTCAGTGATCTCCTAGTCATCTTAATAATTATTTGAAGATTTTGGGGTCAGGAAAAAATATAAAGGCTACAAATGGTAACATAGGCCCATGTGATTAAATAAATTAATGGACTAGATAAATAATAGAGGAGAGCTTACCTTTACTTTAAGTGATATTGAATTAATGGAGGATTCATTTAAATTTAGGTGTTCATTAAGTCCAACATGAAGTCCTATTATACAAGCTAAAGTGAGAACATACTAAGCTAGGTGCTAAACAATTATGAAAGTATATACACCAATTAGGTGCTTACAATTTAAAATGGTACATATACATACATACATACATACATACATACATACATACATACATACATACATACATACATACATAAATACATACATACATACATACATACATACATACATATATATATATATATATATATATATATATATATATATATATATATATATATATATATATATATATATATATATATATATATATATATATATATATATATATATATATATATATATATATATATATATATATATATATATATATATATATATATATATATATACATATGCATACATAGATACATGCATGCATACTTATGTATGTACACACACACACACATAGATATGTGTGTGTGTGTATCCATATGTATGTGTGTGTGTGTACATGTGATGTTGTCAAGGACAAAGAATCCTTGAAGGATATGTCCAATCCTTGCAGCAATAGATGCCACAATGGAAATACCCAAACGAGATATAGGAAAAACCTATTTAAAGTATTAATATCACATATCATATTCCCAAGTTGGCCTAAAAATGTAGTTATTACATCACCATTATCGATATGAAGTTGTAATACAATTATTTATGATTTCTATCCTCAATACCAAGTTCTCAAACCACAAACAATTGATTATCCTTAAAAATTAGGATGACTCTACAGATCAAACCACAAACTCTAGCCAATATCAGATCCTTGTTAGAATTCTTAGGTACTGAGAGAGGGTGGAGGTGAATTAGTACAAATGGATAACCTACTAATTCAACCACAAGTCTAAATACCTTTAACAAAAACTTCCAAATATCAAAACATATAATTGATGTAATGATATAAAAGTAAATAAATAAAAAATCCACACATGTATCACACATAACACATTGAATTTTCTTGTGGAAACCCTTGGTTAGAAGGAAAAAAATAGAGTGAGGATGACACCCACAAGCCCTTCATTAGAGTAAAAAGGTTTTCCCTATTAGGAGCTACAAATACCCTTTTTGAGGGTTCACCCTGTTAGGAGTGACTAGTACACTATTAGGAGTACAATGAGATCTTCTAAGATCTACCTCACTAGAGGATTTAAAAATCTTTTTGTGAGTTCACTTGATTAAGGGATTTAAAATATAAGACCTATTACATTCCACCTTGTTAAGGGATTTTTCTTGATACAACTATTAGGGAACAACAAGCTGCAAGCAAGATTTGGATGTAGCACTTCTTTCTTGTCAAATCCAATATGTTCTCTACTCTCTATAAATTCTCTCTGATCTTTCTCTTCTTAGGATTCTGATCGCAACCTTAGAAAAAATGAATTTTGATTTATATCATCTACCAAAAACACACTTTAATAATAGGATAAGTACCTAATAAATACTTGAATTAAACTCCTTTAATCTTCTCCAAAATGCAATCTTTAATCTCCCTACTCAAATAATTTGTTCCAAATCACATATCATGATGTACCAAATAATTTTCCTAAAACGCGTCAGCCAAATATGAGATTTACATTTGATAATTCCAAGAATATTCAAAACCTTTTAACCATCCCAAACATCTTCTAAAATCTTCCCTTCTTTCTTGCCTCAAGCATAAAAATGACACATCATAAAATCCTTAATATCTATGACATGTCACCATACCAACTATATTCACCATAGTAATGATACTAGTCACCAATGAAAGATCTACCACCGATAGCTCAAGAACAAAAGTTCTTCAACCTGTAACCTTTGTTGTTACTAAAATTATTACATATCAATCATCCAAATGATTCACGATCACAACTGTGATTTCTTAAGAGTGTAACCATGCTATATTTAAGACCGCTCCATATAATGCCTTCACAAACATGATCACTACCAAAATATTCACCTATAGTTTTTCTTCTCGTACTCTGCTCACTATACTTGGCTATTTTCTACATATTGATCAAACACTAACCTTACCAATTATCCTACTCATCTGATATGACTATGTTTGCATTGATGACAACCAAAATAACAATCACCTCTAAATGCTCACCAAAACCAACATAATGCCAACAATCTCCCCCTTTATCATTGATGGAAAATAGTGAGTAAAAATATGTGTAACTCCCCAAATTCATCTTAATACTAGTTAGAGAAAACAAACATAGACTCCCCTTGATGTTATATATCATAATATCATATAAATATATCTATAGATATATATTTTTACCTATCCTTACATATCTCCCCCTTTTGTCAATAATGACAAAGGTTCATGTTCTATCAAATGCATCTATGAAGTTTACCTTTGTTGTCTCCAATGAAATCTCCCATGACTTCTTCAAATGGTCCATTGCAATGATTTTTCTATGTAGATCATATGCCAACTCCTCCATGGAATTCAAAGTACTCATGTTAGGTATTCCAATTATGGCTTCTACATTCTTCACATTTTGCTGCATGACCTCTACTATAGGGGCTAAGTATGATTGTAGCTCAATTAATGTGATGACCCTCTTGCTCAATTCTCCTTGAATATACTTCACCTTGTGTGTGATTATTTTCACTTTAGCACTATAATTTTCTACAGGGATTGTGATGGGATCAAACTAATAACTAAAGTATCAAAATCCTTTTGTTCATCTTCTTTTCTCTTCTCCAAATACTTGGTGAAATCTAAAAGTTTGGACACTTTGGTTAGTAAATGACCAATTTCCTTTAGTGTGACCTTAATGTTATCCACTAGACCTGATAGTGTCACCTTATATTTAGCAATCTTCTCCACCAACTTCACTATTATTTTCTTCTCATAATTAGACTCAATCATGTTCATTGCTATAGTCTCACTAGCAATTTTTTGATCAGCAATGGCCTTTATCAATGTATCTAAGTGATCAATCACTATTACCTCTATATCATATTCCACTTCTAGAATTAGACCAGCTAGAATATCTCTAGTTGCCTTCAGTAATCTATCCTTCTTGTTCTTCTCTTTGGCCTTGTCTCTTTGTGCTTTCAACATAGACTTTTTAGAAACCTTAAGTAGTTCCTTAGGGCCCAATTTAGTGATATCAATAGATGTCTGAATATATTTATCTTGTTCCTCTTCTTCTTCAAACTTCAATCACCTGTTTGAGTGTCTTATTTTCACTTGATTCTCCCAAAACTTAATTTCATTTTCATTGAGAGTAATTCCTCAACTTCTTTGATTTTTTCTTCTTTCTTCTTTGTCATTGATACTTCAATCTATGCCTATACCTTTGGTGTATCCTCCTTTATAGGACTGAAATTCAATCAATACTTCTTCTCCACTAGTTTTTCCAACATCTCGTGTTTCAATTTCATGTACTTTCTTAGGAATCTCAAAAATAACATCATCTATTATCTCTTTAGGAGTGAATGTGTCATCAATTTTCTCAACATTAAGCTCATTATCATTCTACTTTTCATCAATATCTTCTTGTTCCTTTTGATTTTCTTCATTTTGTGCTTGCAAATTTTTCTTCCATATCTCTATTATTTCATCATGAACACTTTGTGTGTCACCTATAAGTATTATTTTAGTTATATTATTTATCTTGAAATATTTTTAGTAGTATTCAATGATTACATCTGCATCCTCAAGCTTCAACTCTGAAGTTACTTGCATAAGAGCTCTCTCCATGATCTCTCTATCCAATTTAAGTTCTTCTCTCCATCTTGCATCAATTGATCTATATCATTATTTAGGTAGGACATTTTACATTTCACTTGGTGTTTTGCAAAGTTTGTGTATACTCCATATGACAACCTCCTTTAATTTTCTTTTGTCTTCATCACTACAAAATTCATATCTTCTTGCAACACTTCCCATTCTACCACTCTCCATTATGTCCTTGACAATAAAATCAATAGTAGGGGATTTCTTCTTACCACTCTCTTTCAACTTCTTCACTTCCTTGTTTGAATCTATTTTGGCTTCCTCATCTTCTTTTTCTTTCTGCTCACTAATCTTACTAGTTTCATTGGATTTCATTTTTCTCTTGTAAGTCTTCTTCAATGTCGGTGTCTCCTCTACTTTTTTCTCCTCTACCTTGGAAAATGTAGAGGGTAAATCCTATGTTGGTTCATCAACTTTAATTGCTTCAGTAGTAGAAGTAACAACCTCTATGTTTTTAGTAATCTTTTCCAATTTCTCTATCATTCTCCTTGTCTTTCTTTGTATCACCAGTATGTTCAATTCACTAGCATCGATCAATTTAAACTCACAAGTACACATAAGAATGTAAAGTGACAAATGAACTCACTCTATCCTTATTCAACCTTGAGAAAATAGTTGTTGCATATCAATGATAAAATAGTACTTTCCCCAATGGTATGAATAGCATCATGTCACCAGTTAAAGCATATCCATAGGTTGGTGTTCTTCCAACGGTTATGATTGGTATCAAATAGGTATTCACTATGAAATGTCAGTGCGATTAATATAGAATCATTGAAAACCTCTAAATCTTTATGAAAACCAAAAATCATAGAAACTTACACCATAATGTGCATATAGATCTTACCACTCTTATATCTAGGGGATCAGTAAATTTTTTTCCTTTAAGTGCTCCCCCTAAGTCAAAAATAGATTTAGTTTGAAGAAGAATCCTTTGTACTAGAGGATGGTGAATTCCCTTTAGATGAATTGACCTCTTCATGTTTATCTCTTTCCTTCCTCCAAATATTCTTCATGTGATGACCAAGTTCCTCAACATCAACAATTTTCTTTCCCTTCCTATCTTTTGACTGGTTGGGTGTCTAGTTCTTGAATTGACAATCTCTTGCAAGGTGACCGATCTTATGACATAGAAAACATGCCATACCGGTTGACCTCCAAGGTCCAACATTTCCTCTCTATGTTCTCACTTTGAAATTCATAGCTAGATGACCATAGTTACCACATATTGAACATGTGACATTAAATTTCCTTTCCCTTTTATAAGGGCTTACCGATTTCACTAGAGATCTAGGAACATACACTTTAAACTTGTAATCCTCAGATTTATGTTAATATTTGTTACATGCATATTAATACCCATCAAATCTACCACCACTAGATCTACTGCTAGATCTAGATCTACACTCATAAACAGTATGACCATACTTATGAAAATTATAACAATAAACATAAACATAATATGGTTTATTGACTAGTTTTCTCCTCCACACATTTGTAGTATGAATAGGATTTCCACAATTATAACAAGTAGGCCTATTAGGTTTCTTACTTGAATTTCTTCTATCTACCTTCTAATATGTTTATGGCTCCTTAGGTTCAACTTTGGATGACTCACCTATTTCAAATGTTCCTTGACCTATGTAATAAAGACCGGTTGGGTCTTTGTGTCTTCTTTGTGTCTTCATTTGTTCATCAATATTTTGCATGCTTTCATTATATTTCTTCAAATTTTTATTTTCTTCTTTCTCAATTTGCAATTCCTTCTTTAATTTATCATTATCCTCTCTAAGTCTTTCATTTTTTCTTAGAATCTACTGGTTCTCCTCATTTGTATCATAAAGTTGCTCATGCATGATAGAATTCTCATGAGATGTCTAAAGAATTATTCCCCCCTTTCCTTTAATGCATCCTCAACAAATTTCTTGGCATCTTCAACAACCTTCCTTGCATCATCAACTTTTCTATTTTCTTCAAGGTTTTCACACGTCCTGAAATACTGAATTTCAAGTTCTCTTTTCAGATTTACCACTTCTTTGAGTTTCTTGTTCTTATCCATCAGATCTACAATTTCTTCCTCAGGTTCTTTAGACATACTACCTTTAGATAGTCACTCAATGTAATCCTAAATTTCACTTAATTTTTCAGTAAGTTCTCTCCTTTTGGCAAGAGACTTCTTCAGCTTTCCCTATAGCTCATTGATAATCTCGTGTGCATTCTAAAGTCCTTCTCATACCTATAATTTTCCATGAATGTGGATCTTTCCCTCAAGTTGTTAGGCTTATCACCAAGAGGACCAATGCTCTGATTACCAATTGTTAGAATTCTTAGGTATTGAGAGGGGGTGGGTGAATTAGTACAAATAGATAACCTACTAATTCAACCATAAATTTGAATGCCTTTAACAACAACTTCCAAACACTAGTAAATTTTAGCTTGATTTTCGACGATGATTAGTTGATTTTTAGATGCCAATTGGTTGACCAAATGACCATAACTATTGTCAAACTTTTCTCCTTGATTATTCAACACATAATATGTTTGTCAAAAATGCGACCTATATAGTTGTCAAATTATCGACTAATAATCACTTCAATCTGGAAGAATTATCCGGCATACCTTTCATCTATTCAACCAATGTTGGTCGAAATAACAATATAATGTTGGTCAAAATTAAAGTATTTTGGTCAACATGGTTGTCAAAATAGCGACACTGTATGGTCAAAAAATTCATCAAGTGTATAGCATTCTTGTTGAAAGTATATTCTTTGGCCGTCGAAAAAGTGAGAGCAAATTCAATTTTTCTTTAAAAAATAAAATATATTATTAAATCTATTAATATATTATAGTGTTTGGAATTTGAAATTGAATGGATGTCCTAGCCTACATTATGCTTAGTAGACACCTACAACACCATCCTCCTCCTCTAACTAATATTATTATACTCATAAATTAATATATATAATAATTTCATATTATAGTACATTTATCTTAATAATTTTATAATACTATATATTAGATTTGTGCCAAATCTTCAGGATCTTTGGTGTTTTGCAATTTTATACATTAAAAGTATGTTTTATGTATGTTAATTAAATAAAGAGAAAATATTGACTTAATATATCTATATGTTAAAGTTAAATCTCATATGTTATAAATAAGAATAAAATATAAGGTATTGATGAATATTCAATGCAACTACATGAATTGAAAAAATATGCGAAAAGGGCTCAATATGCGGGATGTGAAAAATACACCAAATGGTCCTTTTCATAATTCATCATTGACAGCTAGGGTTTCTCAAACTTAGAACATTAATGACTCCCGCTGGTTGAATAATGGCAATCCTCATTCTAGGTCTGGCAGGATTAACACTATTTTTTTTCAAACTAGATCTGGTGGAAGGAAATCTTTTCCTCCCTCTTTTCATCAGCCTCACATTCAACCTTCTATGGACATTTTCTCAAGTCCTCTATTGCCTACTCCTATATCTGATATCAAGGGTGTTCACATTGGGAACTTTGACCCTAATGCCCCTTTGTTTGTATCCTGGCCTAATTTATTGGTTGTTTGGCCTCCTGCTTTTGTCTCTTCCCAAATAATAATCTTGTTCAAGCACCTCATCCTCCTTTCCATAATCAGCCTACTCATTCTAAACCTAGGGTTTCCTTCTCCCAGCCATTACAAAATTAGTCCCATCAGGGAAGTCTGGTTCCTTCCTTTTACCCTACATCTAGGGCTCATGACTCCTTCAAGACACAGCCATTGGAGACTCAATCCCCCATGGAGCTAGCTCATTTTGTTCAACTCCATGCACTGATACTATCCCTTAGGTAAGTAACTCTAAACTTGTGCTCTTCTTGGAAGATGGTTTATTAGTGCCTTAGGTCTTGCACATGCGAGAGTATGCCCTTATTGGTAAGATCTGGTCATTTATTCCTATCTCAGATTTTCATTCTTGGGCTTTCATGAATTGGGTTGGTTTGTCTGATTTATTTTACATGGATCATGCTTCAAATTTCTTTATTGCTATTTTTGATTAATCTACTACTCCCAATAATGTCCTTTTTAGTAAGTTTTGGTTTTGTAATGGTTTCGATGTTTCTCTGGTATCATGGGCTCCTAATTTCAAAATGAATGAATCTGCATGTGCCCTAATTCCATTTTGGATTGAGATGCTAGCCTTACCACTTGAGTATAGAGATATGGATGTTGTTGAAGCTATTGCAAATAAGTTTGGAATCTTTATTCATCATGATCTCCTTCCTTTTGAATAACCTCATTATTCTGTCTGAGTTTGTCTCCTACTGGACACCCTCAAACCACTTCCCAAATACATTATTTTAAAATCCAAATGGGGCTCCTAGCGTCAAGATATTACTATTCAAGATGCACAAAATATATCTCTTTATGCAAATTTATTGGTCCATTTTACAAATCAATGTAAAGATCCAAATTGTTCGAATCTAATTGTTTGCAAAGATCACACCACTTTTCCTTCAAAATGTTCCATGGTGGTCTGTAATAAGGATATTACATCACCTAAAGAAACAGTTCTAACCACACCCATTTCCAATAACTCCCCATTTTCACAGAATTGGGGGATCTCTTAACCAATAGTAGATGTATCGGCCCTCAGTATGACTGCTGAAGAAAGGCGCCCTTCTCACTTGTCAGATAATTTGCACAACCAACCTACATCATCTTCAGAACTATAAGTGCTTTATATGAATCAATCGCAAAAATATTTCTTTGTCTTATGTTTGCTAGATTTTTTTAGCATGCTAGTACAGTTGTATCTACCTGTTATTGCCTCTCTCTTCAAAGGTGTGGAATTTTCTCACACAATGATTCAGATAACTTCGATCTCACTTTCCAATTCAGACCCCAAGCCATTGGGTTCATCAATGATGGATTCTATTGTTAAAAAATTAATGTTCTATGATAACCCTCTTAAGTTTCACAAGTTGACTCTAGAACAGATTGAACTTATGGCTATAGAGGTTATCTTGGCTGTTGCTTTCCATTTTCAGAACAATCTTTAGTTAGACAAAGACTATGATGACTTAATGTCTCCCCTTCCCTTCTTTGACTACCAAGCTGATCCTCTTTTTGGCCCTGATGTTGACGTAACTTATCCATCTACAAATTCACCCCCTCGTGGCTCTATCAAAACCAAGGATGTTTCTTATGTTTCACTTAAGGAAGATGAACCACTCAAATTTCAAGAAACCCTCTCCACCAATGGCCAGGTCACTAATGTTTGTTCATCAGATAAGGATTCTGAATTGCATTATGGATCTTCATTTTACGTTGATCAAAAGGACTCCTCAGTCAATCAAATGGGTAAATCATCTATTGTTCAAACTCCATTGTCTCCTAAACTAAAGGTAGCTATGCCTAAAACTAGAGATAAGAAATCTAGAGAAACTAAGGCTTTGGAAGAAATAGAAGCTGGTGTTCAGTCAACATTGGATGGAAATTTTTCCACTTCAAAAAGATGTTCGACAAGGAGAACTAAGTGTTCTCCTTGTCCACAATGAGGATCCTCTCTTGGAATGTCAGAGGCATTAACACCTCTAACAAGAGAATTAGAATTAAGGAAAGGCTTGATTCTTCTCAAAGTGATATTATTCTTCTTCAAGAAACTAAATTATCTACTGATAATTTTAATGCCTCTATGGGTAGATGGGTTACTTGGAAGAGTTCTTTTGTCCCAGCTAATGGTGCTTCAGGTGGCTTGGCTATTCTGTGGGATGCTAAGAAAGTTTCTCTATTCCCTCTTCAAGCAGGTTCTAATTGGAAATTATTGAGTGTCATGGACTTTAGTATATCCTTTTTTATAATTAACCTTTATTTTCCAACGTCAACATCATCTAAGTTGCATCTTTGGCAATCATTAACTGACACTATTCAACAATTCCCAATTTCCAAATTCCTTTTAGCTAGGGATTTTAATGCTATGTTGGGTCCAAATGATAAGAAAGGGGGAATTAATCCTCCTACTCATGTAGTATTTGATTTCAATAATTTCATTCAAGATAATGACCTCTTTGACATTATACCTTCAAATGGATCTTATAATTGGACTAATCACAGATCCGATTTTTTGCAAATCGTGGTCAGGTTGGATAGATTTCTTTGTTCCCAGCTTTGGAAGTTGGAAATTTTTTCTTTATCTCTAAATATCTTGCCATCTTTTGACTCAAATCACTTTCTTATTTAGTTACAAATTGATTCTTCTAATATTTCTACCTCAATTTCTAGTAAATCTTCTTTTAAATTCGAATCGATTTGGTTTAGACACCCTCTTTTTTATTCTCTTTTGAAGCAGTGGTGGCTATCTACCCCTCATGAGAATGGGATTATGATGTACCAATTTTTCAAAAAAATGCAATTCGTCAAAAATTTGATCTTGGCTTTGGAATGTTAACATTTTTAAAAACATTTTTTATCAAAAAAGAAAATTGGAAAAGGATCTGGCTAAAATTAATAACCATATTATAACCAATGGGTTAGATCCTCAATCTTTTGAGAAATATAAACTCCTTCAGGTTGAGTGGGCTGAACTTTATGCTAGGGAAGAAGAGTATTGGAGACAAAAGTCTCATGAGCTTTGGCTGCAATCAGGTGATCAGAACACCAAGTTTTTTCATGCCTCAGCCAAGCATAAGAAAGAAGTTAAGTCAATTTTTTCTATTAAAGATGAATATGGGAATGTATTCTATGACATTGAGAATATCAAGCAGCAAGGAGTTAGGTTTTTTTCAAACCTGTTATCTCCCCCTCCATCCCCTCAGCTTGATGACAATAGGTTGAACAATCTTCTTAATGTAATCCCCTCTTCTATCACAGTCCAGGACAATCTTATACTGATGGCTCCTTTTACCCTCTCAGAAGTTGGAACTGTAGTCTTTTCATTATCTCCTGACAAGGCTCCTAGTCTGGATGGTTTTATAGGGCTCTTTTTCCAAAAGGCTTGGGAAGTTATATGTTTTGACCTCTTGGCAGTCCTAGAGGAATCCAAAAATAATTCAACTATGTTAAATGTCATGTCCCCTCTTTAGTGACATGTCATTTTTCAGTGGATTTTCCTATCATGGACTCTCGTAGGCAGATGGTTTTGGTGAGAGAGTCATTCTGATGATTATTTGGGGATTGGATGGTCTTATTTTCTCTTGGAGAGATGGTGTTTATCATATTTTTAATATAATGTGTTATGTGGGGCCAAAATGTTATAATTTTGAGTTGAGTTGCACTTTTTATTTTATAAAGTTACTTTTTATATAAAAGTGCATTATAAAAGGATTTTATAAGAATATTTTATGGATACTTCTAGAAGTTCTAGTGGCTTCTTAGAAAAGTAAATAAATAGAGTGCTTGGCCTCTCATTTGGACAATCCCATGACTTGAGTTTACACTACTTTTCTCTTTGAGCATTTGTGGTGCCATCTTGGTCTACAAATTGTCATTTGATCTTTAGGAACGGAGTTTCTTAAGGATTTGCATAACTGAGGAGGTCAAATATCCTTTGAAGGGTTGCACTTTGGAAGTGGTATTCAGCCATTTCAAGTTGAGCTTATTTGGAGTCCTTAGACTTACATGAGGGTTTGAGTTTTTGATTGCAAGAAAAAAAAAAAAAAGCAGATTCGAAAAAAGCAGTCCGAAAAAGCAAAGAGAAAAAGCAGTCTGAAAAAGAAGATCCAAAAAAGCAAAGCAAAAAAGGCAATCCGAAAAAGTTTTCGCTACAAATCTAATTCAGTTTTCAGAATTTCAAGATAGGGTTTTGGAACCACATTTTTGCTCATATCTTCCTCATTACTTAGCATATCATTCTGGGTATTTTTGCATCAGATTTCTATTGTCGAGGAGATAAAGATAGGTGCATTTTGGAGTCCCAAAATACCATGATTTATTTTTAAGAAATTTTCAAAATTCCTAGACATTTTCAAAAATCTGCAAAAAAGTACATTTTTAGATTTGGGGTGACTTTGGCTTGGGTGTTGGCATCTTCAGCACTGGTAAAAATTATCGCAACCATCTACAATCAAGTTCCTCACTTCTCATTTGGCATTTGGCATATTTTCTGAGAAAAGTATGTTTTCAGCTGAGTACAAAATATAGCTTCAGCACTTCACTAATCACATTGTACTTGTCTTTGTTTGCCATTTGGCATTATTGGTATCAAAGGAAGGCTAGGATTTTGCAAGTGAAAGGGCATTGTAATTTTCAGTCTATCTATATTGCAAACCTAGGGTTTGATGATCATATTATTGGCTGAAATATGTATGGCATTGTTGCAAATTGTTGATATATGAATGGCATATGGTTTTGAGCAATTTCCTACATCATTGATAGTGTTTTAGATGGTATATGGTTGCTATCTATTATTCTGAAATTTTGGGACAGTGAACTCATATACTCAAAAATAATTTTCTATCTACATCTTGAGTTGCATTTTTGAGGGTTTATTTAGTGGCCTATTGGTAGGGGTCATTACATTAAAATTCTTCAATGCTATGAATCTTGTCCTTATCCCTAAGAATAGTGACCCTCAGACCTTCGCTGATTTTTGTCCAATCTCTCTTTGTAACACCATTTATAAAATCATCACTAAATCCATTTACTTATGAATCCAACATATTATCCCAAGAATTATTTCTCTTGAACAAGGTGGTTTTGTTCCTAGTGGGGAAACTACATATGGGACTATTCTTGCCCATGAAACCCTTCATTCCATTAATTTCCATTCCATTCCTTCATTTGTCATTAAGCTGGATATGATGAAGGCTTACAATAGTTTAAATTGGTATTTTCTCTTAAAGGTCTTACTAAAATTTGGTTTTCTAAGAAATGGTGTAAGTGGATTAAGGATTGTATTTCTGGATCCTATTTCTCTATATTAATTAATGGCTCATCAGTTGGCTTTTTTCCTTCAACCCAAGGCATCAGGCAAGGTGATCCCTTATCCCCTTTTATTTTTATCATTATGGCTGAGGCTTTGAGTCCTGCCATTAATGCATCTCACACTGCTAGGTTGTGGCTTGATGTACCTATCCCAAATACTTCTATTTCAGTCACACATTCTTTATTTGTTGATGACACACTCCTATTTGGTAAGGCTTCCCTTCTGGAGGCTAAGCAAGTTAGAAAGGTTTTGGTCCTTTATTCTTTAGCCTCGGGCCAAAAAATAAACATTCAAAAATCTAAGGTGTACCTTTTTAATACAGACCCAATAATAGCTGAAAAAATTGTCAACATTCTAGGTTTACCTCTGGATAAACTTCCTTCTATCTATCTAGGAGTTCCTTTCTTCACAAGATCAAATAAAGTAGCTTATTGGTAGTTGGTTGTTAGTTGTATTAAATCTAGGGCTCTGGCTTGGAAGGAAAGGTGTTTCTCACTCTCCGATAGAATTCTGTTAATCAAAATTGTTCTACCAACCATCCCTAATTACTATTTTTTAGTATTGCAAGCCTCGAAGTCAATTCTTAGTCAAATTGCTAAAATAATCTAGGAATTCCTTTCGATAGCCAACATCTCTGGAGAAAGGAAAATCCCACTCGTTTCATTATCAGATATGTCATCTTCCTTATCTACTAGTGGTGCAGGTCTTCATAATTTTTCATCTCGTAATCTGGCCTTTGGTGGTAAGCTGGTTTGGAAATTATTTTCTCAACCTAACACTAAGTGGTGTCATTTGATGCAAGAAAAATACCTTGATAGTTTAGACCCCTCTAGAATTATTTCCATTCTTGATCCTCCAAAAGGTTCGGCCATCTGGAACTTTATGATAAAAGCTATGCATACTATTACCTCTTCTGTCTCTTGGGAAGTCCATAATGGTGAGTCAATCAATTTCTAGTTTGATTCATGGAATGGTTTGCCTCCTTTGTACACTCTTCAGTCTTTCTTAGATATATGGGAAGTGGCTTCTTTGCATTGGGGTCCCAATCTAGTTAATTATGTATCTGTAGTTTGTATTCATTCTGGATTAGTCATATGGAATGACTTTTCCCTTCTTCCTATTGATCCTTAGGTGGCCATTTCTACTAATCAATTTCTCTCTAGTCAATCCATTTTCTTTTCTAGGGCCTCCGATCATCTTTTTTGGGCTCCATCCCTGGATGGAAACTACATAGTTAAGTTGGGATATGAGATGGAACAAGATTGTCAAAATAAAAAGGTTAAGCATAGGGCTTTTCTTTTTTGTTGGCATAATTTAGTTCTACCCAAGGTAGGTTGTTTCTCTTGGCTGGCCTTGAGGAATCATGTCCTTATGAGTGAAAGATTGTCTAGACACAATATTGCTAATGCATTCCAATGTGTGTTGCGTAATAAGGCTCAAGAGTCCACTGATCACCTTTTCCTCAACTGCCCCTTTGCCCAAAATTGTTGGCTATTTGTTCTGGAGAAGTTAGATTTTCCTATGCCTCTTCTGTTGTCTGTGTTGGATCTCTTTCAATCCTAGCTAGTATTGTTCCCTAAATCTATGTTTTTTTGCATTTGGATTTGTTGCCCATTTTTGATCTTGTGGTATATTTGGTGGGAAAGGAATAAATGGATCTTTCACAATTGTTCCTCTTCCCTTGATGTTTGGCTCAATAGGCTCCATCATTCCATTGTTGAGGTTACCAATGCATATACCTATAATTTCAAGGGGAATTGGGGCTTCTCCTCTTGGGATAGTATTACTTCTAAGAATTGGAAGGGTTTGATGTTTCCTTCCATTCCTTTCCCCCTCTGCACTAAAGATAGGTTGCAATCTAGAGCATCAATTAAATGGTCTCCTCCCCAACCTAGGTTTATTAAACTTAATTTTTATGGTTCCTCAAAGGGCAATCTAGGTAAGTCAGGGGTTGGTTTTGTTCTTCGTGATTGTCATGGTTCTATTCTTTACTTTGAGGCTCACCTTGTCCCACTAGGAACAAACAATTTGGTGGAAGCCTATGCTTTGATTTATGGTCTTTCTACAGTTAAGAAACTAAATGTCAAACTCCTTCATGTTGAAGGTGACTCCTCAGTGATTATCAATGTGTGTGTTAAGAGATGCTCTTTTTCAAGGTACATCCAATGTGTTATGTCCTAGATTTGGTCCCTTCTCGATTCATTTTTGGATTATTTCTTAACCCACACCCTTAGAGAAGGTAATAATTTAGCAGAGATGCTTTCCAATCTAGGTGCTGATGACTTTCATCTCTCTTATCCCTCTGCTTTAGTATCCCCAGCTTCCCACCCTGCTATCTTTAATTTGATTCATGTTGAGTCTATCTAATCTACTTTTCTTACCCACATATGTATCATTATTTATTATTGAGGATCCTACTTGTATTATGAGATCTTTTTTCTATGGATTCTTAATATTTTCATTAATTACTCATGTGTGTGTACTCTATTCCTTCATCCTTTTCACTTGGTGATCTATTTATTACTCGGCATGATGGCTCAGTGTCATCATTATTTGGTTGTATTCTGATGGCTATCAAATTTTATTAATTACTCTCGCATGTGTATTATCTCCTATGGTACTTATCATTTGATGATCTAGTTATTAGTATGTAGGGTGGCTCAGCTTCATCATTGTTTAATTATCTTTTGATGGATCTTGCACAAGTGGTACTAACTGGCCTTATACTTTTTTGTCATCTCTCAAAATTCTTTGTACTTTTGGATTCAAATGGAAACTATCTTTTAAATCATATTTTTGATTGGGAATTTGTTTCTCATGATGGATCTTCTTTTCATTATATACTTGTCTTGCCCCTCTTTTCCTTTGCATTATTCAGTCCTCTAGCTCCTAGCCCCTTTCAATTTTTCTTCCATGGCTCTCAATAGATACTCTGATGAGTTCAAGCCTTTCAATCTTTGAGTCCGTCTCTCTTCTTTTGCTCTCAAAATTCCCTTTGAAGGTAATGTTTTAGATGATGTCCATGTTTGTTATCGATTACCAAAAATGCTCAAGGTGTATTTGAAGACTGATTGGAGAGTCAGTTTTATCTCCCCGGTTTAAAAGAATTATCTTCTCATCCCAAATTGTTTCCATCTTTTTCTCTAACCTATTGGAATTATCTCAGTCCTAGTCTTTGTTTCTTACTGTTGCAAGTTAGGTCAATTTGCCCCGATTTCTTCAAGAAAATGGCTTACTATTGGCAGTTCAAAATTATAATCATTGGCAAGGAGATGCTCATATAGGTGGTATAACACCACCTTCTTTTCAATTCAGATAAGTTCACCATGATGTTAGCAGCAATAAAGGATTGTCTTGCCTCATCCTCTATTATGCCTCTTGATCACTTCCTTAATAGGACTCCTTTTGATGTGGGTTTCAGGGGAAAGGCCTTTGTGAAAACATATGCCCTTATTGGTCTGTTGTCACATTCTCATGCCTCCAATTTGGGCTTAGGGTCTTCTGCAGTGGGGGGTAATCTATCTCCTCATAGTGGTCTTGCTCCTCTGCTTACTCCTGAATGTACCTTGGTTTCATCTACAGCCAAATCTTCTTCTTCTCCTATTACATCCCATGGTGCCTTGGGTTTAGAAGACTTTTTACACTCTCAAGCAGACAAATTGTGGAGTTGATGTAGGAGCATCCAGGGTGTAAGAGAAATCTTGCATCACCCAAAAATATTTCTATTTTTATATTCAATAAGGGCTATCTTGTGCAGAGCTGTTATTTATGGAAATTTGCTATTTTTAGTAAGTTGGTCATACGATCTCAAAATGTTTTGATTTTACATGTGGAGGTTCATCTTAGTCATATCAGCCTACCAGTAAAGTTTCATGGCTAGACCAAGTCTAGTTTTGAAGATATTGAAGATTTTTGGTATTAGCAGCAGGGTACAAAAACTTTGAACTCAGTTTTGAAGGCTTTAGAGGACCCGAATGAGGTCAAAAACTTGGGTGATAGGTGTTTGCATGGGTCAAGCTTGTAGAGCACTTTGTGGTCTTTCCAGAATGGGGTTATAATAGTCAATTAGGTCAACTGGTGATGACTTATGGTCTCTGGAAGTCGGGCCACCTGAAATGCCAGAAAATAATTTTCCTTCAAAATTTTTGTTTGGGTTTCAAAAGTTATTTTGAGCTGACTTTGATGTAATAAATTGAAAAATAAAATAATTCTAAGTTTGGTCGGCCCTAACGGATAAATTTTTGGAACCTTCTCGAGTGGTGGAAAATGCCTATATAAAGAAGGACCATATTGTTGTCTAGGGCAGTTCTAGGTAGTAGATCTAGGTATTGATTTGACGCTTTGTCCTATAGAATATTGTAAGGGAATGCCCATGTAGCTTTGCATATTGTAATTCTAAAAGTTTGTAATTCCATGTTTGTGGAGATAATAAGAAGCCAATTTTATGTTCTTGCATGTTGTTGTTGTTTCTCTATTTCTGTTATGTGTTTGTGGTATGAAGGGGAGCACCCTTCATCAAATGGTATTAGAGTAGGAGTTCCTAAGTGTGTAAATAGATCATTGACTATGAGGTAGTTTGCACCAGGACTATGGTTAGGGTTTCAGTGCGCATCACAAAAATGCCTCCACAAAGGGAAAGTGGTGGAAGAGCTGGTGTTGTAACACCTGAGGTTAGAGTGCTCCAGAGATAAGTGTGAGCATTACAAGAGGAGATTCATAGAGGAATGAATCTTAATATTAGAGATGAAAGTGAGGATGAAGCTGAAGAAGAAGATCAAGAAGGAGAAGTCAAAGTTGTGAACCAAGAGGAAGAAAGACTTTTTTGGGCCATTTCCAAGATCGGAAAAAGACCTAAGATTGAGGTTCCTGCATTTTCAAGAAATATTAACCCAGAGGAGTTGATCAACTGGATCAATGAATGTGAAGAATATTTTGAGTATGAAGATATTGAGGATCCTGATAGGGTCAAATTCATAAAGACCAAACTAAAAGGTCATGCGAAGATCTGGTGGCAAGAGATTCAATTGGAGTGAAATAGAAGAGGGAAAGATAAAATCACAAGATGGGATCGAATGGTGGATAAATTGAAGCAGCGGTTCATTCCTGTTGATTATGAGCTTGACCTACTGAAGAAGATGCAAAGTTTGAAGTAGGTAGGAAGATCTGTTCAAGAGTATATAGAGGAGTTCTATCGAATCCTCATCAAAATAGGCCATGCAGAAGCTGACAAGGAGAAAGTTGCTCATTACCTTAATGGGTTAAGGCCGAGCATTTAGGAGGAGCTAAATCTAGTTTGAATAAATAGTATTGAAGAGGCATACCAGTTTTCCCTAAAAGTAGAGGAAAAGCTGAACAAGAAGTTCGAGAGAAGACAAAATGGAAGAGGTCACGCTGGACGATCTGGTGGACGGTCATATGGAGGCCAAAATGAAGATCCAAAAAAGAAGGATGAGGCTAGTAGCAGTCAAAATTAGAGAGGAAATAATTCCAATCATTTCCAAGATCAGAACAATAGAGATCAGAGAGGAAGAGGAAGAGGACAAGGTTCAAGAAGAGGAGGCTTCTGTGGAATGTGTTTTCACTGTGGAGAAGAAGGTCATAGGGCATTTGAATGTCCTCAATGCCAAGGAAGGATGGATAGGAGGAATGAAGGCTAGGCCAGAGTTGCACATGTAGATGAAGATGTCAGATCATCAAATTTTGAAGATGCTAAAAGAGGAGAAATGTTGATTAACAGAAGAGTCCTACTGAGTGGTGAGAATGAACTTAAACAAAGGAGGAGCCTGTTTCACACTAGATGCAAGTGTGAGGGTAAATGTTGTGATGTGATTATTGATAGTGGAAAAATTGATAATTTGGTGTCGGAAGAGATGGTGACAAAGTTGAAGCTCAAGAGACAGAAACACCCACATCCATATTGGATTGCCTGGGTGTAGGATGACCACAAGGTCATGGTCAGTGAATAGTGCCTAGTAAAGTTCAAGATTGGTGGGTACCACGATGAGGTACTATGTGATATCATATCTATGGATGCATGTCACATGTTGTAGGGTAGGCCATGGTAGTTTGACAAATGTGTTGTACATGATGGTCATATGAATACCTATTCCCTGACAAAGGATGGAGTGCGACATAAGCTAAAGCCATTGAAGGAGACCGAAGAAAAGATATGTGGTAATGCGAGAATAGATTTTGTTGATGGAGGAAAATTCCTAGATGGTATGAGGCATGAGCATGTGTGTTTTTCTTTAATTCCAAAAGTTGGTAAAGAGGAAGTAGAGGATGTACTTGTAGAGGTTGCAAATTTATTGAATGAGTTTTAGGATATTATATCTAATAATGTACCTGATGGATTACCACCGGTAAGGAGGATCAATCATCAGATGGATTTGATTCTAGGAGCCAGTTTTCCAAATAAGGCAGCACACAGAATGACACCAACAGAAAGTGAAGAGTTGAACAGACAAGTACATGAGTTGTTACAGAAGGGATTGATTCAGGAGAGCCTGAGTCCATGTGCTGTACCAGTAGTATTAGCACCAAAGAAGAATGGAGAATGGAGGATGTGTATAGATTCCAAAGCAATAAACAAGATCACAATCAAGTATAGGTTTCCATTGCCATGAATGGATGATATTATAGATTGTTTGAGTGGAGCTGTGTATTTCTCAAAGATAGATTTGAAGAGTGGATATTACTAGATTTAGATCAGAGAAGGAGATGAATGGAAGACTACCTTCAAGACAAAAGAAGGACTATATGAGTGGTTAGTCATGCCTTTTGGGCTAACCAATGCACCAAGCACTTTCATGCAGCTCATGAACGAGGTTCTGAAATAATTTATGGGTAAGTTTGTCATTGTGTACCTAGATGATATTTTGATCTTTAGTAAGACATTGGAAGAGCATATGATGCATATTCATATGGTGTTTGAGAAGTTAAGAGATGAGAAATTGTTGATTAATTTGAAGAAGTGCAGTTTTATGAAGAAAGAGTTAGTGTATTTGGAATTTGTAGTTTCAGCAGAAGGCCTAAAAATGGACCCAGAGAAGGTACAAGCTATCCTTGAATGGCCTACTCCAAGGAGTGCTACTAAGGTAAGATCTTTTCATGGTTTGGCTAGCTTTTATAGAAATTTTATCATAAATTTTAGCAGTATTTGTGGACCCTTGACTGAAATAATGAGAGGGGCTAGAAAAGAGTTCAAGTGGACTAATGGGGCAGATAAGAGTTTTAAATTATTGAAACAAAAGGTTACAGAACAACCTATAGCACTTCCAGATTGTAATAAGGTGTTTCAAGTAGACTGTGATGCTAGTGGTACTGCAATAGGAGCTGTTATGAGCCAAGAAGGTAAACCTATTGCTTATTTCAATGGGAAGTTAAATGATGCCAAGAGGAAATATTATGTTTATGATCAGGAATTTTATGCTATAGTTTAGGCATTGAAGAAGTGGAGGCACTATTTGCTTCCTAAGGAGTTTTTTTTGTATATTGATCATCAAGCTTTGCAATATTTGAATAGTCAAAGAAAGTTGAATCAAAGGCATTTGAAATGGGTTGAGTTTTTATAGAGTTATACATTTGTTTTGAAACATAGAAGTGAAAAGTCTAACAGGGTTGCAGATGCGCTTAGCAAAAGGAAACTATTGCTGACAAAGATGCAGATTGAGGTGGTTGGGTTCAAGGAACTCAAGAATTTTTATCCAGAGGATACCGATTTTGGTGAAGCTTAGAAAGCTTGTAAAGAACCTGTTAGTCTAGATAGAATGAAGTGGCTGGATTTCATCATTCAGGATGATATGCTATTCAGAGGGAGTCAGTTGTGCATTCCAAGAAGTTCTATGAGGGAGAATCTCATCAAGGAGAAGCATAGCGGAGGATTGGCTGGACATTTTGGTCATGATAAAACCCTTGCTTTGGTTAATGAGAATTATTATTGGCCACAGTTGTAGCAAGATGTCAAGAAGTTTGTACAGAGTTGTAGAGTATGTCAGATGGTGAAAGGAGTGAAGCAGAATATAGGGTTGTACCAACCATTACCTGTACCAGAGAAGCCTTGGGAGGATATCAGTATGGACTTTGTTCTTGGTTTACCAAGGACACAGTAGGGACATGATTCAATTTTTGTGGAGTTGATAGATTTTCAAAGATGACACATTTTGTTCCCTGCAAGAAGACTAATGATGTTGTTCATGTAGCGAAATTATTTTTTAGAGAAGTGGTGGGACTACATGGTTTGCCAAAGAGTATAGTTTCAGATAGGGACACTAAGTTTGTTGGATATTTCTGGTGTACATTGTGGAAGAAGTTGAAGACATATTTGAAGTTTAGTTCATCACATCATCCACAAACTGATGGATAGACAAAGGTGGTGAATAGGAGTTTGGAAAATTTGCTAAGATGTTTGGTTGGAGATAAGCCAATAGGATGGGATTTGATTTTACCACAAGTAGAATTTGCATACAATAATTCTATCAATGGGAGCACTGGTAAATCACCATTCTAGATTGTATATGGGAGTAGTCCAAGAAATGCATCTGAGTTGAGAAAGATAGATAAAGGAGAAATAAGTAGTGCTAAAGCTAAAGATTTTGCAAAGCACTTGAAGAACATCCATGAGGAGGTGAGGAAGCATATTACCAAGATGAATGCGTAGTATAAGGCTAAGGCAGATGTGAAAAGGAGGCATAAGGAATTTTAGGTTGGAGATGAAGTCATGGTTCATTTGCGGAAGGAGCGATTTTTGATTGGTACATATAACAAGTTGAAAATGAAGAAGTTTGGGCCATGTAAGATATTGAAGAATCATGATTCGGGAAATGCATATGAGGTCAAGTTGCCTACTGAGCTGAATATTTCACTAGTAATTAATGTTTCAGATCTAATAGAGTATCATGAAGGAGGTGTTGAAGATGAGGTTACAGGAGCATAGTGGAGTATTCCAGCAACCAGTTTAGATAACAAGAAGATTGAAGACATACTGGATAGTCATGTTGGTAGAAGCACAAGGAACAAGACATATGAAGAATATCTGGTCAAGTGGAAAGGATGACCTATTGAAGATTCATCATGGTTGACAAAGGAGGAGGTTAACGATCTTGGTTTTCCTCTACATGCCTAAGACGTGACAGGGTCACTTCTCAAATTACCCTGAGTGTTTGATGTAGGAGCATCCAGGGTGTAAGAGAAATCTTGCATCACCCAAAAATATTTCTATTTTTATATTCAATAAGGGCTATCTTGTGTAGAGCTGCTATTTATGGAAATTTTCTATTTTTAGTAAGTTGGTCATATGATCCCAGAATGTTCTAATTTTACATGTGGAGGTTCATCTCAGTCATATTAGCCTACCAGTAAAGTTTCATGGCTAGACTAGGTCTATTTTTTAAGATATTGAAGATTTTCGGTATTGGCAGCAAGGTACAGAAACTTTGAACTCAGTTTTGAAGGCTTTAGAGGCCTCGAATGAGGTCAAAACTTGGGTGACAGGTGCTTGCATGGGTCAAGCTTGTAGAGCGCTTTGTGGCATTTCTAGAATGGGGTTATAATAGTCAACCAGGTCAACTGGTGATGACTTATGGTCTCTGGAAGTCGGGCCACCTGAAATGGCAGAAAATAATTTTCCTTCAAAATTTTTGTTCGGGTTTCAAAAGTTATTTTGAGCTGACTTTGATGTAATAAATTGAAAAATAAAATAATTCTAAGTTTGGTCAGCCCTAAGGGCTAAATTTCTAGAACCTTCTCGGGTGATGGAAAATGCCTATATAAAGAAGGCCTGTAGTGTTGTCTAGGGCAATTCTGGGTATTGGTTCGAGGCTTTGTCCTACATAATATTGTAAGGGAATGCCCATGTGGCTTTGAATATTGTAATTCTAAAAGTTTGTAATTCCACATTTTTGGAGATAATAAGAAGCCAATTTTTTGTTCTTGCATATTGTTGTTGTTTCTCTATTTTTGTTATGTGTTTGTGGTATTAAGGGGAGCACCCTTCATCAGGAGTTCCCTATTTTTATCACCTCCATCACAGTTTGGTTTGGGGGGCTATGTTCCATGATGATTATTTTCCCCTGTTCATGGTTTTTTGTTGGAATAATATTTTGATGCAGGTATTCGACACTATACTCATTCTCCTATGATTCTGAGCTATTTCCATATCAGGTGGCTAGTGCATTTTTGAAGATAAATGCCTTCTTCTTCTCTTTGGTGGGATTTTTTGTGACTTCTTTTTCTCCAAGATGGTCGTCAGCTTCAGTTTTGGTTTCATTGATCTATCCAGATGTTTATTTGCACACTATGTTGTGCTTTAAAGTTGTAAATGGGTGCTGGGTTATTCTTATTGTAATTGGGCCTACAATTGGCTTTGGGTTATGGGCAGTTTAGATTTTGATATTTGTAAGTGTTACAAATGCAGATGTGCATTTCTATTTTGTATTGGGATTCTATTATGGATGTTGTAATCAAGTGTATTTATGGCCTTGGGGCTTTGGGTAGTCTAGGTACTATTCAGATAATCTAAAGTCCATTTTGTACTATGGCAGGTTATGAATAGAGTTTTCTTTCCTGGTTCTTTCTCTGAGAGCCCTTTTTGAACAATTTGATTAATATTAATATAAATAAAGTTTTTCTAAAAAAAAAAAAACTACATGAATTTAATATAAGGTATTTACTTTTTTTTTTATCAGTAATCGGTAACACCTCCTCAATACATCTATATTTATATTGCCACACTGCTCTCCTTATCTCTCCAAGTCTTAATGCCACCTTATCCTCCATCGTTGTCGATAATCTCCTTATATCTCCATCCTTATCCCTCCACCACTGTCAACTCCTTGTGGCAACCTCCTTATCCCTCCACTGCTGCTAGTGAAAATATCCTTATGGCTCCCTATGGCACCCCCCTCAACCCACCATCACTATTGGTCATCCATGACAACAACCACTTTTCACCTCCACCTTATCCTCCATTCCACCTCACCACCTCACTGCAATCCTTCAGTACCTGTGCCAATGCCATTTGCATATCCTATGCTTTAACACCTCTGCTAGTGTCATCTACACGCCCCACAATAACTAGACCCACTACCTCCACCTAGCCAACCATCTCGATCTTGCCATCAACATCCTCTGTGTACACCATGCTGCATGACCACCAATCCACTGATCACTTCCTCTGCATGTCACATCTTGACCACCATTCCATATATGCCACTTTCCATGCCTCAAGCTCTATGTAGCCAGGTTCCATCATCCTCCCTATCAATTCACCTTGTCCCTCCATGAATTCAAACCTAGGACATCCCTATTCACAAGGGTTCGCAACTACCATTGAGTTGTGAGCTCATGTTCATAAGGTATTTAATTATAGCATAAGTTATTTTTACTATATTTGTTTTCCTATTTCATTGATCCATGAATTTTTGTTTCTTAATTTGAGTTTGGTGTAAGATTTATGAGAAGACTCAAACAAATGTGGTGCATCATTCCCACTAGTTATTTCATTCATCTTCTATATTGAGCCCTATTGGACAAGGCACATGAGGATTTCAAATTTGATCACCAAGCCATGCTTAAAATACCTTGCAAGGTGAGCATACTTAAGAAAGTCTGTGGTTTCTAGTCAATAGAGACAACTGTAAAAAATGATACACTAAACATTAAAGATGAACAAAAACACAATTAAAACTTTAAATTAGCACACATGCACACATCGTGTCATGGAGTAAACAATGTTGACGGGGAAAAAATGTAGAGTTTGCATGAAAAATATTGCTAACAAATCATAATGATAATGGCTTGATTTCTTTCCCATAGCCTTCAGTGGGTGAGAAAAATCATCAATTCTATGATAAAATAGCCATTTGGTATAAAAAGAACAAGGACAAAACAAAACCCATAGGAATTTAGAGAGATGCGTTCATCAAGGGATGAAAAAGAAAAATAGTGAAAAGACAAAAGAAACATACTATTCTTTTGTCAATGGTGTGTTTGTCCTGGAGAACCCTATCAAGAAATCCATTTCTACTTCTACAAGAAATATACAAACTCCTCTATGTAAAATAGTTGAAACCCTGACTGATGCAGATGATGGTGATCTAACATTTGCTTCTCATCAACTGTATAAAAAAATTCATACAAAGATTATAAAACAACTACTCACAAAAGGTTTACATTGTTACTAACCTTTGTCATGGTTGGATATCTTGTTATTAGTTGAAAGTAAATACCTGGCACACAACATATTCATAGTTAAAATGAGTGTTTGTTATTGTATTACATAATCAAATGAATCAATCTACAAAAAAAAAATAGCATTCCAAGATGGTTGATAAAATTATTTGAAACACAGTTAACTGAAGAATGCAGAGAGAGCAGGAGTGCAAGATGGGTTTCTCCAAAACTTGATTAAAGTAAATTATATATGATGTGAAAAATTTCTTATGAGACCCATATCCAAAGACAAGGAACCAAAGGACAACCTTTACCTTTGGGGCTGAATATTCTTCTCAAGAAGTAGGGATGTATGATTATGCCTAACCTTTAAAGCCTTCAATCAAATCATAAATGTCGGTCAAGCAATGCATGAACAACAAGTTATGTTGTATTGCAAATTTTCAAGTAGAACAAGCATTTTCTAAATAAGAACAAAGGATTTTCATTAGTAAATAGCAGTCCATAATGAGTAAGCAGTGAGATTCATTCAAGAAACAACAATAAATAGAAGATTGCTCATTAAGAATAGTAGATAGATCATAAAGAAGTGTATTCAAAAGTGGAACAATAGGTTTTATCAAAGAAAAGTGGGTATCATGGTTCTAAACATCAAGATTTATATGAGAAACATCAAGTTTCATGATAAGAGATGGGGTTTCCTTTGTTATAAGATCTTCATGCTTTAAGATAAGGATTATTTTCTAAGCTCTCATTTTTTAAGACAAAGATTAATTTTCTTGATACAGTAGATTCATTAAATGGGTTTTTCACCAATTCATGGTGTTCATTATTCTAACACAGGAAATCATTGTCCTTGGGATAATCTCACTATTTCAAAGATATGATATCTTTTTATTGCTATCAAAAAATAGATCTAAACATATGTTTAAGAGGAGAGTAGTCATGGTGAAAAAAATAGAGATCAACAAGATCATAACAGTCAAGGATATCCAAATGCTAGGAATAAAGAGCAAACATCCATGACAAGAGTGAGTGACACTTTTAGAAAATTTTACCTCCCTATATGCAATATTAACAAGTGAAGGTGATGAGTGAAAATATATATGGGGCATCTCTATCCTTAATGAGTGAGATCAACTTTTCACCTGCACATTATACAACACATTAAATAAAACTTATCAGTAACAGTGCAGCCATAAAATGAAGATTAAAATAATGATTTCAAATATGTTGAAGACAAAAAACATTGATTCATTGTAATAGTGTATATCAACAGTGTTTTAAGATAGGTATGCACCTCTATGACAATGAGATATCAATAAAAGACAACGATGTTCAATACAAGTTACTGCTATGACAAACAAGGTCATTTATATTACAGAAATCTTGAAGATGAGAAGAGTAGTTAGGAGCATAGTTATGAAGAGTCACGACAAAAGGAAAATAACTAAGAAATTCAGAAAATATCAAGGGAAATGATGAAAACACTGACAGTATGTGATAACTATTAGAAAAGATATGAAGTGGATGAAAGAAATTTTTACACAAATGTTTCTAGTATAGGAGTTCTTATGATAGATTTTCACTTTTATTAGCTTTCATCATATGAATGAAGTTCTAGGTTGCATTACTTGTGAAGAAAATATTCATGATTTCGGTAAACTTACTATTGGTAGTTGGGTAAGAATGACACCTAGCATCAAATGGAGGATGATTGGGTTGATCTACAAGTCTGTGGAAAATAGTGTCATTTAGAGGGACTTTACATGAAGATTAGGTCCTAGATGATATATACCATTACAAAAACAAAACAAAATAAAGTGACAGTCATGATAACCCAATCAAAAGGATGTTTAATGGAGTATGAGGTCTTGTGAATATGATAGTGGTAAGAAAGAGATACAAAAGGAAAGAAAGAGATACTCCAAATTTTCTAGATACACAAGGAAACTAAAAATTCATTGGCTAAGACCTAAGATTACAAATGAAATTCCCCAGCAAAGCATACAAAATGTAATATTTACAAGGTGACTTGTTACCTACACACTTTAATGGTTAAAAATTAAAACTTTATCATTCATAATCAATTAAAAAACTCATAAGAAGGAAGCTACCTAAGACAAGGTAGTAGGGAAGTAGAAGGGGTAGGAAGAAACATGAGAATGAGTCATTCAGAGGCATATAATAATTTTTTATCTAGATTTTTAGGCTTAAAGGTAAGTGCTTTATAAAATTTCCCCATTCACTCTCTTATCTATAAATCTAATTTGATGAACATGGTGATGTAGATTGGTTGATGAACATGTTTAAGAAGTAAAATATTTCTTAAAGTGAATGAGAAATAATATGGAATAAGTAGGTGTTTTTGACCATTGAATCTACGTCATTGGTTTAGTTTGAGCTTCACTTGGTTTTGAGAACATTTTAATATTCTCTACTTAAAAAGGCAAACCACATGAAGGTGGAAGCTCATTTGGCCCCTCCCCCCCTAACATCACTCTAAATTACCCATTAACATCTACTAACATTCATTCATCCATTTTTGAAATATAACATTCAATCATTATAATCACATGATAACATTCATGAACACACAACATTCATGAAGAATTGTGAAGGTTTTATAGACGTAGGTTACTGAATCATCATCTTTGCACTGGTACTCAATCTAGAAACCCTCATATGTATATAGCCACTCTAGAAAATCTCCACATCAAGAAAATCTCCACAAAATCCCCTTCTAGCCTCCACTACATATACGTCTTCTCATAATCTAAAAACTCTCCATCATTGATTCTCATCAATGTACAAATAAAATTGTGAGAAAATGCTTAATCCCTAATTCAATCTTTGACAAATAGAATTGTGCTAGAACACTTAAAGAATATGGAAAGCTCACAATGTTTAGAGACACACTTGAGTCCAAGTGCCATGTACAAAAAAAATAATTTTTCCTATTTGGATAGTAAGTCTAATTTAACTATATATATATATATATATACATATATATATATATATATATACATATATATATATATATATATATATACATATATATATATATATATATATATATATATAGACACACATATATATATATATATATATATATATATATATATATATATATATATATATATATACATACATATATATATATATATATATACATACATATATATATATATATACATATATATATATATATGTCTATATATATATATATACATATATATATATTTGTCGACTAGGCACAATAAAAAGTGACATCGTAATGAAAATTGAAAATTACTTACATTATTTAGCGTAAGTTTCGGATGCAACTCCCAAAATTTCACATACAAAATAAAATTTAATTCATAAATGCAAACTTTGAGAAAATAGAGTTGTTAATGTTTTTTCTGCCTTTTCTAAAAGTGTAAGCCCCAATGCTCGTATAAAAATCCTTATATGTATGTATATAGTCACTCTATATTATTCAATAGATGTTGGCAAGTGATCCTTCTTAGCTATTGTTGTTGGTATGTATTTTAATCTAAAACAACAAAAACTAAGAAGGGTCACTTGCCAACATCTATTGAATACAAGGTACTCCAACCATTTCCATGATGATAACTCTCCATCATTGATTCTCATCATTGAGATTTTTATATGAGCATTGGGGCTTACACTTTCAGAAAAGGCAGGCAAAACATTAACAACTCTATTTTCTCAAAGTTTGCATTTATGAATTAAATCCAGTATGATATTGTGTCATCCAATATGCTCTTGTATGATCCAAAACCTACAAGGAGAAAAAGGTATGATGTAAAATGTGTTATCAAGCACTAACCAAACGATCACTAGCACATTTCGTGCATGGATGAGAAAAAGTATCCAAAGTTTCTAGATTCTGAGAAGAGGTATGAGTGGAGGCCAAAGAAGGGATATTTGTGAAGGTTTTATATATGTAGGTTACTGAATCATCATCTCTGCACTAGTACTCTATTTGGAAACCCTCGAATGTATATAGCCACTCTATATTATTGAGCTTCTCCTTAAATTATTGAGCTTCTCTTTGTTTCGAGAATAGTTTAACATTCTCTAATTAATAGGGCCAACCACGTGAAGGTGGAAGCTCATCTAGCCCCTCCTAGGAGCCTCTTATGACTGTTTATGACATTTTAAGACCTCTAATATGTATTCTTAATGATCGTAAAGGGTTGTAAAGGGTCATAAGGGGTCCTGGGACATAACATTTGAGAAACATAAATTTAGGCATCATGGTCACAATTTTTTGGAGACACAACATAATTGAATGGTATACCCAGATGATGCAACGCAACCACTACTCCTCCAGTTCCAAGTTGACACTACAGGATCCAAAAACCATAGATAAGGAATAAATTTAGAGAGCGGAGGAGGAGGGCCATAATGACTGAAATAATATAGGGACCCTGTATTATTTTGGTCGTTATAGCCCTCCTCCGCTCTCTAAATTTATTCCTTATCTATGGTTTTAGGATCCCGCAGTGTCAACTTGGAACCAAAGGAGTAGTGGTTGTGTTGCATCATCTAGGTATACCATTCAATTATGTTGTGTCTTCAAAAAATTGTGACCATGATGCCTACATTTATGTTTCTCAGCTGTCATGTTTATGTGCATGTTCTTTATGTGTTTGGCTTCTCTCCCTTGCATCCAAAATAAGATTTTCCCAATCTGAATTGAGAATGCAAGTGCAACAAGTATGTATGTTTTATGAAACACCTATCCACAATAGAATGGGAAGACATCTTTCTAGCTCAAGCCTGGATCCTTTGGCAATTAGCTTCATAATAAATGAAGTAGATGAGACCTGAGCAATTAGCTTCCCAAGAAAAATCTCATAAATGAACTATGTGTACATCAATTCTCGTGCCCTCTGTGCGTACCTAAATGATATATTTGAAACAAGGGTAAATCTTAAAGAAGTTAAATTTGCATCATAGTCTATAGTTGTTGCAGCAGTAGAGCATCAGGCACCACCTTTAGCATAATATGATCACCTATCCACAACGACCAAACTTTATAAAACATACAAACCTGTCTAGTGATCATATTGTGTTGAAGGTGGTGCCTAATGCTCTACTACTGCAACAACTATAGACTGTGATGCAAAATTAACTTCTTTAAGCCTTACCCTTGTTGTTTCAAATATATCATTTAGGTGCGCACAGAGGGCACATGAATTGGGGTACACATAGTTCATTTATGAGATTTTTCTTAGGAAGCTAATTGTTCATCTCTCATCTTATTCATTTATTATGAAGCTAATTACCAAAGGATCTAGGCCCAAGCTAGAAAGATGTCTTCCCATTATGTTTAAGCCATATTCCTTGTTCTTGTCAAACTTCCTTGGTCATTGCAACTCGCTTGGGCATTCCAACATGAATCCTACAAGGGGACCTCTCTTTCCCATCTCGCAGCTTGGGCATTGCAACATGAATCCTATTGAGACAACTATTGATCCTGTAGCGGTAAAGAGAATCCCCATATTTTATTAGCCTAACTTAGTCTTTGGCCACTTTGGCAATGAGATTGTGAGTAGTATTGATTTGGCCAAGGGCCAAATTGTTCCTAAAATTATACTGCACCATTTTTTCTCTCTTTCTCTTTTCCTGCACTGATTCTTCCCCAAATTTGATCGCTCAGTCAGAAAACATAAAAAAGGGTGCTTAAACTCACCAAGACTCTTCACAAGACTTCTAATGTTTGTAAGCTATACTTGAAAAAAATTGCAAGTTTGTTGTAATATCTTGGTAGTGATGTCGCAGTTACTATGTTCCCTTGTTAACACCAAATTACAAACTTGGAATGAAGGTTTCATATTCAACAACATTAGTAGTGCAATAGAAATTTAATTTAAAAGTTGGAAGACAAATAATACAAGGCAAGGCCAATAACTGGTGTTGTCTAATGCACCATTTCCTATGTCTTTCACCCAAGACAGTCACTGTTCCTTGCCTCCTTTCACCTTCCCTGAATAAGCACTTATAGGCCTAGGTAATACAAGGAAAGGCTTCTCCCACAAGTCACATTAAACACAAAAAGTGGGAGAGCCTAGGAAATCATTGGTTCTTCAAGATAGATTGTTTGCACGCCAAGCATTGTATAGGAACAATCAATAAAAGGACTGAAATTCTTTGATTTTAAGACTTCAAAATAATATAATCAGTACATGGAATGATTAAAATTTATAATACCAATCAATGAATGATTTTACTATCAATGTTGCATTGAATAGAGAGTTTAATAATATAAACACTAGACTGTGTCTTCACGAGCAAAGAAGTGACTATTTGAAAATAATTGAAAGTTTATTGCTTGGTAGTTCATTACATTGTCTTCTTCAGCCATACACACCTCCCCACAACTTCTAAGACTCTTGTCCCATAAAAATCATGTACAAAACTGAGTAAAATCCCTTTACAAACTGATTTTCAACTTCTTAACCTGTACAGTCAGTTATATGACTGTTACAACTAGTTATTCGTTTGCATTGTTGTCTAGTTGACAACTAGTTGTCAACTTCGACCACTTTAATCTTTCTTGCATCATATTTAACCTTTCAAAAGTTTTTGGGTTCCTATCCTAATCCCCTAAACTCCCTAAACCTCTACTAAACCCTCATTTATTCCTTTAGGCCATAATTACATAAAAATGCAATTTTACATCTTTTTGGCATCTTTGAACTTGGAAGTGCAATTACATGATAATAATGACATCAATGGCCATATAAAAAACTTATACATACCTATAGGTCCTTGACCCTTACATAAATCCTTGGATCACTCAAGTGACCCCATAAATCTATACTGTGTCATAAATATCCCATTTTGACATAGGATAAGAGCATAGTGATAGAAGATACATCCATTTTGTGCATAACCTAAAGTCATCGTATTCCATGAGAGTGCATCTTTTGAGAAATTTTTTTTGAACATTTCAAGGGACCAGTAGTTCTACAATTAAATCATCATAACTTTCCCATTACTTAACCATCACACATGGAACAGACTATCTTCAAACTGACAATATGTTGCATGTGTAGTACAAAACTATTAGTAATTGGCAGATTAAATGTAGATAATTACTAATAAATTAAGCATATTATTACTATGCTTAATGTTCCATTTAAATGCTAGTATATAAAGAAGACAATTAGAAGACAATGAAGATTTGTTTGACCAATAGTCTATAGAATTAGATCTTTTTTTGGCTAGGTCAAATCTTCCTTCGTGCTAGTAGTCTACAGAATTAGACCTTTATTTTAAATGCATTAAACACAAAAAAAAAAATTACAAAATTGAACCAATGGCATGTTTACAACAAAGAAATAGAATGATAATAATATGCTGAAAATTCTATTCTGTTTAATATACGCCAAAGGACCAGTCTCAACAATTCTTAAACATACTTTATCTAATATGATGAATTCTTAATAAAGGTCTAATTCTGTAGATTGCTATCATGAAGGAAGATTTGACCTAGCCAAATCTTCCTTGTACCACACAAAAAACTATGTGATAACTATGTCTACTCCAACCTTAATTTTTTAAGAATTCATCATATCAGATAAAGTATGTTTAAGAATTGTTGGGAGTTCTATTAGACCTTTGTTGTAAACATGCCATTGGTTCAATTTTGCAAATTTTTTTTTTGTGTTAAATGCATTTAAATGGAACATTAAGCATAGTAATAATATGCTTAATCTATTAGTAATTGGCAGATTAAATGCAAATAACACCTTTATCGGTTTATCATGTTTAATGAGTAGTAATTACAAATTGATTCTTATCCGCATTGTTATAAATTTACTATTAGACTAATTCTATAGGGTACTTGACTTTTGCTTGCGTGCGCGAACTTGGCCCTAACTCTACATAGTAATAATATGCTTAATCTGCCGATTACTAATAGATTAAGCATATTATTACTATGCTTAATGTTCTATTTAAATGCTAGTATATAAAAGGGATGATCAACAAAGACCTTAAATGATTGATCCTAGCTAATTCCTATTGGAAATTGAAGCTACTCTAAAATTTTATTCCTTTTGGGCATTTTTCGATTGCTCTCATTTACTTTCTCTTGAAGGAAACATAAATAAGGCAATTAAAAAAATATTTATTTAAACTCAAAGCATATTTAGGGGACTCGGATTTTTTTGGTAGGATTTTTATTCTAAGTTTTACAAGCATTCTTGTACCTGTGATGTCACCGAAGAGATTGTGCCATCTAAAAGTATTAGAGGCAATGATAGATTTCGATATGAAAGGCATCTTACAGAGCTTCATCTCAGATTCTAATGACTTGGATGGAGAGAGGGCATGGATCCTAGACACGTCGATGTGAATTTTACTGAGTTGAAGCATTATATATGCCACCTTAATATCCAAAGAACTGTATCACACAAAAATAAATGAGTGTTGTGAGGTTTATGCACACACTAGTGTATATCTAATTTTAGGCCGAGGACACATGGTTATAAAAGGAAAATGCCTATGTTAGTTTATGCACTTTGACCTTATTCCTTACTTTAATATCTCTAGTTAATTGACCATTTTATGGACACCCTATGAGTCAGTCATCTTACCAAATCAAGTGAGTTCCCTCATAGACATGTGTTGTATCAAATATGAATGTATATTGATTTTTTGTTTCTTGTTAAATCTCCGAGTGAAGTTTTACCAATGGTTTTTGCTTTATTTTTTGGTAGCTATCAGGTGAAGTTGTATCCCTGTATTCTGCATTTATTTTCTTGGAGAATCTTGGGCAAGGTTATTTGAAGATATTTTTCCCTTCTGTCTTGATAATTTTAGATGAGATTATGTCAATTTATTTTGTTATGTTCTTTTTCTTAGTAAATCGTGGGTGAGGATAAATTAATTTATTATGTTTTTTTTTTGATAAATCTTGGATAAGGTTTAAATCAATGTATTTTTCTATTTTTTTCATGACAAGTTGTGGACAGGTTTAAATGAATGTATTTTATTGTTTTAAAATTGATAAATCTTGTTTGAGGTTATATCAATGTATTTTGCAGTTTTAAAGGCAATTCTTGGGTAAGGTTGTATCAATGGATTTCACTCATTTTTCTCTTATCAACTTATGGGTGAGGTTATATCAATGTGATTAGTCCTTATTGTTTTTTGGGTAAATTTAAGGTTGAGCTAATATGTTTTTTTGCTATTTATGTGAGATTAAATCAATATATTTTTTTATTTTTTCTTGGTGAATCTTGGATGGGTAAGATGGATCTTGGGTGAGTAATATGATATAAAAGTGGTAACACATATTTTTGTGATGTTAATGTATTTTGGTTTTCTTTTTCTTGATGAATCTTGGACCAAGTGATCTAATTGCCAGGACACAACCTTGTCCAGGTGCTTAATGGACTTATGGGTTGCCTTCATGTTGTCAAGGAATTTGAACCATAAGTATGCATTTAGAGTTTATTTTGTTAACATTAGACCATAACCCCTTGACCCTGACCCTGTAGAAATGTGTCATCGGCCATCCTAGTACTTTAAGTGCTCTATGTTTTGTTCCAACAAGAAGAGTAAGTTGTCTATGTGATTGTATCTCTTTAAGGTATTTCTAATCAATGCACTGAATATGTTGAAAAAATACTGTCAGGTCTGCATAAACCAAGCTTAAAATTTTTTTCTTAGCAATTGATTTTTTATGTTAAAATGGCTTAGGGTTCAAACTTTACTCCTCAATTATTAGTATGTCCAAGTTCAAAGCTGGATTTTCTTGAGGTTGTCGACACTGATGACTTGGGGATTACACTTGATCGCTAGAGGAATCATCACATCTATGAAAAAAGTGAAAAATTCCTATTGTTCTACTTTTTTCCAAAAGCTAGACAATTTTAGCAACTGGAGTATCATACCAAATCACATAAGAAATGATCCTAGATATGCTAATGATAACAACTCAATACATAGTCCTGTATACCTGGGCTAGAAAGAGGGTTTGCTATGCATTAATCCATTGTGTGTGAGGGTATAGTCATGTTAAATGACTCTCAAAACCTTCAAAACATGTGATAATTCCTTCAAATATCTTACGGAATCCTTCTAGTCTTTATCCAATCATAATTACATGAGAAAAATTATAAAACTTCAAGGTAAAGTCACAGTTTGCAGTCACAGTGATTATTATCCAATATAAACACATGGAATAGTGATTCAAAAGAATCTTCAATGCATTCAATAGATGAAAATGAATGTTTGAAGCTATTCCTTAGGGACATGTCACATTTTTTCTTGGTTTGTTTTATAACTTGACTGTAGTAATGTGTGTATGAATGCATTGCCCAATCGCAATGGATGTTGCATAGATTGTGTTGAAGATGACGATTCATGTTAGCATAATGTTAGGTGGTAGCTTTGAAATATTTAATGTGGCTGACCTATGACGTTAACCAAGTGCAAATTATCGATCACTTCAAAAAATTGGTAGGCTTATCATTCTTGGTCAACATCGGACTTGAGAAGGCTTCGAAGGAAAAGCCCCTTCGAGATGGAGAAAACATAGATCCGAGTGAAAAAAAGAATCATTTTTCAAAGATAAGTTAAAGATATTGGAGTAAGGAAAAAGAACTAGAATGTAAGTTTCTTTCCTTTATATGTTTTTGGGTTTGTGTAGATTTTTAACCTGGTCTCAAAAATCAATAAAGCCAAATTAATCAATAGGTGTTTAAAATCACCAAGGAAACAACTAGGGAACATATACGCATATTGAAAATAGAAATCACACAAAGACTGTTAACACATGAGTCACATCCATACACACACCATTCTATCATACCCGTAAGATTTTAAAAACTCCAAAAACCCTAGTTGGTTAAGTTTAAAATGAAGATTTTATTGCTCACCGGTCCGCACTTTCATGATATTCAACCACTGGTTTGAACTTACTTGCGTATAGGAGCATGGTGTTGACGTAGTGCAACTTACCACCTTATACTGCTCCAACACTCCTTTTCTCACAAACTATGCCAAAATGAAATAAAATGAAATGTGTTGGTAGGCGGGATATGTATAAAATTTGACTTTTTTTTAACTTTTATTCCTGTGTTGGTCAGATTTACGACCACTCCTTAGGGTCATAATTCCGACCAACATGGAAATAGATTTTTTTAAAAATCAAAATTTTCCTTCTATAACCGACTGTGGAAAATCATTTTACAGCTTGGTTAGAAATGTTGGTCTAAAAAGTGGGTCAAATATACTAGTGAAATAATAAAACATATAATTAATGCAATGACATAAAAGTAAATAACATCAAACATCCACACATGCATCACACATAACACAATGATTTTTCTAATGAAAAACCTTGGTTAGAGGGATAAAACCATGATATGAATGAAACCCACAAGTCCTTCACTGTAATAAAATTGTTTTCCTTGTTAGGAGCTACAAATACCCTTTTTGAGGGTTCACCCTATTAGGAGTGACTAGTACACTGTTAGGAGTTCAATGAGATTGTTGTGGTCCCACAACCATGCTCCCTTTTACCTCTTGGCTTCATGCCCCCCACTTACTTTAGCTTGTCTCTAGGTCTTTGGTCTATCTTGTCTCTTTTTGTTTTGTAGTTAGTTTTTCTTTATTTTCAGTCTTGTCACACTTTTGCACTTTCAAAGGTCTGAAAGTGTGAAAGGTCTGAGTTGGCGATAGTCTAGAGCAGCACTCTATCATCTTGCCTTAGGCATTTTCGGACCCATGTGGTTTTCAGACTTTGAAAAGTCAGGAGGTCCGACTCCCCAAAAGGGAGTCAGCCTTTCGGAGGTCCGATACCCCCGAAAGGCTGATTGGCAGGGGGCTGACATCACCTGTTGATTTACCTATATAAGGTGCAAGCTAGGTTTTTAACTCTCATTCGTTCGCTTTCCAGCCTATCATTTTTTCAAAGCTTTCTTGCACGTCATTGCTTCTAGTTTGTCACCTCGGTCTCACTTGTCAGTTTTCATCCTCTGCTTGCTTCAAGGTTGGTCTTTCTTTTCTCCCTCTCTCCCCTTCATTTTAATTTCTTTTTTCTTTGGTGTGTAGTTAGGGCTTTTTGCTTTGTAGGCCTAGCTAGGGTTTTCGGCCTGTTGTTTAGGATTAGTTTGTTTCTCCTTAGTCCGGTTCAGCCTCGGGGGTCGTGAGGTTGTCCCCTCTGACTCCTTGGCCCAAGTTTGTGGTCAAACTTGATTGTCAGACTCATTTTCAAGTCCGATGCCAAAACCCTAGTTTTGATCGCATGGTTTTGGACCTTCATGGTCCAAAACTTTCAAACCTCTATCAAAAAGTCTCATAAGTGTTGTTGTTTTGGTGTTTTCATGTTGTCTCACACTAAAACATCCGCTCATCTGATTTTCCGAAACCAAAGGTCCAAAGTTTTTGACTAACTCTAGAGCTCAATCGCCTATGCCATTTTTAGCATTTTGGCATTTTCATACACCGAAACTCTTGTTTCTCTAACTTGCCAAAGTCTATACGCATACCAAAATGTTTGTAAATTTTGATACACTAAGGCATGTTTTAACATTTTGGAGGTTTCAGACTTTGAATATTTTACACCTTCGATTCCATGAAAGGCCGAAAAGTGGGTTTCCTTAATCATTTTTTCTCAAAAGCCTTCTTTTCCCATTTTTTACCCTTTCGGCCTTTCAGAGGTCTTCCACCTTCGAAGGTCCGAAAGACTGAAAAGGTCAATCTACAATGAGAAAAAAGTATATACTAGGGCTATTCTAAATGGAGAGGTAGACAGAGATGAAAATGAAGATATTGACTTCAAGACTAGGCATAGATCACTCGCCCATTTCATATGGAACCTATGCCCATGAAACAACTACCGGAGCAGTCCTCCAAGGAGAAAAAGAAGAAAGGAGAGAAGGTACTGAAACCATAGTTTAAAGAAGCTACTCCCCTAAAACCTAAGATGGTATACAAGCATGAGAGTCCTACTTCTTATGGTTTGGCCACTCATTCCAAGAAGGTTAAGACCAGAATGATAGGGAGCATAGCACCTCCAAATGTACCTTTTTCCAGTAGCCATGAGTCTCCAACTATAGCAAAGAAAACTAAGTTTAAGATAATAGGACCTAAGTCGACTGGAGTGATCAAAAGCAATCTATACAAAAGAAAGAAAGGATCAACACCTACACAAATGGACACCCTACTAGAGGATGATGAGGATGAAATGGATCAAATACCTCTTAGTAGAAGAACATTGTCTACAGGATCGATGAAGAAGAGGAGAGTAATGGATGATGATCCAGAAGGTTCCAAAGGGGCAACTCAGGAGGAACCAATAAACCTAGATACCTTGGGGGATGATGAATTTGACATCATAGACTTCGAAGGGCTACATGGTTTCCAAGAATCTGAGCAGCAAGCTCCAGGACAGTCAGTGAATTTTGACTCTTTCCCTATGCAATTCACTAGTCCTCATGATAAGGTGAGAGAGCCCACTTAACTGGGATCCCAAGAAACACCCAAGGTATAGAAGGAAACCATGAAGCTAGATAAAGAATCTTCTATTGGTACTACTTTCAAGGAGGATACAACTGCACAAGTCCCCTTGGTTTCACCCAGAGTTCATCCTCCACCTCCACCTATGCATTCAACCCTGCTCCTACCTCCACATCAAATACCACCTACCACTCCACTTCTACCTTTGGTTCTAACCACTCCACTGCTGTAGCAGCCTCTGCCATCTCATGTCCCTATGCTAACTCCGCCTCCTCCTCAAATGCCTTCACCCACTCCCTTTGTTGCCCCCACTCCATCTCTTGTCCAAAATGAAGTAGTGTCACAAAGTTCACAAGAGCCTAAGAAAGAAATAGAGGCAGCTGGTGAGCATATGGAAGAAGAACATGTAGGATCTGAGGAGTAGGCTGAGATTGTACTGGAGATTGTGGATAGGTTCTGAAAAGCACATCTAGAAGTTCTCCCCAGTCAGTGAGCAACCAGTCTAGAGTTAGTCAAATTTTGTGTAGAGAAAATGCAGTTTCTATACTTAGCCATTTTTTGCAGAGCCTATTTTTGGCCTTTCAACCCTAGAGAACTTTCGGCCTCCAAAAGTCTAAAGTTCAAAATTAGGAATGAAGGACTTGACACTTAGTTATCTTTGGGGCTTGGTTTTTTTGGACCAACTATCAGGATTTGGGTATTTTTTGGCATGTCCAAAGTTTAATTCGAGTTATCTCAGAGTTCATTTTCTAGTCAACTAGGCTTCTTTTTTGGGGGTCATTTCTGCATGATTTTGGGATCTCTTCCAGTTGAGTCCACATACTAAAGCTACAACCAAGGATCAAGGGTAGAATCATGAAGATTATCAAGAGCATGCATGAGTTCTAGCTCCATTTTCGAGATGTCTAATGCATGATTTACTCAAAGTTTTGTAATGCACAAGGTTTAATTCCGTGCCAGGGTAGTTTAACTAAGTTTAAGAGGTAGTTTCATTAATGTAATCTCTAGTTTAGAATTTATTTCCAAGTTTCATGTAGCCAAAACCCTAGCTGTGAAAATAAGAGCACAACTCTATAAATTGTAATAAAATGATGCAATGAGGGTCGATTTGATCATTAATGCAATACATACAATTCGTGATTCATTCAGGGTGTGATATTTCTTCTATCTATGTGAAATTTGTGAATGTTTAATTTTCTCATTCTTTATTTCAAAGAGCCAATTGATTGTTTAATGATTTTAAATTTGTGATTATTAGTTTGGTGTTTGATGGTATTACATTGCTGTGTTGTGACAAATTTCTGAGAAGATTATTCTTTTGGTGCTTGAAGATTAACTTGTCTCACATGTGCGCACATCTATGGTGGCTTCATGATCTGATGAGTTTTGGCTTATCATATGTTTGTGTTTGTTTCATTCCACTGATGATTGCATCCATATAGCTGAAGATTTTGATATAATCTGATCTTTATTTTGTGGGTTTCTTCATCTTCTCGGTCTCTTAATTTGCATAGTGGTGTGATGCTAGTTTATGTCCATTAGTTTCCTTTTCAACAATTGCCTTCAATTTCTTGTTACCTACTACTTCCTACCCTCTTTTTCAAGTCATTTTTAGTAGATTAAATTAGATTACATTGCTTTTATCTCTAAATCAGAAAATCCAAAAAGAGAAACATTGTGGTACTCTAAAGTTTTTTTTACAGTTTTCCTTGAGAGAAGAACTAGCAAAGGCCTCCTTGTTAACCTATTTACATTTGTCTTCCATTGAGCTATCCAAGTGGTTGAGACCAGCCAGAAGGAACCTTGAGGTTGATTCCATCAATCTTCCAAGAGGGGAATTTTCTCGCGTAAATTCCTAGTTGTTGTCTTCGTGTAAAAATGATGCTCAATAGAAGTGGTGCTAGAAAGAGGGCCCTCAAAAGGGAAACTCCAGAATATCAGATCGTTCTCTCCTGAAAGGTTTGAATGAGTCCTCAGATCTTCACCAAACAAAGGGGAATTCCTTGAACTTAGAGAATTTTGTAGGCCTTGCAGCAATAGAACAAAGCATGGAGAGGATACTTCAGATCATCTTAATCTTCCTCCATTTCCAACCATTGCTTTCTTTCCTACTACTCCTCCACCACCAGCCCCGATGGCATTTTTCACAAATGTGCAAAGTCCTCCATTGGACATACAAGGATAGCTCCACTAGCTGCCCAAGAATCCTGAGCAATTATGCCCATGTTTCATATATGGAGAATCCACAACAGTGAAAGAGCATGTTTAGCGCATTCAAGCAATTGTGCAATCATAAGGAGATTTCTCATCAAGACGTCATGTGCCTCCTTTTCCCCTACACACTAGGGGAATTTTCATATAATTAGTATGTAAACTTTCCACAAGGATCCATCACCACATGGGAAAAATTTGAAACAAAATTTCTTAACCAATTCAATTTGTATGTGGATCTGACAACTCTTCATCACCAGTTCATCTTAGTGAGAAAGGACCTCAATGAATCAATCACTATGTTCAATCATCATTTTCATAAAATGTACGAAAAAATTGAGGCTCCTTATACCATACCAGTTGGGGCTTCTATACAAGTGTACTTGCATGCCTTAGATCCATTAACGTCCATATTTTTGACAAGGCTACCCCCAGGTAACATAGACACTCTAGAAAAGGTATGTGATGAGGCTATCACATTTACCCAACAAATGGATCTGCAAGTAGGTGAAAATTGTGGTATTCCACCAACATTAGGGAATGTTGCTATGACTAGTCCATTCACAGCAAGTAGCCAATTTCTAGTGCAACATACCTCGAGGCTCAATCCAGTACCAGCTCCATACGCGGCTGCTCCACCACTAGCCATCACATACCTTGGGTATGATGCACATAAGGAAGCCCTGTGTGAACAAAAGATTGTTGTTCCAAATGAGCCAGATCATGCTCTAGTGAACAAGTTGGATTCCATGAAAAATACATTGTCCCAGTTGACCAGAGAGATCACCAAAATGAAGCTCAACCCATCCCAAAACTAGGGAAACTACCAACACCTGACTGCTGCCCTAAATACCTACTCCTAAAACTAGAATCATAATTATGGAAATTACAATAATAACAACAACAATAATAGAGAAGGTTATGGGAACACTATTAGGAATGAATGCTAAATATATCCTATGGGAGAATATTTGTAGCCATTCTGTAGCAGTTATTGTTGCATTCATGACTGTGATTGTCATTGATGTCAACACAGTGATCTATTGGAGATTAGTAGAGAAGCAGATAGTGTTTGAGTTAGTGTACTTGGGATATTTAAGATGAAGCTATGTGGAGTTGAGGAATTACTTTATGATGTTCTATAAGATCGTGGTATGTGATATCTCCTAATCATGGTATGTGATTTTATGATATTCATTACTTTATGATTTGTGGAAATCGGATGATATCTCCTAATCAGGATGGAATCTGATCATGCACAGTTATGAGGTAGTTGAAGACATGATGTTAGTGATGTGGATGTGAGCACAAGATCTGAGGTCACATGAGTGAAGAATTATCTTAATTGGAAGCTGACAATTTTGTGTAATTTTTATGTAACACGTGGAAACTTTTATTTTGTAATTTGTATGCTGACTCATTTGTAATTAGTTGAGTGTGGTATAAAGGAAGGAATTTTTTCCTTGTTGTAATACATGTGTGAAATAGTAATTGTGAATTTTGTGAAAGAGAATAAAGAAGTTGTGAAAGCAAATTTGTTGAAAGAGGATATGCGAAGTATAGTGCTCTGATATTAAGATTTGAAGAAGCAGTTGGTGTGGTTTGGCACAGTTAGAGGAGTATTGTATTGTTGAGATCACTAATCTTTTAGTATTATTATGTTGAGTAATACAAAGATCAGTTGGACAGTGATCAGTGATCTTACCCTGAAGTTGTTTGGGTAGTGGGTCCTTCTGTCTTCCATAACTCCTAACAGAGTTAGAATCTTTTAATAGGGATTCAAAGTCTCCTAATAAGGACTCATATGTACTTAATGTATTTCATAAGACTCCTAATAGAGTCCATCCTCTCACAAGGAACTTTCATATTAGTGCATCTTTTGTGGGAATCATTCCCACCGGGGTTTATTCTTTGATCAAGAGGTTCCCTAGTCAACATATCTTGTGTCATTGTGTTATTGTGCATGTATATCTTTCTATGGTTGTTGATTACATTTCTTACATGGTTAAAATCTATTAAGGTTGATAAAATTTGTATTTATCTGATAACTGATTCAGCCCCCCCCCCTTCTCAGTTATCTTGGTGGACTTTACTTTCTAACAATTGGTATCAGAGTAGTAAGTAAGTCCTTGAAGGAAAAGTTTAACAACTTAAGGAGATCCATGGTGAGTCATTTCAGGAAAGAAAGCCCTAAGTTTGATGGAGTAAATTTTGACAGCTGGAAAGAAAAGATGAAGACACACCTACTTTGTTTAGGACTAGGTTATTGGTTAATTACAAAGAATCAAAAGACTATCATTGATGAGGATAAAATTGAAGATTGTACAAATGAAGAGAGATCTATTTATGTGTAACATACTTGCCAGAGAAGCACTCTTGTCAGCCCTTCTGAAAAATGAGTACAATCAGGTAAAATATTTAAAAAATCTCATGAAATTTGGTTAGCTTTATAGTCTACTTTTGAAGGTGATGAATATGCAAATTAAGTCAGATTACATAATTGGATATGTGAATTTGAAGATATAAGAATGATGGAGGATGAATCTATTAGAATCTATATTGGTAGAATGTCAGTGATTGTTGCAGACCTATAAAATCTTGTGGAGGAACCAAGACAGAGAATGAAGTGATATGGAAAATTCTAGGGACATTGACTCCTCCATTTAAGCAAACAACACAGATGATTGAACAAGTTATACCTTGTACTATAAACTTTACCAGAGAGACTCTTCTTGGAAGATTGGAAGTAGCAGAGATGAACCCGAGGCTATCAAGAGACTTACCTAGAATGGAGACAGCATTCAGTGCTCTTAGTGTTCACCCTACTTTGTCAAGAAGCATTAATGTGAGTGGAGATTATGCTAGCAGTAGTAGATATAGAAATGAAGAAGATAGGAAGATTGAATAAGGTATTTCCTTGCTTGTGAAAAGAGAACCAGAGGGTAAAAAAAAATTTAAATGTTGGACTTGTCAAGAATTTGGTCATTTTGCATCTAAATGTCCTAAGAGAGTTAAGATGTATAGGAAGAACTTTAATCCTAGGAGATCTAAAGAATTTTACTATGCAAATGATGAAGAACTTGAAGCTAGTTTGGAGAAATATTTGAGTGAAAGTGATACTGAGAATAATGATGATATAAGATTTGTAGAAATTAAAGAAGAAAATCCTAAAATAGAAATTAAGGAAGAAAAAGTGTTAGTTTCTCAAGTAGAAAAGAAAGTTGATTGGATTATAGATAGTGGTTGTCCACATCATATGACTAGAGACATGAAAAAGTTCATAAAGTTTAACAATTATGATGGAGGAGTTGTTAGAGTTGGAAACAATGCACCTTGTTTGATTAAAGGTATAGGATCTATTACTCTTGATGGAAAGACTATTACTGATGATGTTTATTTTGTGGATGGTTTGAAACATAATCTTTTGAGTGTTGGACAACTATTTGATAAGGGATATCAAGTTTGGTTTACTAAGAAAACTTGTGTAATCAAAGATAAGGATGGTAATTTGATTGGTACTGGATCTAGAACTAGAGGTAATGTATTTCAGTTGAGTCCTAGTGAGATGACATGTTTGATTACTAAGATTGATGACAGTTGGTTATGGAATAGAAGATTTTGTCATATAAACTTTGATAACATTGTGAAAGTGAGTACTACACTTGCAGTAAGAGATTTTCCTAAATTTATGAAGCCTACTAACATGATTTACAAGGAATGTGTGATGGCTAAACAAAAGAGAACCTCATTTCCCAACAAGAAGTTTACAATAGTAGAGAAGTTGGAGATTGTTCATACAGATTTGAGCGGTCCTACAAGGACTAGAGGATTCTATGGAGAAAGGAATTTTATGATTCTTGTTGATGATTTTACAAGAATGATGTGGATTGCATTTCTTAATAAAAAATTTGAAGTATTTGATAAGTTTAAGATAATTATGAATAAAGTTGAGAATGAATCTGGAATGAAGATTAAATGTTTGAGATCAGATAGAGGTGGAGAATTTACTTCAAAAGAATTTAACATTTTTTGTGAAGTGAATGGTATTAAGAGACAGTTTTCAGCCCCTAGGACACCTGAACAAAATGGTATTGCAGAAAGAAGAAATAGGTCAGTAACTAAAGCAACAAGAGTGATGGTATTTGAGAATGACTTAGCGAAGATATTCTCAAGAGAAGCAGTGAACAAAATAGTGTATACAATGAACCGAGTACAAATTAGAGCAGAAACAGACAAGACACCCTATGAACTATGGTTTGGACATGCACCATCAGTTAAGTATTTTAGAATTTTTGGAAGCAAATGTTATGTTAAGAGAGATGATGACATTGGAAAGTTTGATCCTAGAAGTGATGAAGGTATATTTCTTGGATATTCAGTGAAGAGAAAATCTTATAGATGTTACAATAAGAGAACTAAGACTATTGTTGAGAGTGCAAATGTTAAAGTTGATGAAAAGTTCAAAATTCAGGAAAGAATGCTTGATTATGAATCAGATGAAGGAACTCAGCCTAGAACTAATCTAGAGACTACTGAATTATTCTATGAAACTGACTATGATTTTTTGAATGAGAGCCACAGTGAAGGAACAATTGAAGAACCTACAATAGAAACAAGTACTGAGACAGTGACACCTAACATAAATTTATCAAGAAATCATCTTGTTGAGTAGATTATTGGAAGCATAGACAGAGGAGTTCTGACATGAAATAAGGTACAAGAACGATTGTGTTTGATTTCTCAAATTCAACCTAAATCTACTATTGAAGATTGTGAAGATGAACATTGGATTAAAGCCATGAAAGAAGAACTAGATCAGATTGAAAAGAACAAGACATGGGAAATGGTTCCTAGACCTAAAGATAAGAATGTTACAGGAACAAAATGGGTATTCAGAAACAAGATGAATGAACAAGGAGAAGTAGTAAGGAACAAAGAAAGGTTGGTATGTAAAGGATACTCACAGCAATAAGTAATTGACTATGAAGAAACTTTTGCACCAGTAGCAAGAATTGAAGCAGTAAGAATGTTTTTGGCCTATGCAGCTTACAAGAAATTCAAAGTGTATCAGATGGATGTGAAGTTCACATTTCTGAATCGAGAATTGGAAGAAGAAGTCTACATTGAATAGCTTGAAGGTTTTCCTTTAACTCAAGAAGGAGATATGGTATGTAAACTGAAGAAAGCTTTATATTGACTAAAGCAACCACCTAGAAGTTGGTATGCAAGATTGGATAAGTATTTGTTAAAATTAGGATTTACAAAATGCATAGCTAATAGAAACCTATACACAAAGGAAATTGAAAATGGTTTGTTGGTTGTTGTTATTTTTGTTGATGATATTATCTTTGGAGGAGAAGATGAAGCCGGTGATAAATTTGTAGATGAAATGAAGACTAAATTTGAAATGAGTATGATTGGTGAAATGAAATACTTTTTTAGGATTGTAGATAAAATAGAATAATGATGGTATCTTTGTAAGTTAGACAATGTACTTGAATGATTTACTGAAGAGATTTGGAATGGAGAACTGTAAACTAGTTGGAACACCTATGGTAACTAGACACAAGTTATCTAGCACAGATGAGACTCTAGCAGCAGAACAAAAGAAGTACAGATCTATGATTGGAGGATTGCAATATTTGACTCATACAAGACCTGATATATCACATGCAACTGGAATTGTAGCAAGATTGTAAGTTGAACCTAGAGAATCACATTATGTAGCAGTAAAGAGGATACTGGGATACTTAAGAGGCACAATTGAGTATGGATTGTGGTATGAAAAATCTAATGATTTTACCCTATGTGCATATATAGATCTTGATTGGGGAGGCAGAATTGATGAAAAAAAGAGCACCGGTGGTGGAGAATTTTTCCTTGGAGGAAGATTGGTTTCTTGGCTAAGCAAGAAGCAAAATTGTATTTCACAGAGCATAGTAGAAGTAGAGTATGTGGTAGAAACAAACAATTGTAATCAAATACTTTGGATGAAGAAAATGCTGAAGGATATTGGAATAAATTTTTTTGAGCCTATTATTATACATTGTGATAACACCAACACAGTTAGTATGTCTAAGAATCATGTGTTACATTCTAATACAAAGCATATAGAGATAAATTATCATGTAGTGAGAGAGAAAGTGGCAGAGAAAGAAGTTAGACTTGAGTACATAAGCACAAAGGAGAAGATTGCTAATATATTTACAAAACCTTTGCCTAAGAATACATTTGAGTATCTGAGAGGTATGCTTGGGGTTATGCCCCATCCTAATTTTTAGAAGTGATACAGATTGTTGCATCTGTCTAGTGGTATATGAGCCTTATCTTTCTTTTGGACTGGATGGTGGTACTTCCTCTATGGGGGAGTATGTGTATTTGAGCTGAGTCATGAGGACTCTAGTGAATGCATTTTCTAAATAGTTTCTTTTGACATTGAAGTTGTTGTTGACATAATAATGAAACATCTATCATTGATGTCAATGGGGAGAAGTATACATGAAAAACCATCTGTTGGAGAGAACTGAATAGGAAAACAAAGCAAGATTTGATTGATGAAGAGGATATGAAATTATTTCAAAGCAACAGTGTTGCAATGTTGGTATTCATGGAACCTGGATGTTTTTTCATCTATGTTGCCATTAATGCCAATGGGGGAGATTGTTAGGAATGAATGCTGAATATATCCTATGGGGGAGTATTCGCAATCATTCTTTTGTAATAGCTGTTGCATTCATAACTGTGATTGTCATTGATGTCAACACAGTGATCTACTGGAGATTAGCAAAGAAGTAGACAATGTTTGAGTTAGCGCACTGGGGATATTGAAGATGAAGCTATGCAGAGTTGAGGAATTACTCTATGATGTTATATAAGATCATGGTTAAGAGCATAGATGGAAATTAATTTATTCATGATAGCTATGAGGAAATCAATGGAAGCAGTATTTAGGCAGTGTTCCTAAGTAGAGGTTTGTGGAAGTCAAATGATATCTCCTAATCAAGATGGAATCTGATCATGCATAGTTATGAGGAATTTGAAGACATTATGTTAGTGACATGGATGTGAGTGCAAGATCTGAGGTCACATGAGTGAAGAATTATCTTAATTGGAAGCCAATAGTTTTGTGTAATTTTTATGTAACATGTAGAAACTTTTATTTTGTAATTTGTATGCTGACTTATTTGTAATTACTTGAGTGTGGTATAAAGGAAGGAATGTTTTCCTTTTTTTAATACATGTGTGAGATAGTAATTGTGAATTATGTGAAAGAGAATAAAGAAATTGTGAAAGTAAATTTGTTGAAAGAGGATATGCGAAGTATAGTGATCTGATATTGAGATCTGAAGAAGCAGTTAGTGTGGTTTGACATAGTCAGAGAAGGAGTATTGTATTGTTGAGATCACTAATATTTTGGTATTATTCTATTGAGTAATACAAAGATCAGTTGGATAGTGAGTTCAATGATCTTACCCTCAAGCTGTTTGGGCAGTGGGTCCTTCTATCTTCCATAACTCCTAACAGAGTTAGAATCTTTTAATAGTGATTCAAAGTCTCCTAACAGGGACTCATATGTACTAAATGTATTTCATAAGACTCCTAACAGATTCCATCCTCTCACGAGGAGCTTTCATATTAGTGCATCTTTTGTGGGCATCATTCCCACTAGGGTTTACTCTTTGATTAAGAGGTTTCCTAGTCAACATATCTTGTGTCATTATATTATTATGCATGTATATCTTTCTATGGTTGTTGATTACATTACTTACATGGTTAAAATATATTAAGGTTGATAAAAGTTGTATTTATCTGATAACTGATTCACCCCCCCCCCCTCCCAGTTATCTTGGTGGACTTTACTTTCTAACAAACACTTCCCAAGATAGGCAGTTTGGTAAAAAATGAACAAAAAGAACATGGAACAAATGTCCAAATAATGGTAGCATACCCTCGGACAATGCCAATGTCTTCAACTCATCTGAGGTAAATTTTTCCCAAGCTCCCAACATGTACCAACCGGATAATGAGTATAGGGGGGAGTTTGACAACCAACAAACCCAAGATCCTGAAAGTTCTTAGACCCACTTCAATGTCATGGTCCTTGATTCATACGATCCAAGTATAGGTGGAACTCCCATCAACAACATAGTGGAAGAAGAATTTGTCTTCCCTTTCAATAAAGAAAGTCAGCTGAAGTACTCTGAGGTCCACACTTTTCAGAACAATAATAGAAACACCTACAACCTTAGGATTAGAAGAGAACCTTTGGCTGATGGTGTTCCCCTAGGAATGTAGCCCACTCCACCTGATCCAAGGGATAGCAATAATCCCACGCACCTGAGAGGTCTTGGTCCCACTGTCACTCTGACAACACAACATCAACCCACTCTGTTAAAAAATCTAGTCTGGACCAACAAAAAAGTACAACACAGTAGAGGAGCTGAAGAAGGTTAGATCTAACATGTCGATGTATGAAATGCTAAAAATTTGTCCCACTCAAAGAGAAGCCCTCTTGAATTCATTGGATCATTCTAAATTGGCCTCCTCTAGCAATAACCCTAGAAATGTATCCAATGTGAATGCGGCAGAGGCGATGCTGACTATGTTCAAAGATAGGGTAGAAGTACCCCCATTCTTTCTTAGCCTCAAGATCTTTGGGAGGAACCTGCACAACTACTTAATCAACTCAGGGTCTTGATGTAACATGATGCCATTGTCTGTATGCTAGAAGTTGGGGATGAACCCTCAACTGACTAACAGGGTAGTAATCCAACTAGACAAAACAAAGGTCAAAGTCATTGGAGTCTTGAAGGATACACACATACAATTGATTGCTGGCCCCAAAATCTAGGATTGCATTGACATACATGTGGTGGACATCCCATAAATATATGGCATGTTACTCAGCACAGAGTGGACCCAATCTTTGAGAGGTTGGTTCTCCACAAATTTTACTCAACATTGGCTGCCATGGAGGGGGCTCAACAACCAAATCAAGATCGATGCGGAGCCCAAGCTCAAATAGATGATAATCGAATACAATTCCCTAAATGAAATCTTGTTCTCACAAGCTGACCTAGGAGTGTATCTATTTGACAAGGCATTCACTTTCCATCTCAAAGAAGAAGATAACTCAAATGATAGCCCCGTGTAAGGGTTAGTAAGTACCCAAATTCCTAAAGGGATTCTCACAAAATTCATAGATAGTATGATGAAAAACATGAGGCATCTTGGTCCAGACACTGACCCAAACATACTGATGCTACCAGGGTATTGTCATCTCCATCATGCAAATCACTCAGAATTTACATGCCAGGATTTCCAAGACGTGATGGTTCAAGTAGTGAGCCAAATATCTTGCACATTTGAGCCTACAAATGACACCATGACACATTCAACTAAGGATGGACCTCCTCTTTTCAAGTAACCTCAAAGCCCCACAACTAAAGATTTTATATAGGAAGAGTGGAGTTCTTTTGACAATGGTTGTCCACCCCCATGTCATGAAGTTTGGCGCGATGCCAAGGAAAAACAAAAGATGAAATGGGTTCCCCTTTCTAGAAGAGAATACTCAAATGAAGAGAATATGGAGGCCCCAAGTACAGAGGACATATCACCACATGAGGTCCCTGTAGAACTCCAAGTCGAGCACATATCCCGAAGGTGACTCTGGAGATCCATGTCAAATCATCTTCCCATAAGAATCACCTTGTCTAGAAACTTCGGTTCGATGGCTCCAAGTGTAAACAAGGAGTAGGAGCTAGGATTGAGTTGGTCAACCCTCATGGGGGTTCATATTATGCTTCCTATTAGTTAAAATTTTTTTGCACCAACAATGTTGTCGATTACGAGGCTCTAGTTTGGGGTCTTCTCCTAGCACATGAGAAGAAAGTGAAAGCATTAGTTGTTGAGGGTGACTCATAGTTGATAGCCCGAAAGATCTAGAGATAGTATTCCTACACTAACAAGTGATTGACCTCCTAGCGCAATCATGTCTAGGATATGATCAAATATTTTGAAGCCTTTAACATCTAAAGAGTCCCTATGAGAAAGAATATTGTTGCTGATGCCTTGGCAGTATCGACAAGCTCTTTACAACCACTAGAAAAATCTAAATTGAATAAATTCTCCATGGAACTAGTGGTTGTATCAGTTGTCCTTGACAATATCAAGAACTTCTAGGTATTCCAAGATGATCAACAGATATTATAATTTATCATGAATGTCGCCATCTTTGACAAACAAAGCATTGATGAAGAAGAAGATGAAATGGAAGAGTCGAATGACTTGGGGATCTTAAATTTGAAGACCAACTCCATTCTGAAAGGAATGGTAGCTCTAGAAAGGATTTTTTTATCAAGATGAACATGCTTGAGAAAGAGGAAAAATGCCAGTAGTGGGCACAGCTGAAGAAAAGAAGTAGATGGTTGAGCTACTCACTAAGTACAAAGATGTCATAGCATGGAGCTATGAAGATTGGAAAACCTATGATCCCAATGTTATCATTCACAACATCCCTTTGAACCTAGATGCTAAGCCTTTCCACTAAAGATAGAGGTCGGTGAGTCCTATGATCGAACCAGTAATCCAAAAGGAGGTATAAAAGTTTCTCGATGCAAGAATTATTTTCTCTATCCAACATTCAACTTGGGTAGCCAACCTTATCCTGGGGAGAAAGAAAAGTGGAGAGGTTTGGCTCTGTGTGGATTTTTGAAATTTGAACAGGTCTTCTCAAAAGGACAATTACCCATTGCCATCCCTTGACAAAGTATTGCAGGTGGTTAATGGCTCCCAAATGATGTCTTTCCTAAATGGCTACTATGGGTACAACCAAGTCATGGTAAAAGAAGAAGACCATCTGAAAATAGCCTTCATAATGAAACAGGGAACATTTGCTTATCGTCATATGCCATTTGGTTTGATTAACACAAGTGCTACTTTCCAATGAGCATGGATGAGGTGTTCAAAGGCTTGGTCAAAAAATGCATTGTCATCTATATGGATGACCACACAGTTTTCTCCAGGAACCGTATTGACCACATTGAAGATCTACAAAAGGTCCTGAAGAGGTGTCAATGTTACAGAATCTCTCTAAATCCTAAGAAGTGTGTCTTTGGGGTAACCCAAGGCAAACTCCTTGAGCACATCATATTCAAGACAGTCATCTCAATTGACCCCAAGAGGGTTGAGGCTATTCTCAAATTGGTTCCCCCAAATAGTAGGAAGGAATTGAAATCATTCTTCAGGAAAATCAACTTCGTCAGAAAGTTCATCACTAGATTTGAGAGATAGTGCATCCACTAAATGATATGTTAAAGAAAGATGCTAAGATCTAGTGGAACACTCCGAATAAAGAAGCCTTTGATTAAATCAAGACATACATTGCCACCACCCCAGTTTTGGTCAACCCTGATTATCTTCTACCATTCAAGGTTTATTCCTTTGCATCAAAGCACTAATGTGTGGGAATCCTCACATAGACAAAAGAAGGAGAAGATGAATGACCAATAGCTTTCATGAGCTATCCTCTAAAGAATGTGGAACTCAAATACCCAAATTTGGACAAATAATCTTTTGCCTTGGTCAAGGCTATCAAGAAATTCAGACATTACATCCTTCAGAGTAAGGTCATTGCCATTGTTCTGGATCCAGCAGTCAAGTCCTTGTTGATGCAAAATGAATTGGGAGAAAGGAGAGGAAAGTGGATGGGTATACTTCAAGAGTTTGACATCAAGATCCAACCAATGAAATTAGTAAGAGGTCAAGGTCTTACCCAGATGATGGTGAAAACTGAGCAAGGTTTGGTGTGCCAAGTGTACACCAATGAAGGAGTGATCATTGATGTCTGGTATCAGAACATTTTTTACTATTTATTGCAAAATTGTTGCCTAGAAGGTTTGAATGGTTCACAAAGGAGAGCACTGAAGAATAAAAGTAGTTCATACATGCTAAAAAATGGGAAGCTCTACAAGTGCAACTATGATGGCCTCTATCTAAGCTATTTGGATTGGACTAAAGCTGAGTAGGTTCTCACAGAATTTCATGATAAATATGGTACTGGGTATAGATCAGTAGAAACCACGACCCATCAAATATTGAGATCTAGCTATTATTGGCCAACTTTTTTCAAGGACACTCATGAGAATGTGCACTCTTGTCATGTTTTCCAAACCAACACCATCCACGAAAGACATCCATCATCTGCAGGGCACCGATACATCTTAACCGCAACTGGTTACTATATGCGCTAGATAGAAGCACGGGTTTTAAAGAATTGTAGTACTGAGGTGATAAACAAGTTCCTGGAAGATTTCATCATCATGAGGTTTGGCATGTCTTTCTTTTTGGTGTGTGACAATGACCCTTATTTCTCTTCTGCATCCCTTATTCAATGGGCCTTCGAGTACCAAGTAATTCTCAAATTCTCATCCAATTACTACCCACAAGGAAATGGAGTTTCTGAATCAACCAACAAGAACTTAATCATGGTAATCAGACACCTCTTGGATGATAATCCCAGAGATTGGCACACTCAGTTAAAATATGCTCTATGGATGGATCGCATGAGAATCAAGAATGCCTTGGGGACCTCTCCCTACCAACTAGTCTACGGTATGCAACCTATTTTTTTGAGGAACCTAAAAATACAAATTTTGAGATTCATGGATCAATATGTCGAGGGTGAGGATCGGGTGCAAATTCATCTCATGAACTTACTGGACCTTGAAGAGAAAATAACCTTGGCCTTAGAACATGTGGCCAAACACCAAGCTTTTGTCAAGCGATGGTTTGACAAAAGAGAAACCATAAAGGCCTTTAGGATTTCTGATCTAGTTCTAATGTGGGATAAAGAAAAAAAAAACTAGGCAACCACACTAAATTTCAATGTTTGTGGATAGGCCCTTTCCAGATCGCGGAGATTCTAGGAGAAAATACCTTTCAGATTAGTTCTCTTGATAGAGAATTGGTCCCATTGCCAGTTAACAGCCAGTTTCTGAAGCATTACTTTGGGTCTTGACTGGCCTTTTGTATAATATTGTATTCTTGTACGTTAGTGTCTTTTCTTTTGTTTTCTTGGTGTCTTGTCATCTGTGTCTTTGCATTGGGTCTTTGTTTGTAGGGGTTGATGCTTCTCAAGATTAGTGATCCGCACTAGGTAGTCCAGGCAAGAGATATGGGTTTTCCATTGTCAAAAATCTTTGATGTAGTTTTGTCTTGCAATGAGCCAAATACAGGGATTGAAAGTAAGACATTCTATTTTCAGACTTCTCGAGAGAGTTCGTTAGAATGAACCATCCTCAACACTGATGCACATTTAAAAAGGGATCCCGAGTCACAAACCTCTCGTGATAAGATTCTGCTAAGAGTCAAGAAATGCCCATGGTCGTGAAGGAAGTCAAGAGTCAGAACCCTATCCTAATACGAACATAGACTAAAAGAAAAGAGCAAGAAAGCAAAAGGGAGGAATGCATAAAGATGAGATTAATAACCAAAATCTCAAAGCCAGGGTAGCACAGCCTAAGTGCTGCCCTGACTTCAAAAAAAAAGGGAAAAAAAGGAAAAGAGACATGATATCTGACAAAAGCCTTAAGGAATATGAAAGTAGTAGGTGTTGAACAAAATCAGAAACAAATTGTTCAAAACACAACGGTTCAAAAGAATCAATTTTAAAGCTGATGCATATCAAGTCTAAGAGCCCTCCAAAGGAGTTTAAAACTTCTAACAAAGCTCATCTGTAGTACGGGAAGGGTGATTTTAGCAACCTTTACCAGGGCTATAAATGTCTACCTGGTAGTAGAGAAAGGTTAAATTGACTCTTGACTGACTTTGGATTGGTGGGTAGTGATCTGGCGATGATTGGTTGATGATTAGCAGAGGCTTACAGTGAAGGATTCTTGAAAAAATTGAACACACATGATCACACACTAGATGCAGATGTTATGATGTTCTTAATCTTGATGACCATGAGATAATCATGCTGGCTAAAGATCTTGTGCTTGGCTCACTATAGGATGGGATTGTTTCAAGGCAGGATGGCTTAAGGAAACTCGGGTTGTTTCCCTTTCTTTTGTTGGGGCTATTTGTTGTGGTTCCACAACCATGCTCCCCTTTTTCCTCTTGGCTTCAGGGCCCCCCCTTCTTTTAGCTTGTCTCTATGTCTTTGGTCCATCTTATCTCTTTTTGTTTTGTAGTTAGTTTTCCTTTGTTTTCGGTCTTGTTGCACTTTCACACTTTCGCACTTTTGGAAGTTTGAAAGTGCAAAAGGTCCAAGTTGGTGATAGTCTGGAGTAGTACTCTATCATCTTGGCTTAGGCATTTTTGAACCCATGTGGTTTTTGGACTTTTGGATGCCAAAAAGTTGGGAGGTCCAACTCCCCAAAAGGGAGTTGGCCTTTCAGCATTTCAGCCTTTCAGAGGTTCGATACCCTTGAAAGGTCAATCGGTGGGGGGCTGACCTCACCTACCAATTTTCCTATATAAGGGGCAAGCTGGGTTTTTAACTCTCATTCATTCACCTTCTAGCCTATCATTTTTCAGAGCTTTCCTATGCATCATTGCATCCAATTTTTCATCTCGGTCTCGCCTATCTGTTTTCATCCTTGGCTTGCTTCGAGGTTGGTCTTTCTCTTCTCCCTCTCTCCCTTTTGTTTTTCGTTTCTTTTTTCTTCAATTTTTAGTTAGGTTTTTTTTCCTTGTAGGCCTAGTTAGGGTTTTTAGCCTGTCATTTAGGGTTAGTTTGTTTCTCCTCAGTCTGGTTCAGCCTCAGGGGTCATGAGGTTGTCCCCTCTGATTCCCTAGCCTAATTTTGTGGTCAAACTCAGTTGTCAGACTCATTTTTGAGTTTGACACCCAAACCCTAGTTTCGGCTGCATGGTTTCAGACCTTCGTAGTTTGAAACTTTCAAACCTCTATCAAAAAGTCTCCTAAGTGTTGTTGTTTCAGCATTTCGGTGTTGTTGCACACTGAAACATTTGCTTGCCTGGTTCATCGAAACCAAAGGTCCAAAGTTTTTGACTAACTCTAGAGCTCAATTGGTTGTGCCAGTTTTGGTGTTTCAGTGTTGTTGCAAGCTGAAACTCTCATTTCTATACTTGCTGAAGTTTATATGCATACCAAAATGTTTGTGAAGTTTGATACACTAAGGCATGTTTCGACATTTCAGAGGTTTCAGACTTCAAAGACTTTAGACCTCTGATTCACCGAAAGGCCAAAAAGGGGGTTTTCTTAAGCATTTTTTCTCAAAAGCCTTCTTTTGACATTTTTAGCCCTTTCGGCCTTTCGGAGGTCTTGCACGCCTGAAGGTCCAAAAGGCCAAAAAGGTCTTTTAGAGCTCTTCTAAGCTTAGTTTGTTAGAATTCTTTATATTTTTGAGATATTTTTCTCTCTCCTACAGTTTCATGTTACTAATTCATGTCTCTTACTCTTTGCAAAAATGGTCGAGAAAGTTATGTCCCCAATAATGAATTATCAATTCAAGGGATACCATCTACCTTTGAAGGTGGCCAACCTGTATGTGGATATCATAGACACTGATATTGGCCATGTTAGATGGAATGATTACTTGGTCAAATGCTCCTAACTAGAAGGGAGATCTAAGGACTACACTTCATTAGTACATTGCTCTCTGGTGAATGCAGCAGCACATCCTATTTCCATCTTATCTTCAAACTTGATAAATACTTTAGCAGGTCACTATGTACCTAACGAAAGAATGGTGAAGAATAGCATAGGAGAAGTGGTCCTAGATCTAAGGCCTGATAATATTGAGGATGTCTTCCACCTACCACAAGGGGGTCAAAAAGTTTTATAAATTTCTCATAAACAAGGGAATGGAATTTTATAACAAAGATGTTGCGCGAGCTCATAACATAGTGAAAAATGAATATCTTATACAGTCCTTGCCCAAGAACAAGCTAGATCAGATTGATATGTAGAGGGGCTATATGAGGGAAGACATCCAAGTAGCCATCACCATGATCATCCGGGTGTATGGGTTGCCCAAGTCTAGTCAGCTGGAACCCTGGATGATCATGCTCATAGAGAAGATAAGGGAGCAATAGGAAAGGTTTGACTGGGCCACCATCCTAAGCGACAATCTAGATAAGCAATTGGTGAGAGTAAAAATAGACCCACACTTCTACATGACATCATATGTTGTGTATCTCCTAGACGCCAAAGTAGTGTACCCATGATTGAAAAAGGTTGGGGTTATGGGAGAGCTGCATACATGGCCATTCACAATGTACTTGCAGCTAGTCAGGAAGGAGTTCTACACTCATAACAACCAAGACTTTTGGATTATCAATGATTCTTTTTTCTTCGCTATCATACACCCCATAGAGGGAGACTATGCAAAAAGGATGTCTATTGAAGCTATGACAAAAGTGAAGGCCCTCGGGGCATTCTATATTCAATTTAGAACCTCCACATACATTTAGGTGGTGAGATGTACCCTGGCACCTAAGAAGCTACCCAGGTACCCTTTTGACAAAGTAGTCCTGGTAGAGATAGCAAGACAATTTTTGGATGCACACAAGTACATTAAGCACAAGAAGAAACAATGTTGGGATTTCTCAATTTCCATAGGGCCCCACTCTGTACCTAATATGAAGATCTATAAGGCTTTGACTCTCAAATGGAATGAATTCCCTTTACCTACATACAACCTCATAAGGGCTCATTTTGATCCAATAGGTACCTACAACCATATAATGGGAAGACATTATATACATGAGCTGCACATTGAAGATCATTGGGTGAATTGTGTGGATGACTATGAAGTTAGAATCTGTGACTATTGCCAGATGAGTTTGGAGCTAGCACAAACCTCTCTGTCACTGAAAATCCCTCAGAAGGTGAAAGCAATGGACTCTGAGGATGCCTTCGACCCAATCTACAATGAGGACAAAGTATATAATAGATCTATTCTGAATACAGAGGTAGACAAAGATGAAAATGATGATATTGACTTCAAGGCTAGGCATGTCATCAAGGTCACAAAGGCATGGATCACTCACCCATTTCATATGGAACCTATGCCCATGACTTCAAAGGGCTACATGGTTTCCAAGAATCTGACCAGCAGGCTCTAGGATAGTTGGTGACTTTTGACTCTTTCCCTACATAATTCACTAGTCCCCATGACAAGGTGAGAGATCCCACTCTACCAAGATCCCAAGAAACACTTGAGGTGCAGAAGGAAACCACGGAGCTAGATAAAGACTCTTCTATTGGTGTTGCTTCTAAGGAGGATACAACTACACAAGTCCCCTTGGTTTCATGCATAGTTCCACCTCCACCTCTGCCTATATATTCAGCCCTTCTCCTACCTCCACATCAAAAACCACCTACCACTATACTTTTGCCTCTGGTTCTAACCACTCCACTATCGCAGCAGACTTGGCCATCTCATGTCCCTATGCCAACTCTGCCTCCACCTCAAATGCCTTCACCCACTCCCTTTGTCACCCCCACTCCACCTCTTGTCCCAAATGAAGCAATGCCGCAAAGTTTGCAAGATCCTGAGAAAGAAACAGAGGCAGCTGGTGAGCAGATGGAAGATGAACATGTAGGATCCAAGGAGTAGGCTGATAAAGAAGAGCCATAGGTTGAGGAAGTGAAGAAGGTTACTGATGAAGAGAAAATAGATGAGGGAGAACAAACAATTGAAGAAGAGAAAACAACCAAGGAGAGTGAGCTGAATATAAGGGATGAACAAGAAATAGATAAAGGAGAGTAGAGTCATGAAGAGATGGAGATAGAACATCCAATGACTTCTTCCACCCTTGCAGCTCCATATGAACCATTGAATGCTTTTTCCAAGCCCACCTAGTTTACAAAAGAAATACAGCCAAGGACCAAGGTCTACATTGATGATGAAACTGATATGGCTGCACTAGGGCAAGCCTTCCATCAAACTACATCTATTGCCCGAGAAAGGATATTTTCATATGTGACACAAGATCAAGTGGGTAGATGGAAGGCACAGGTGGCTATTCCCACAATGAGTGTCAGTTCAATTGAGATCACTCCTAATGACTACGTGTTGGAGGAGGTAGATTTGGGAGAGCCAACTAGAGAGGGAAGCAAAACCTTGGCTACCCTATGATTGAAGCATGCCCTCAAATTCATGGATAAAGATGAGGAGAAAATAAAGGCTTTGATGGAACAAAATGAATCCATGAAGAGATTCATTCTCAAAACAATGGGTCCCATTGACCCTGATAACCATAAGGCCTCATTACAGGCCATTTTGGAGAAAAGGGGTGAAATAAGTACGGATATCCCACATTCTTTTGTACAGACCTATGCAGACTGGAAGGAGGATTTTGAACAGTTTGATAAGGTATCCCTCAAAAATATTTTGAGGCCTCTTAGAGGCATTCTTGCAGGAATCACCTCCTTAGTTGAAATCATGAGCGAAGAAGACAATGTGGAGGAGAAGATTTTGAAATGGCAGAAGATACTGGATAACCTAGTAGTAATAAGGAAGCAGCGCTCCCAAGTTTTGGTAAAGTTCTATGAAGGCTCAAAACTAGACAAATTTGAGCAATGGATCTAGGATATAATGATAGCATTGACCATCTTTGAAAAGGTTCTCAAAAGGGTGGACAAGAGACAAGATAAGAGTATACTTTTTGTAAAAGAATTGCATAAGTTCTTTGAAGATTTGGACTTGGATCTATATGATGAGGATGATGACAAAACCATGCACTCAGTGAATGCCATCATCAATCAGTACTTGGCTATATTCTAGGGAGTCAAGACAAAGGAGGACCTTCAGCAGATGTTCTATCAGAAGGAAGAAATCCAGAAAATGTTGTCTCGGGAAGAGGAAATAAAAACTTTTGCAAAAGAATTGATCACCTTCCGAGATAGACAGTAATAAATCCTTGAAGGGGTCAAGATGCCCAATTTTGAAGAGGTACTGGAGATTTTGGATAGGTTCTGAAAAGTACATCTAGAAGTGCTCCCCAGTCAGTGAGCAACCAGTTTAGAGTTAGTCAAATTTTGTGCAGAGAAAATGCAGTTTCTATACTTAGCCATTTTTTGCAGAGCCTATTTTCAGCCTTTCAGCCCTAGAGAACTTTCGGCCTCTGAAATTTTGAAGTCTGAAATTAGGAATGAAGGACTTGACACTTAGTCATTTTTGGGGCTTGGTTTTTTTGGACCAACTATCAAGATTTGGGTGTTTTTTGGCACATCCAAAGTTTAACTCCAGTTATCTTAGAGTTCATTTTCCAGTCAATTGGGCTTCTTTTTTGGGGTCATTTTTGCATGATTTTGGGATCTCTTCTAGTTGATTCCACGTATTGAAGCTACAACCAAGGATCAAGGGTAGAATCATGAAGATTATAAAGAGCATGCACGAGTTCCAGCTCTATTTTTGAGATGTCTAATGCATGATTTACTCAAAGTTTTATAATGCACGAGGTTTAATTCCATGCTAGGGTAGTTTAACTAAGTTTTAGAGGTAGTTTCATTAATGAATCTCTAGTTTAGAATTTATTTCCAAGTTTCATGCAGCCAAAACCCTAGCTACGAAAATAAGAGCACAACTCTATAAATTGTAATAAAATGATGTAATGAGGGTCGATTTGATCATTAATGCAATACATACAATTGGTGATTCATTTAGGGTGTGATATTTTTTCTATCTATGTGAAATTTGTGAATGTTTGATTTGCTCATTCTTTATTTCAAAGAGCTAATTGATTATTTAATGATTTTAAATTTGCGATTATTAGTTCGATGTTTGCTGGTATTACTATAGACATGGAAAATTGGCAAAGGCTTAAATCAATCAAAAGGTGCAATCAAGTCATCAAAATAGCACTAAAAATCGATAAATGGAACAAAGGCAATTCAAATCAAAGGAAAATTCAATTAAATGATTAAATGATTAAATAAAGCTTGAAAAGGAGAAAAACACTAAGAAATTGATTAAATTCAATTAAGGACATAGTTGTTGAAATGAAAAATCAAAATGAACCTCTTACCCTTCATGGCTAAATTTAATTACTTTAATTAATTAATAAATCCTAAATTCTCTCAACAAAGGAAAAAGGAGACAAAATGGACACAAATCACTCACTTTTGTTGAAATGGTCCAGCCTTTTGAAACTATTTAAATGTTTGTCCCCCAATTTAGGGACAAAGCAAAGCCAATTGACCTTACCCAAGCATAACCATGGTTATCTCACTCTACCCCCTACCCTTGGGAAAATCTTATAAATAGAAGGCATTTTGAGGCATTAATCATCCACTCCATATCTTTGAATTGCAGCAAAGCTCTGTCAATTTGCATCCATATCACTCACTTATCATTTGTCATTGCTAATTAGCTTAAATTGCTTTGATCATAGTAGATTGTTCATCAAATAGAGCTAGAATTTGATAGAATAGATCTAAATTTGCATATCATATAGCTTAATTCTCATCTTTAGAGTGTCACTAGTGAGGATCATAGCTGAGAGCCTCATTTACCACTTTATTTTAGAGAACCATGAGATATTTAGATTAATTTGTGCATTATTTAGATTAGTTTGCTTTGAATAGTGTAAATTCTCTTTAAATCTTGTTATTTCATGAAGGTGTAATCACTCACACACAAATGGCGCCCACCGTGGGGCCCTAGGCCTCAAATTTATCAAAATTTCCACGTTATTTGCAAATTTAGGCTAGAATTGCATGATTTTGCTCACTGTTTGCAGGTTACAGGAAAGAAATCACGCTTATCAGTAAAGAAATCATGCCTACGGTAAAGAGATGTCGCTCGCGGAAATTTAGATGTCGCCTGGAGTCTGAACACTCACGCTTATTACCAGCAGAGTCACGCCCCTGGTTAAAGAAATCACGCTTGCGGACATCAGATTATCGCCTTTTGCACAAAGATATGATGCCTTTGGCTATTGGAATGTCGCCTAAAACAAATTAAAAGCCGCGGCCGACAAATTAGTTTACGCCTGGTGTAAAGGGAGTTTGCCGCACTTTGCTTTTTATTTGTCGCTTTTATTATTTGAAATGTCGCTTTCATTTAATAAGATGTCGCTTAACTGATTTACTTTGTCGCTTTTGGATAAAGAGTTTGCACGTTCATTTAATTTGATATCGCACGTAATCATTTTAATCTCGCTTGAGCCCCTTTTGGTGACGCTCGCGGTTAAATTGATTACGTCTTTGTTAAATTAGATATCGCCTTTGGTAAAAGATATGTCGCCTGGTATAGCATCTATTTTCTGTTAAGTGTAATTGCGGTTGTCGCCTGTAAGAAAGATTTCACGCGTTTGTTAAATTTGATATCGCGCTTGTCTATTTTAATCTCGCTTGAGCCCCTTTTGGTGACGCTCGCGGTTAAAGTAGTCACGCCTTTATTAAATTTAATATCGCCTGTAGTCTGGACAATGTCGCCTGGCAGTATTTTCACTATTTTGTCAAAATAAGGACTGTATGCTAACTTTACTGTCATTTTTTTTTTGTATCAGGAGCATGGTCTGTCATAAGAAAGTGCAAAAACCAGAGAGAAGATACAACTTAGAGGAGAAATTGATCTCTAAGAGGATAAGGAAAGAAAACCGGGTACATTCTACCTTTGTTCTCAATAATAATTTAGAGAAAGAAGTAGAATTGCATGCCAAATATATTGCTGTTGTAGATGCTTACAAACGAAAATATGTTTCATTGAATTGGGAATTTAGTCCTTAAATTTGTAAGAATTTTGCAAGTATCTTGGTAAAAAAAAAAAAGAATCAAAAGCATAATCAATTACATCATTTTTAGCTTTGATTTTGGTTTTCCCTCACTTTGTTTGTATTGTGCTGACTAACTTGTTGGTGGAGGGAACATTTTGCCAAGGTAAGAGAAGGATTTGGAGAGAAAACAAAAATCTACTACTTAAAAATGCGTCTAGCCTTTGCTAGCATCGTTTGAGGTATTTTTCTCATCAAGCTTGCACTTCCCTTAAATTGTGGCATTTTCAAAGTTTAAAAACATAGTTTAATCATAAAAAAGGAAAAAAATAAACACTTCAATTCTAAGAACCCCTTTGTCACGGGGTTGAAAAAGAACCAATTTGATTGTGAGTGTTTGGGATAAGGGAAAAGCAATAGGGATATGCTCTTCACTCTTTGAGTGAATCAAATTCCCAAACTTGCTCTACCAAATCCATTTTTCATGCTTTTCAATGAATATGTTTAAAACTTAGTGGGCTCGCCTCCCGAGATTGCCTTAGAAGGGCCGGTGAGAGGGACAGCCCAAAGTGGGATACACTTGCTTTTGCCGCGAGAATCCGACCCACTATAAAACGAAACGCGGGTATCCTTAATGGGGTACACGACAAAAGGATTTTAGCTCTTTCGAACTTCCTCTAGTAGTCCTAACGGATTGCGCAAAATCGTGCTTTTGTGCGTGTGGGAAGCCCCTTAACATAGTTGGGGGATGAAAAGCTAAGATCTCTTTTGAACGGAAAACTTACTACATAACGGTAAAATAGCAAAACTACCTATTAGAGCCATGTTTACGAACCAATTATGTGCTAGGTAGATTGTGTGGAAGCTATTCTTGTGTTAAACCTGTGAAAACGTTCAAAAATATACACATTAGAGCATTCTAGGGATATGATACCCAATTGATGTGTGTGTTGAGATTGTTTTTATTTTCAAACAAGATATTCCAAAGTTATTGATCAAAACACCATTAAAATTTTAAACCATTTAAAATTGATCAAAAACTTTTACCTTATTCCAAAAACAGCTTATCAAGAGAAGAAAGTCAACATACCCTTAAAGTTTGTTCATGCCTGTTATTACAAGGTCATTTTCTATAAGGAGAGCATTACAAACAGACGGGACCTACAACGGAGAAGAGCTCCCATTTCCAAAGAACACTTTCATTACTTCACAAGTGACTGAAAATCCCACTAAGGCAAAGGACATTAACAACATGTTTAGTGGTACCCTAGGAAATATCGATCCCACTAACCAAGGAAACAACATGAATGGGGGCATAGATCCCAATAACAACCAAGGGAACAACATGAATGGAGGTATGGATCTTAACAACAATCAAGGAAATTCTAATAATGGAGGAAGAGACCCTAATTCTCAAGAGGCAAATTCACAAGGCAACAACTTATTGCCTCCTCATAATACAAACTTACCCCCAACTACAGAAGAAGCCACGATTGAAAGAGCATTAGAGGCAAGACAATGTCCTTATTTCATAGAATTAATGAAAAAGACCATGCTTATGGATAAAGAAAAACACTTCATGGACTTAATACAAACGGGGGTAAAGCTACCTAAAGATTTTGACATAGAACAATTAAAGCCCAAGGAAATAGAAGACCCTATGGAAGCAATGAGGAAACAATTCAAGGCATTACAAATGGAAATTGACAATTTGAAACAAAATGGGGCTCCTAAGCCTTTCTCTATTGAAACATTATGTCCTTTTCCATTCGATAAGAGTTTGGTCATGGTGCCTTTTCCCATTAATGTAACATTTCCTAAATATGAGAGATATGAAGGAACTTCTGACCCACATGATCATCTTCGGGGGTTTTGTGCATTGAGTCTTGAATTCATGCATGAATCAACCTATTTAATGAGATTATTCCCAAGAAGCTTGGGAGGAACAGCCATGGATTGGTTTTCAAAACTACCATCCGGCATAAAATCCTTTGAAGAGTTAGCATCTAAATTCATGACTCATTACTCTTATAACATCAAACATGAGGTCACCATGATAACGTTATGTAACACGAAGCAACAAGATGGAGAAGCCTTTCTCACATTCTTGCAAAGATGGAGGACTGCATTTGCTAGATATCCAAGAAGTGTACCGGAAAAAGAAAAAATGGATATCTTTATTAACGGTTTGAGAAGCGAGCTGAATTATAGACTAAGGATGCAATGTCCCAAAACCTTTCAAGATCTAATTGATAACGGAATTACAACGGAAGAAGTGTTGATTAAGAGTGGAGAGTTGAAATTGCACAAGGAAAATAAGAATAACTCTAACTCCAACAACAACAATATCAACAATAACAACAATCCAAATAAAAGTTGGTACAACAACAATAGCCGTTATGCTGCAAGGAATAACAACAAAGGTATTGTTAATGATGGTGTAGTGGAATCCAGCAACTTGAAGGTGATTCCATTTGCCCTTACAAAGACACCAAATCAAGTGAATAATGCTAATCAAGCATATAATGCCCCTTCCAACAACAACAACAATGCCAATAAGAATAATCAAGGAAACAAAGATCAAAACAGCAAGTATGATAAGTATTTGAAACCCACTCCTGCAAGACACTTTACACCCTTGGGAGAATCACTTGAAACTGCATTAAAGACTCTCATAGCTAACAATGTTATTACATTACCCGCCATTAAACCTTATGAACCAGACCACAAGCCGGGTTGGTGGGATGCTAAGCATCATTGTGAATATCATAGGATTCGGGGGCACCCTACAAATGAATGTTTACAATTAAAGAATGTGGTGCAAGACTTGATAGATAATAACATAATCACTGTTGATGGACCCCAAAATAATGAAGATCATACGGCCTTCAAACAACCTTTTTACAAACATGATAAAGGTGAGTCATCAAATGGCAAGAAACAAAGTGCCAATAATCTCAACTTTGCGCCATCATATGATCATATTGTTAATGCTATCATCATTAATGAACAGCCTCAAAAGGAAGCAACAAATGTCATTACAAGAGGGCAGAATTCTAGAATGACTTTACAAGGGATAGTCCCTCAAAACACCAATATCCCATCATCCAACATTGTGGTCAAACAATCTCCTACAACAGCAAGACCTTATAGTTTGGTAGACCAATTGCAACGTACTCCAGCACAAATCTCAATCTTAGAGTTATTGAAGTTGTCACCAAATCATAAAGGGATTTTGGAAAAAGCTTTGGAAGAAACACATGTTTCTACTACCTTAGGGGAAGAAAAGTTTCAAAATATGGTAGGACATCTTGTGGCTCCTCATTGTCTTTCATTTTCAGATCAAGATGACATGTCTATAACTCATCCTCAAAATTTGCCACTACATATAGAGGTTTTGATCGAAAGGCATAGAGTCAAAAGAGCCCTTATTGATGGAGGGGCTGGCCTTAACATATGCACATTGAGTCTTGTAAAATCCTTAGGTTTCTCCGAGTCTTGCATTGACCCTACAAAGAAAATCACCATAAAAGCTTATGATGAGGCTGAAAGAGCTTCTAAAGGCATGATTGTGTTGCCCATCCAAGTGGGACCAGTTAAGAAGGAAACCAAATGTCAAGTGTTGGACATGAAATTAACCTATAACATTTTATTGGGAAGACCTTGGATTCATGAGATGCAAGCTGTCCCCTCCACATACCACCAATGCATCAAGTTCCCATACATGGGTGAAGAAATCACAATTGGAGGAGACTCAAATCCATTTCAATATTGTAATGCACTCAAACCCTTGCATGAATTATACATTCCACATAATCGTGAAGGAGTTGTTCCAAGAATCACCAATGAAGATGCACAAAATCCTCTTCAAGCTAGCTCAACTACATCAACTAAGGGCAAGGAAAAAGTGAGCTACGAGGGTCCAAATGTGATGGAAAGTCCATATGTGGCACCTAAATTGGAAACAGTGATTTACAAACCTACTAAAGAGGAAAAAGAACAAGCTAAAGCAGATCATTACCAATACATGAGTGAGATGATGAACAAATTTGACAAACAATGCAAGATTAGTTCAAAAGGGGTAGGAGAATATTCAGTTTCTCTATTTGACATGCCCATGTCTCCTAAATCACATGGAAAACCCTCAAAAGAACATCTTCCACATAAGTATAATTCTTATTTTGTGAGGGAAGATAACAAAGCAACATGGGATAAGGAAGAGGATGATGTCCTTCAATGGCTTTATCATGATGAGGATGGTACCCTAGACACTCCCATGGAAAGAATTCAGCATGTTAATATACAAACAGAACAATATGGGAAAGGATTTGATATTATGCAAAAGATGGGATACAAAGGAAGAGGACCCCTAGGCCAAAGAAATAGAGGATTATTAGAACCTATTGAACCTGTTTGGAGGGCAAGTCATGAAAAAGCCGGAGTAGGTTTTCAACATAAGGGAGAAAGTTCAAGTCCAATGCATGATTTTCATCCTCAAATAAATGCATTAGAATCCGAAGGAGATAGTGATGATTCTAGGGATTATGAATGGGATACTTTATCAGATGAGTCGTGTCAAGATAAAGAAGTCATTGCTATACATACTTATGCAAAAATCTCAAAACAAGATGCTCCAATTAATGAAGAATCTTCTATTCAAGGGCCTAACATAGAACAAGCATCTAGTAGTGGAGCATGGATAGAAACATTTTGGACACCTTCAGAGGAGGGAAATTCAAACGTTAGTTTTAACCCGCTTGTGGCTTTTCCCACATTGTTTCCCGTAGAGGTCGACGAGGATTCAAGCGAAGGGGACTTTGACCCTGCTTACATGGATCATCTTGAGGAAGCACACATCATAGACCTAAACGATACAATGTATGAACCCTCAAACGAAGTCATGTCCATAAATCCTATTGATGATACCTTACCCAATAATTCCTTAATTTTGATACATCCAGACCTCATTGATTGGGATCAAACTGAACCACATGACTTACTTTACTTCCCAAATGACCAAGCCACAAACCAATACCTCAATGCGGTTGAACCCTCTTTCATCAACGAACTCAATACGGACATGATGACAATAGCAAGGGTCCAATCTCTTAGTCAAAAAAAAGAAAAAACAAAAAAAAATAAAAAAATGAAAAGTTCTATTGGTGAAAACCCAACTGTGGCACCCTTAGAACCAAAAACAATGAAAATAAAAGACGTTTCTTTTGGTGAAAACCCAACTGTGGCACCATTAGAAGAGAGATTGGATACTTTGCCTGAACATGAAGAAGAACGGTCATCTATTCTTATAGAGCCAACAGAAAAAGTTAACATTGGCACGGAACTAGAGCCAAAGGTTGTACACTTGGCTGCATCACTTACATTTATGGAAAGAAAGGACTTTATCAAATTCTTTCAAGAACAACAAGTAAATTTTGCATGGTCATATGCCGATATGCCTGGGTTGGATCCTGATTTCATAATGCATCATCTGAATGTTAGACCCGGAGTTAAACCTGTAAAGCAAAAACTAAGGAAAATGCACCCACATGTGGCTCTTCTAGTCAAGGCAGAATTGGAAAAATTGTTAAAGGTGGGGTTCATAAGAACAATAGCATATGCTGATTGGATCTCTAACATTGTGCCAGTTACTAAACATGATAAATCTATCCGTGTGTGTACGGATTTCAGAGATTTAAACCTTGCATGTCCCAAAGATGACTTTCCATTGCCAAGCATTGATACCATAGTGGATTTGACAGCAGGTCACGCAATGTACTCATTAATGGATGGATTTAGTGGCTACAACCAAATCAAGATTGCTCCCGAAGACCAAGAAAAGACAGCATTTACTTGCCCTTGGGGTACCTTTTGTTGGAATGTTATGCCCTTCGGTTTAAAAAATGCTGGAGCTACATATCAAAGGGCCATGACAACTATTTTCCATGACATGATGCATACTTTTTTAGAAGATTATGTGGATGACATTCTAGCAAAATCCCACAATAGAGAAGAGCATTTACAAATCCTAAGAAAAATATTCATTCGGTTAGAACAATTCAAAGTTAGACTAAACCCAAAGAAGTGTGCCTTTGGTGTCCAATCCGGCAAGTTATTGGGTTATATAGTGTCAGCAAAAGGTATTGAAGTTGATCCTGAAAAAGTACAAGCAATTCTAGAAATGGAGATTCCAAGAAACATTAGCCAAATGAGGTCACTCCAAGGAAAGATTCAATCAATAAGGAGATTTATCTCTCAATTAGCAGAAAAGTGTCACTCCTTCACAAGATTGTTACACAAGGACACTACATTTATGTGGGATGAGGAATGTGATAAGGCCTTTGCTACTTTGAAGACTTATTTGATAAACCCACCTATTCTTATGTCACCTATCAAAGGTAAAGAACTGTTGTTATACATATCAGCCACAAAAAGGTCTCTAGGCATATTGTTGGCACAAGAAGATGAGCAAGGAAAAGAAAGGGCAATCTACTATCTTAGTAGAACCTTGATAAAATATGAACTCAATTATTCATTCATGGAAAGAGCATGTCTAGCAGTGGTTTTTGCATCTCAAAAACTAAGACATTATATGTTGATGCATAAGATCAAATTAATTGCCAAGATTGATCCTCTCAAATACTTACTAAGTAAAACTGCCTTAACAGGTAGAATAGCAAAATGGGTCATGATCCTAAGTGAATTTGACATTGAATATGTTGATAGAAGAGCAATTAAAGGACAAGTGATAGCAGATCACTTAGCAGATAACCCAATGGAGTCTACACAAACCATGCAAATTGAATTTCCAGATGCAGAAATTGTCAACATAGAAGCAAAGACATGGAAGTTATATTTTGATGGATCTTACACACAAGGAGGTTCTGGAGCAGGTATATTATTGGTTACTCCTCAAGGATACACCATTCCAAAGTCTTATAAACTCTTATTTCCATGCACCAATAATATAGCGGAATATGAGGCATTAGTCATTGGCATCAAAATGGCTTTAGAATGGAGTATTGCAGAATTACAAGTGTATGGAGATTCCCAACTCATAATCAATCAGGTTAATAATGAATACAATACCAAGGACATAACATTGATGAAATATAAAACCTTGATTGATGGATGGAAGAAGTACTTTGCTTTGATCACATTTGAACAGATTCCAAGAGAAAAGAATAGAGCAGCAGATGCCATGGCTACCTTGGCTTCATTGTTACAAAAACCAGATCAACATGAGAAGTATGAGTTCTTGGTGGAAGAGTTGGTAAAACCGGCATTTAACCTTCCTGACACCCAAATTGTTGCTCTTTTACATGGACATGACTCTCCTTGGTATGGACCCATCTATACTTACCTTAAAGACCAAGTACTCCCCATAGACCAAACTCGTGCCCAAAAACGTAACTTCATACGCCAAGCCGCCCGTTACCTAATCCTTTCAGACACATTGTATCGTAAGGGTCTTGATGGGACGTTACTTAGATGTCTAGAGGAAGAAGAGTCTAAGTTAGCTTTACGCGAGGTCCACGAAGGCATTTGCGGGTCACACTCAAGCGGTTTTAATCTAGCTAAGAAAATCCTTCGTCTAGGGTACTTTTGGACAACATTAGAAAAGGATGCTTGTCAATTTGTGAAGACATGCAGCAAATGTCAATATCATGGTAATATGATACATGCACCGGCTCAAGAATTACACCCATTCATTACACCATGGCCTTTTTATCAATGGGGTTTTGACTTGATTGGGATCATATATCCTCCGTCTTCAAACGGACACAAGTATATCATCACAACAATAGAATACTTCACCAAATGGGTGGAAGCAGTTCCATTAATAACAGCAACCGGCAAACAAATTTCAATGTTCATTTTGAACCACATAATTTGCCGCTATGGTATTCCACATGCCATTATCACGGATAATGGGAAACAATTCAAAAATCAGGATATTGATGAACTTTGCAGGACATTTCACATTACACATCATTCATCATCCATTTATTATCCACAAGGCAATGGACAAGCTGAGGCAACAAACAAAAATATCCTCAAAATATTAAAAAGATCAGTTAACAAATCAGGAAGAGATTGGCACGTGCAAATAAACCCCGCACTATGGGCTTACAGAACTAGTATCAGAACACCTACAGGAGCCACCCCATTCTCTTTAGTCTATGGAACTGAAGCAGTTCTACCATTAGAAGTTGAAATTCCATCTCTACGGGTTTCATTAAGAGGATTGATCACTGATGAGGATTATAGGATTGCTAGACTACAACAATTGGAATTGTTAGAGGAACATCAGACTCAAGCTTATGAGCATTTAAAAGGTTATCAAAACAGGATTGCCCACAATTACAACAAACACATCAAACCAAGAACTTTTCAAGTAGGAGACTTGGTACTAAGAGAAAATCCCAAAAATCAAGTTGAAAGGGAAAAGAAAGGAAAGTGGGAAGCTAATTGGATAGGCCCATTTGTTATAGCATCATCCTTTGGAACTGGAACATATAAATTATCAGATTGTAATGGTGAAGAATTACAAGAACCCATAAATAGCATTCATTTGAAGAGATTCTACACCTAAAACAGATGAAAGAGTATAAAGAGTATCAGATGAGAGAGCATCATAATTATTGTACATAATTGAAAATGGAAAAAAACCAAAAACATTTGAAAATAGAAAATCCAAAAACATTGGAAAAGAAGAAAGATCAAAAACAGTGGAAAATTGAGCCTGAAGAAAGCAAAAACATTTGAAAAACTATCTCTTGGTGAAAACCTAGCAAATAGGCGCCAAGTTGATAATGAAAAAAATAAAAAAAAAAAGAAAAAAGAAAAAAATGAAAAAAATGAAAAAAGAGAAAAAGTGCCTTGGTGAAAACCTAGCAAATAGGCGCCTTGGTAAAAAAAAAAAAGAGAGAATATCCAAAAGTGAAAACTTGGTAACAAGCGCTTTTGGTTCCCTTAAGTCATTTCCTTCCTAATCACATGTGTATATAATGCATCTCATCATCCCATTTGTTTAAACCTTCATTGCATCCGTCATTTGTACATAGTCATCATAACAGTTTGTAGCACCATCCTTTACATTGCCTAAAGTTGTCAAAGTTGATACATCAAATACTTGGGGGCAGCATAAATGGATTGGAAAGTGGGTACCTCAAAAGGGATTCATATGAACAAACATTCAGTCACAAGCAGAAAGAGATCAACATTTTCAGAAGAGAGATCAGATTTGTGTAAACCTTTGATTGATAACGAAAAAGTTGACTACCACAACAAAATTCCATGAGCCTAAATTGACTTATTATTCAGGATTAAAAATCAAAAATCATGTCATGATCAAACACTTGGAAATATATTTTGTTGAAAATCAGAAAACAATGCAAAACACTTAGATAGATTCTTTTGAAAAGTTGATTAAAAATCTGTTTACTTACATTCATTCAATTTGTATCAAGTCTTTTTAGCTCATCAAGGATGTTTCGACTAGATTGGCAATGATGGAGACATGATATTTTTCTTGACTATGATGTGACTGTTTGGAGGAAAATTCATTGCCTTATGAGAATTCATCTGAAGACATGGTCATCAAAGAACCATCGAGGATTATCTTATAAAATAATGAGTTAACCTTTGTTTGTTTACGCAACCGGATACCTTGGATATTTAGATTCTTCATATCTAAATGACAAAATCCACTTGCAACATAGAATCCGACAAAATCGGTATTCGTACTCTCATGATTTTTTTTGGAAATCAGTGATAGTCGTATTGATGAGACCGAGGGGAAAGCAAAACGGAGGTTACCATATGAGCAGTAAAGTAAAAAGCGATATTCATATCATCATGTCAGTGGGCAGTGGTGGTTGTGTCGACTTTCCGGTCCCAAGTGCTCAATGATGAAAATATATCCTCAAGGCATTTATTTGCTAAAAAGCTAGTGACACTTAGCTGCATTCATAAAAAAGGTTAAATGCATTCTCATATTAGATTAATTGCATGTGCATTTTTTTTTTCCCAAGGGTTTTATTTTCGCATCAAAAAGGGGGTACATGACATCATTAACAGGGTTAAATCAACAAGGACAACATCATTTCAACATCATCTTTTCTACAAAAATAAAAATAAATGAGATTATACTTTTTGCATTCATTCCATATCATTAATCATTACATAGATATTATCAAAGAAAAGAAGTAAATAATCATTTACATTTGCATACAGATTGCATACATGAGAAATAACATATCAAAACTGCATCCATACATGAAGAAGAAATGCATCCATCTATCTATATCATACATAAGATACGTTGCATCCATAACCAATAGTCATCCAAAAACAAATGCATTAGATAAACACATATAGCAGCATCTAAAGGAAATCTCATATATCATCAAGTAAAAGCAGGAAAGATCATAAATGTTCTCATATCACACGTCTACTCATAACAATGATGTCATAAAAACTCAACTCTATAATCGCCCATCAACAGGGGCATCAATGTTAAATAAGTGTCAAAATACAACTGGAAAGGTGACACCAAGGTCACAAGACTATGGTACAATATCAAGTATCTCAATGATCAATAAGAGCACTCATGGCTCATCTCTCGTCACCACTGGGAGGAGGCTGTGGAGGAGGCTGTGATGGAGGCTGCTAAGGAGGCGTCTGACCAACCATAGCAACAAGGAGAGGAACCAAGGGAGCCAAACCCGATACCAACTGCTGAATCATAGATGACATCTGTGACACCTCTGTCCGTAATGCTCCCACATCTGCTCGTAGCTGGCTAGTACTAGAACTCTCTCCAACCTCATAGGTACTCTGAGGATCACCTGTATCTATAGGAGCTTTTCCCCGATCACGGGAAAAAGCTGCTGGTATCTGCTGTGCACCTGTGTCCTGATCATCCACAGTAATCTGCTGTACTCCTGCTCTCGTATCCTGTCCTGTCCCTGGATCCTGTCTAGCAGCCCTCACATGATCCTGACGATTTAACCTCTGTCTCTGTGCTACTGCAGGACGAGGAGGAGGAGGTGGTGCCTGTACCTGTGCATCTCTCGCTCGTCCTCTGAGCCTAATCACTGCCCTACCTCGGGGTCTACCTCTGCGTCTCCTCCCACCACCAACATCCTCACCATCATCTTGCCCAGGTACTGGCTCTGCAGGGTCTGTAAAGCGAGGCATCAGATGCTCCATCAACCAAGCTAGATACTCCTGTGTGACGCCGGCATCTCTGATGTGTAACCTCATGTCCCAATCCATATAACCCAGTAATGATATCTGCTCTATAGCATCATCATATGAAGGCATGTGACCCCAAGTAACACGCTCTGCACTAGAACGAGCATATACTGCAGATCCCTGAGGCATAGGCTGAATCCGCCCAAACTGTCGTAGTACTCTCCCTGCCAAGAATCTCTCAAGAACAGAGTCAATCCTGCCGATCATCCATCGAGGAGCAAACATATAGGGTAACTCCAAGCTATCCTCTCTCCAATCCTCGACCTCAACATATGGTCTCCAATAGACCTCATCCATGTCATCAATCTGCCGTCGCCAATACTCCAAGTGACCCAAGTGATGCTGTGTCACCATACCAGTATACTGCCATGCAAACGGATATCCTAGAGGACGATCTCGATCTGATATAGGACGACTGACTGGTAAGTGCTCCCATATCCACAACTGTAAAATATGAATCCCAGCAGATAATGAGGCTGCTCTCCTGTAAACCACCTCATGCAGATCATGATAAAGCTGTGCTAGCACACAAGATCCCCAGTCAAAGCGTCGAGGATGATGTAGCAAATCCTCGATAATCCTGCCCCATCCCACTGAAAATCCGCGACCTCGCCGATCAGGTAATAAGACACCACCAATGATAGCACCTAATAAGGCTGGTAAAATAGGAAATGAGGCAAACTGAGGCCATAAGATACAGTCATCACCAATAGATGGATCTCCGAATACTCGTCGACAATATGTCCCGTCATAGACTGCGTCATAATATACTATCTCTCCATGAGTCGGGATCCGTAGCAATCTATAAACATCCTCCGGTGTAATAGTCATCTCGCCCTGTGGTAGCCAAAATGTGTTTGTCTCAGAGTGCCAACGCTCTGCGACAGCCGTAATCAAACCTCGGTTCATCTGGAACCGAGGAAGCTCTAGTATGCACAGTAAACCGCAGCGCCTAATCACTCGCCTCTCGGCATCAGTCAACTGAGTCCTCAGCTCCATCACCCAGTGTGGTACAGTTCGAAGGTACAGCACAGGGACATCCTCCTGTTTAATCAAAACAAGGGAACCACATGAGTAACTTACTATCAGGAAATCAAACAATCAATCATGGTCATCAATTTAAATATACCTATCAGACTTACCAATCCTAACTCTAAGCGTTGAGGAAGGACGATCCTAGTTTTATGTCTCTAAGCATTTGGGCATAAAATGGATGGACATTTAGATCCATGATCTATCATTCATGATGAAGATTGATTAATCTTATTCTTCGATATTATAGTTACCTATGTTCTAATTCGTTGTTGAAGTCAAACAAAGGGAATACCCTAACTAAACATTCGATTGAATTCATTGACGTGATCGATATCAATCAAGTTGACGTAATCGAGCAATCAGACGTCTTAGATAAGTTTTAAATAAACAAATTTTTTTACTCACGCGACTTTTCTTTCTGGCGTCATTTCTTTTACCAGAGGCGACATTTCTTTGATCAAACGCGTGATTTTATTCAACCGCGTGACTTATTTTCACGGAGGCGGTATAAGATTTTCCGTAGGCGACATCTTATTATCACGCGACACCTGATTAAAAATGTTTAAAACCTACGCGACATTAAATTTTCCTTAGGCGACACTAGATTTTCTAAATGCGTGAAAATACCTAAGGGACGCGACATAAGATTTATCAAAGGCGACATTTAAAATTTTCAGGCGATATTAAAATGCACGGAGGCGACATTTCTTTTCACGCACGCAGAATTAAAATTTTTAAAAGCATTAAATAAGGTCATAAATGCGACTTTACAGACATGAGGAAAATTTGAATGACATACCGGAGGACCATCGGTCGCTCTCCGACTGAACCGGCGCGCTCTCTCAAACCGATGCTCGCGATGTGGGACCACCATCGTCTCCAGAAGGCTAAAATCAGAGCTCAAATCTCAAGAAGGAACGGTGCAAATGAATAGTAAAATGAGGGGTTTTACCCTATTTAAGGTAAAATTGGTCCTCATAAATACTTAAAACAATGCACTTTGAACCTATCATAGGACATTTTCATTAATCGGGGCATAAATCAAATTTGATTATTTCTTTCAAACGGTATCAGAAATCAAAACATATTCCAACTACTTAAACTCGTTCAAATCAAGGACTCAATATGTTTTATTTCTGAGGGGGCATCAGAGTATCAAATGGGCATCACATCAAAAACATTTATCAGTGGGGCATATCATATCATATCATAGCAGTATCATATCAAGATATCAGTATCAAATCATATCATATCATCATATCAAATATGTCATCATATCAAATCTGTCATCGTATCAAACCTATCAACATATCAGCAATCAATCAACCCAGGACCTTTATCAATCAACCCAGGACCTTTATCAGTGAACCCAGGACCTATCATCAAATCAGGACCCATATCATATCAGAGGCATTAGAATCATATCAGCACCATCATCAGAGGCACATCATCATCATCAGGAAGTACATCAATCAGAACGATCAGAGGCATATCAGAACCAGGACCAGAATCAGATCATCATACTAAGGGAATCTTTGAATCAATGTTCTTCGCACATCGACTCAAAGAGGGGCATTTGTAGACATGGAAAATTGGCAAAGGCTTAAATCAATCAAAAGGTGCAATCAAGTCATCAAAATAGCACTAAAAATCGATAAATGGAACAAAGGCAATTCAAATCAAAGGAAAATTCAATTAAATGATTAAATGATTAAATAAAGCTTGAAAAGGAGAAAAACACTAAGAAATTGATTAAATTCAATTAAGGACATAGTTGTTGAAATGAAAAATCAAAATGAACCTCTTACCCTTCATGGCTAAATTTAATTACTTTAATTAATTAATAAATCCTAAATTCTCTCAACAAAGGAAAAAGGAGACAAAATGGACACAAATCACTCACTTTTGTTGAAATGGTCCAGCCTTTTGAAACCATTTAAATGTTTGTCCCCCAATTTAGGGACAAAGCAAAGCCAATTGACCTTACCCAAGCATAACCATGGTTATCTCACTCTACCCCCTACCCTTGGGAAAATCTTATAAATAGAAGGCATTTTGAGGCATTAATCATCCACTCCATATCTTTGAATTGCAGCAAAGCTCTGTCAATTTGCATCCATATCACTCACTTATCATTTGTCATTGCTAATTAGCTTAAATTGCTTTGATCATAGTAGATTGTTCATCAAATAGAGCTAGAATTTGATAGAATAGATCTAAATTTGCATATCATATAGCTTAATTCTCATCTTTAGAGTGTCACTAGTGAGGATCATAGCTGAGAGCCTCATTTACCACTTTATTTTAGAGAACCATGAGATATTTAGATTAATTTGTGCATTATTTAGATTAGTTTGCTTTGAATAGTGTAAATTCTCTTTAAATCTTGTTATTTCATGAAGGTGTAATCACTCACACACAATTACATTGCTGTGTTGTGACAAATTGTTGAGAAGATTATTCTTTTGGTGCTTGAAGATTAACTTGTCTCATGTGTGCACACATTTTTGGTGGCTTCGTGGTCTAATGAGTTTTGGCTTATCATACGTCTATGTTTGTTTTGTTTCGCTGATGATTGCATCCATATAGCTGAAGATTGTGATATAATCTGATCTTTGTTTTGTGGGTTTCTTCATCTTCTCTATCTCTTAATTCACATAGTGGTGTGATGCTATTTTATGTCCATTAGTTTCCTTTTTAGAAATTTCCTTCAATTTCTTGTTACCCTACTACTTCCTACCCTCTTTTGCAAGTCATTTTTAGTAGATTAAATTAGATTACATTGCTTTTATCTCTAAATTAGAAAATCCAAAAAGAGAAACATTGTGGTACTCTAAAGTTTTTTTTAGAGTTTTCCTTGAGAGAAGAACCAACAAAGGCCTCCTTGTTAATAGATTTACATTTGTCTTCCGCTGAGCTATCCAAGCGGTTGAGACCCAGCCAGAAGGAACCTTGAGATTGATTCCATCAATCTTCCAAGAGGGGAATTTTCTCACGTAAATTCCTAGTCATTGTCTTCATGTAAAAATGGCTCTCAACAGAGATCGTATAAGATCTACCTTGCTAGAGAATTTAAAACTCATTCTGTGAGTTCACCCAGTTAAGGGATTTACAATTAAGTGTCATGCCTAAAATTAGGGCAAAAACACACCAACATTTTTTTTTTAAAGCACAAAAGACAACTAAGATAACACGGTACCCTTGATTGATAACAACGTTAGTTAACTCAAAACCCTAACTATGCCTCTAAGAAACCCTAACAGGTTTCAGACCAAGCGTTTAATAAAAAGAGATAAAACAATAGGGAAAATTAAACTTGGTTAAAAGTATAAAGTCAAAGGTTGAGTTAACACACCCCAAAAGGGGTTTAACAATGATTAAATTGAAAGTGATAGTAACCCGAATGGTTCCAAACATGAACTGGGTTTCTAAGAGGGGTAGGAATCGTAAGACAACATTAAACTAATAAATTAGGGCCATAAAAATAACCATATGCGAACCCTAGGGTTACGTTAATATTACCCATTTAAACTAATAATGTTCTAATATTTTATTTTAAAATATTATATTTTGATGCGAAATATAATGTTATCAAAGTTTATTAATTAATTAAATTAAACATTTAAAAGATTAAAATAACCATAATAAAGCATTAATAATAAAGTTAACATTTAGGTTAAGGGAATGTTATTTATCTAAGTCCCATCCTAGGACAATAAATAATTTCCCCTAGAATAAACCATTAAAACTTTTAAAATATCATTAGTAAATAAATATTAAATTTTTACCACCAATATTATAATAAAAATAAAAAATAACATTCAATCAGAAATAATCATTAAATGTAAATTTGAAAATAAGAAACTCCAAGAATAATATTAGAAAGAATAAAGGTCTATTAATTAATATCTCAACATTATCAAATTTAAATTAAATTAAAAATGGCATCCAATAACAAAATATTAAAATCCCACTAATTAATTAAAAGTAGTCATTACATAATCACAATGAAAATAATAATAAATAAATCAGAATTCAAATTAAAGTGATTGTCAAAAGTCAACAGTCATTAAATTCAAATAAAACAGAGATTTAAAATTCAAACAGAACTTAATGAAAAATTAATTAATAAATTAAAATTTAAAAAGGGCCTCAAAAGGCCAGCCCTGGCCCTAATTTGAAATTTGGGTTAGGTTAAAAGATAAAACACAATCCAAACCCTAATCCCTCATTTTTGGATGTGCAGGTTGGGCTGAAAGAGGGAGTTGAAGAAGATTTCAAGTTTTTGTATACACATAAGTATACATGTGTGTATATACACACCAAGGGTGTGTATATACATACATATAAACTTGTGTATATATGCTCTTCAAGAATCATCAAGAGAAAACATTCAGATTTAAAAGGGACTACAAGGGCTTCAACCAACTTCCTCCATCATAAAAAATCCTAGCAAGGTATAGACATTAGACAGATTTAGATTTATTTAGTTTATCTATTATTCTGAATTTGTTTTATTTTCTTTGCCATTTTAATATATTCCAAATGATTATAAGTTGTTGCACAAGTCCTAAAAATTATTTTATTAATATACTGTTACTGTTTTATATTTGTTATGAGAGTAAAGTCTGCATTTTCTTTTATTATCTGAATATTATTGTTAAAGACTTTTTTTTTAATAATCACTATCTATGATTTGATGTAGGAGCATCTCGAGTCCTTGGCAATCCTATATCACCAAAAATAAGTTTGAGTTTTCTGTGCTACCTAGTTCATTCTTTGACTGAGTTGGCTCAGTAGTTGCTCAGTTCCTTCTTTGACTGAGTTGGTCGGTTAATTCCCTAGCGCTTGGTTAACCTAGCGTACCAAGTAGTTTATTTTGGTTTTATGTTGAGACTGACTTGTACATTTAATTTTGGTCATGGAGTTAATGTTGGTATCGATCATTGGGAAGTGTGTGGACCTAGATCTGATCATTCCTTCCATTAATGATGGATCTGAAGGTCGACTTGTTTCAGTAGCCTCTTGTATATAATGTAGTCATTGGTTGTAGTTTTAGGAGTTAGAAGTTTGAAGGTAGTTTCTGAATCCTCACACGTTGGAGGACTATTGTAATTGAATTGATGTATCTAGCCCTAATTGGGAAGGCCTTACAACCTGACATGTATGAATCAACTGATGAAATATAATGATTTGTTATGCATTCTCTCTCTCACTTGTCGTGTAATTGCTTTCATGTGTGAGCTCTGCAAGGAGGATTTGGATTAGGGTGTGCCTTTGGCCCCTCATCCTACCCTGCCTTGTCTCAGGTGGTATCAAAGCAAAGGTTGAGATCTGGATCTAGATTTTAGAATATAAGTTTGAGGGTTCCTTCTTGTCAAACCCTAGTTGATATTTGTTGTGGTGTGGCAGATTGTGATCTGGCCTGCAATTGCAAAGGGTTTTAAGATGGTTTGTGGGAGGTGAGATGCAGATCCAGGATTAGTAGACATGTTGAGACAACTTGCTGCGAGGTTAGAAGTTATTGAGACAGCCCAGCGTAGAGCAAGACATCTTGAAGATGCTAGTGATGAAGAAATTGAAGAAGAACAAGATGATGCAGAACCTGCACCTATGATGGATCAAGAAGAGGAAAGATTGTTGAAGGCTTTGACAAATTTGAAGTCTACACCACATTTCAATCCTATTCAGTACAGTGGAAAGCTAGATTTGGATGAATTGGTGGATTGGATCACCAAGATGGAAAAGTATTTTGAATATGAAAATGTCCCCGAGGAAAAGAAAGTGAAAATTGCAAGCACAAAGTTGAAGAGTCATGCATCCTTGTGGTGGGAGCATTTGAAATTGAGTAGAAAAAGGAAAGGCAAAGACAAAATCAAGGTATGGAATAATATGGTAAATAAGTTTAAAGGCAAGTTTTTACCATGTGATTATCAGATTAACCTAGTTAGGCGAATGCAAAGTTTTGAGGCAGAAAGATAGCTCGGTAAAAGATTATACTGAGGAATTCTATAGATTAGATATCAGATATGGACATAATGAAGATGAAGTGGAAAGAATTTCTAGGTACCTGAATGGATTGAGAGTTTCCATCTAAGAAGAAATTATTTTTGTTAAGTTGGAGAACATTGAGGAAGCTTATCAGTTTGCCTTGAAAGCTGAGGAGAAATTGAAGAAAAGACATGAGCAGAGACAAAGAAGAAGAGGTGGTAGATTCCCTAGAGGAAGAGGTATATCTTATGGTGAAAACAAAAGATCTGATTAGGGCAAGCCAAATCTAGACAAAGGCAAGACCAAGTGGAAAGGTGAAATTTTAGCTAGAGGAAGAGGCAATAACTACCGAGGTGGTGATAGCAGAGGTGGATTTTGAGGAACTTGTTACAATTGTCATTTGAGTGTACACATGCAAGTAAGAAGTTCAGTAGCAGTAGAAATGATTTGGTGCAAGAAGATTCACCGAATGAACCTAAGAAAGAAAAGAACTTGATGGTCAGGAGAGCACTTTGGAGTGAAAGTAATAAGGAAGATCTGGTAAGGAAAAGTTTGTTCAAGACCATATGTAGAGTTTCTGATGAAGTATGGAAGGTAATCATTAATAGTGGAAGCCAGAGAATTTGGCATCTGAGGAAATGGTTACAAAGTTGCAGTTGGAAAGGTTGGAACACCCAAAGCCCTATCAAATTTCATGGATCAAGGATGAGCATACACTCTTGGTAAGTGAACAATGTTATGTAAATTTGAAAATTGGAAAGTACTATGATAAGGTGTTATGTGATATCATGCCTATGGATTGTTGTCATATTTTGTTGGGTAGACCTTGGAAATATGATAGACATGCTATATATGATGGAATATTGCATAAATAAACTATTTGGGCTGATGGGAGAAGACAAATCTTGTTACTTTTGATTGAAGAACTTGTTAGTAGTGTTTGTACATCTATGAAATTTTTTTTGATGGAAGGAAGAAAGTTTGTTAAGGATTTGAAGAAGGATGATGTATGTTTTGTTGTGATTCCTAACAAACCGAGTAAGAAAATAGTGTAATACCCCAAAAATGGGCTATAAGTTCATTAATCTTCTATATCAACATATCAAATGAAATCAACATCGAAGTCCTAACCTAAGGCACATCTGAACATCATCGAATCCTAATTGATTATCTCAAATTCTGCATCGGGGAATATTCCTATTAATATTCCTAATTATCTTTATTATCTTTAATTTTATAATTATTTGGTGATAAATCATATTTATCCTAAGGTTTGATTAATTGAATATTCTAAATATTTAATTTATTAGATTTAATTTGGCCACTTAATTATTTAATTGAATTTAATTCCATTATTCCTAATTATGATATTTAATTTTGACAATAAATCCAAAATCCTACAAATAATTGATTAAATTTTTATTTAATTAATTAAATCATTTTGTCAATTTTTTATATTGTAATTTTGAATAAAAGTTTGAAAAAAATTGATTAACCCATAAATCAATTGTTTTATTTTTCAAAATCAGTTAAGTTGGAAATAAATCACTTTATTATTAAATTAATTCATAAATAAATCATGCACAATCAGAAAAGTAGACAACTATCAATTATCAATTAAATTTAAATTCTATTTGGAGTTAAACTCTGCTTTTGCATGTTTTTGTGAATTAAATTATCTTTATTTTCAGATAACTCAAAAATCAAGTTGAGTTCATCTAAGTGATTTATGGCTTTCTTCCATGCATCCTCAAAGCCCTAGATTTCTATAAAATCAAGGCTCAACTCTTCTCAATTCATCTCATAATTGTGCAAACTTATGCTAGCGAATTGGTGTCTGAAGAATTGGAGCTTCTTTTGCAAATCAAACAACTTTGTGAGATCATTCATATTTTAGCATATCATTGTTAGATTAGTATTGCATATCAGTTTTTCATTCTAGAATAGATTCATATCAGATTTCTCATTCTTATTTGCATAGAAAATATCAAAAAAATAGATTAATTTGCATTCATTCCATATCTAGATTTTACATTCAAATCCTTCATTTAGGTGTCATCAAGGTCACTGATCTCAGTCAATTTGAGAATTCACACTCACATCTACTAGAAGGCACTAAATCACTTGGTTAGATTAGTTTCTATTTCATTGCAAGATTTCGATTTCAGCAAACCTCTAATGATTTACTGAAGTGTTGTGTCTCTACAATTAGGTACAATTTTCACACACACAAATAGTGGATAGCATCCCTGAAGAGATTGATAATATACTCACCGAGTATAAGGAGATCATTTTTTATAATGTACTTGATGGTTTTCCACCAAAGAGAAGCATTGATCATTGCATGTATTTAATCTCTGGAGCTAGTTTACCGAATAAGGTACCACATCAGTTGACACCTACTGAGAACTAGGAATTGAACCGACAGATCCAAGAATTGTTACAGAAAGGTTTGATCCAAGAAAGTTTGAGTCCTTGTGTAGTACTAGCTATATTGCCACCTAAGAAGAATGGAGAATGGCGAATGTGTACTGATTCCAAAGAAATCAACAAGATAACAGTGAAATATAGGTTTTCTATACTGATAATGGATGACATAATGGATAGTTTGACTAGAGAAAAGTATTTTACCAAAATTAATTTAAAAAGTAATATCATCATATCAGAATCAGAGAAGGTGATGAGTGGAAGACTTCTTTTATGACAAGAGAAGGTTTGTATGAGTGGTTGTTTATGCCTTTTGGTTTAACTAATGGATTGAGTACTTTTATGAGATTGATGAATGAGGTTTTGAAGAAATTTTTGGGTAAATTTGTGATTGTATACCTAGATGATATTTTGATGTTCAATAAGACTAGAGAAGAGCATTTGTTGCATGTTAAACAAGTATTACAGATATTGAAAGAAGAGAAGTTGTTGATTAACCTGAAAAAGTGTTCCTCTATGAAAGAGGAAATTGTGTATTTGGGATTTGTGATTTCAGCTGATGGTTTGACAATGGATCCTAAAAAGGTTGAAGCTATTTTGAACTGGCCTACACCTAAGAATGCTAGTGAGGTAAGATCATTTCATGGTTTAGCAAGTTTTTACTGAAATTTCATTAGGAAATTCAGTTCAATTTTTAATGTTATGATTGAGACTATGAGAGGAGACAAAAGAGAATTCAAGTGGACACATGGAGCTGATAAAAGTTTTGAGACTCTAAAACAAAAGGTTGTTGAATTACCCGTGTTAGCATTGCCTGATTTCAATAAGGTATTTCAAGTTGAATGTGATGCAAGTGGTAGTGCAATAGGAGTTGTGTTGAGTCAAGAAGGTAAACATGTTTCTTTTTTTAGTGAAAAGTTGAATGATGCAAAAAGGAAATATTCTGTGTATGATCAAGAATTCTATGCTATTGTTCAAGCCCTGAATAAATAGAGACATTATTTTATACCGAGTGAATTTGTGTTGTATACTGATATTAAGGCATTACATTATTTGAGTAGTCAGAATAAGTTGAATTAGAGACATATGAAATAGGTTGAATATTTACAGAGTCATACATTTCTGATAAAACATAAGAGTGGAGTCACTATGTAACACCCAGTCTAAGACTAGATGATGAAACCATAAGACTAACAAAGAACAGTTACAACCACAAAGAGAAATATTTTTTTTATTAACATTCACAATACTGAACATTAAGGTTAACAACCTGATTGTTAAAGTAATACATTCATAAAATTCAGTTTACAATAGAGTAGTCTTAGTACTCTTAAATGAAATGTTACAACCTCATATACAAAATTTTCTACTAAATACATTTCAGCAAACTACAAATTGTCCTAATGATTAACAACATAGCCACAATCTGCTTTCCATAGATTTTAACTGCTGCCAACCACTGGCCCATATTCATGATTTTAGCCATCTAAGCCCCTAAAAATAACAAACAAGAACACAAACACCAACAAAGAATACAATAGGGCTTAGATACATAACAAGAATAAGAATAACCTCCGCATATCTGCATGACAGTATTATATAATAACCAAGATATCCAAATAACCATTAATAATGCTATAGAGATGAAATCATACATCTGAACACTATGCCTTTTACAGATAATTGACAAGAAATAAATTCTTTTTTAATAACGTAAAATAAACTCGCACAGAATATGACAAGGTAATGATCCAGTAGTCCATGGGTATCAACATAAGAATTCTACATCACGTAGCAAATCTTTATGTCAAGTGAAACCATAGAATTTTATTCTTTATTAATTGAAAACCCAGCCCATGAATTTTAAAAGTTACCACTTGATTAAACAACTGTCATAAACTTTCCCATAAGGATCTAGACTAGTGTCGAAGGGCATTTGACAAAATAATTCTATCACCACAAGTTACTCGCTTTATGACAGCCACCCAACCTAAAGGATCACACTTGCATAATCTACAAACACATGTTCTAACTACTGATAACGAAAATAACCATAAAAATCAATTCTCATCCAACTGTTGTTTCCTTAACAACAATAATTGATTAAAACCACATCAGAATACCATAAAACAACATTTCACAGTCATCTCATAATTGATTGAATTTGAAACCATCTTATCAAATCCTTTACAGAATATTATTACCACCACAATTCTGAAATAATAACATAACCAATGCTATCCACAGCGATAAACTAAATAAAGTAAATAAGAATTCAAAGTAATAATCAGAGCACTTCCACGAATTGAAAAATACAATTAATACAACCAAAAGAAATAACTGTCTGTTCTCACAATCGTATGTGTAATAAAATTCACTTTATATTTTGCCCCGTTACAAATAAGTACATACTTTTATATTTGTGGCGACGTGCACATCTGTATGTACCACGGCTTGTACATACACATCTGCATTCCACCACGCATATAATCATATAGACTTACACGTAACGTTACAGATTACTAATTAACCATTTTACTAATCAATCACATAAATGCTCAGAACATAAATAATAATATATTTACTAATAACAGATTTATGATACACAAAAAGAAAATTACATAAATACAGAGATGAATATCTGACATCACATATTCTATCAACCATTATCATCCTCACAAAACCAAATTTAATACTTAATTACTGTCAATATAATAATCTTAATACTAAATCTGTTTGGTTACGACTGACAACTTACTCTATATAAAATACAATATTATTTTTTCAAATTTCAAGAAAAGAAACCTCATAATGAATTTAGACCACTGTAGATAAGAATACTTATACATTACTCATCTAGATAATAGCATAACAAAAATTGCCAAGTAACAGATATACTTATAATGAACTGATTCATTAACACAAAAGATTCGAAATCATCATCCATTACTAAAAGCAATCACTAACGTAATACACATTCAGACAAACTAAACAACAGCCAACCCATGTTAACCATAAAGTGACAATATTGATGTTTACATCCCATATCCCAAACATCATTTATGTCTAAACACAATAACTAATCACTTACGATGAACAAAGAAAACTATAATGCATATTCACGGAACAATTTAACTCAATCATTAGCCATTTCTTTGAAATTGATCCGGACACTAAAAAACACACTCGAATGCTAAAACAGAGACATCAAATGAAACAGCATTCTATGCATTTTTTGTTCCTAACACAAATCGACCATAGAACAACAATGATGAGAAACATTCTTAAATAGAACAAAGAAGACATGATTACGTCACCTCATAATTTTTGCCAACTAACATAATATACCAATGGCAAATGAACTACAGAAAAACATCTACCCTAACAGAAGACTCTCTGTTTTACATCGAACTCCCTCAAACATTACCACAAACTCATAAGATAGAAAGAAAAGAATATAAGGTAAACCTTTAATGACCATACCCTTATTCTATGACAGACTGCAATGAGATATTAACCCCCAAATAAAAGTAAATCGACAATCAAACAGCTTAACAAACACTAAACGTAATGTAAGAACATGCACCTTATACAAGATGTAAACTACCATTACTCAGAGGTCGATAGAGTTGAAGGAATTCAGAAAACTAAAAAGAATGTTCTCAGTTCGAAAACAACATTTTCAAATTCTCCAGACGGTCTTTTCACAATAAAATGAATGTATCTGTTCTCGATACCAAAAGACATCTATAGAAATTCAACCCAGCAGAAAAAGACCATCAACAAACTACGAGGGTCGAATGCAATATTAAACAAAAATGCCCAATAATAATAAGAAACGTCTGAACCAATTTTGCATGGATATAAACCGAAACAATCATCTCATCAACACTTCATGAATACAGATTCACGTTTACACATACATGCAACAGAATAAAATAGAGGAATAAGGTTAAGAAAAGCCCCCTACCTCTTAAAATGAAAACGATGCAGAAGAACTCGACACCAACTCAACGCCTCTGCTTCACACCCAGATACCACTCTCCAACACGCCAAGAAACTTTTCCAACCAAAAACCGAAAACATAGAACAATACCAGAGGAGAACTTCAAAGAAGATGCATGCTGTGAAACCATCTTCCCATACATTCCTCATTATAATAAATGGTGGGAAACTGAAAGTATTACTCATAACTGAATCCCAAATGCTCGCAGAGAACATAGGAAAAATTGATAATAGCTTGAGTGATAAAACCCTCCTCAGAGCTAAAGATGGAAACAGAGGAGAACAAATGCAGACAAAAACCCCAAACAATAAATTCATGCTCATCAAAATCAGAAACTTAACTGCGACACAAGCCAAATGTCCAGTCAAGTACCGCGCACAATTCTCCAAAACTGCCAACACTTACTCCCACTAACTTTGACATAACAACCTCTATGCCGTGGCAGTATAACATTGCCAATGAACTTAAAGTTATTAACACCAAAATTTCCATACGACAGGTCCAAATTCATAATCAAAAAATATCATCCCTTAATGCGATAAGCAAGATATTCAATCACCTTAGTCATAGACGCCAATCACTTATTACCATAAAACCATAAATACTTACCATCAAATTAACATGTATTTACCACTAAATTAACATTAGCATAGGCATTCTAATTTCCATTTAACATTGCTAACAAAACAAATAAGGCTTAGCTAACAATGAAATAATACATCCTTCACAAGATAATATACATAAGTATATTGATATATATATATATATATATATACATACTAAAATTTACTAATCGGAGTAATTAAAGAATAACAAAACCATCATCTAATCGCATAACCATAAAATAAAAAATGTTGCAATGAGAACATTATAACTTGATCAGTAAATACATCCATTAATAAAATATACCAAATACAATTAATTAACTACAAGACATTACATTTTCATTTCTATAACAATCAGAATAGACAGGATAGTTCCTTTATTTATTATTCGTCAACCAGAGAAGGTCGTAATTTCAAAGATCAAACTGACTAAATTAACACATCCAACAGTTCCCAATTCTAAATATTTCCAGAAATAGGTTAAACAGAAATACCAATATAACAGTTTAGACTACCAAAACATCTGAACCCAAAATAACAGCAGTACATACTAAAGCTAAAAAGAAGTATCAGAAATATCTTAAGTACACATATTACCAAATTCACGAACAGAACTAACAGACTGAAACCATAACCAAACATGAAATGAAAAGATGAAGTCTGCAACCATCAGGGGCATGACACCCTCCCCCACCAGTCTAGGCTTACTCCTGGAAGCCTGAAAACAAATGAGGATGAGATATCTTCATAGCTCCTGCAGCTTCCCACGTTGTTGACGACTCATCATCCAGATCCCATAACACTTTTACCTGCTCTATTCTGCATCCTCTGAGGTTTAGCTCTCTTTGCTGGATTATCTGCACTGGTTCCAGCATCAACTGACCATCTACCACCTGTAAATTGTTCCAATTCAGAACATGAGCAATGTCAGGAATATATTTTCTCAACACCGAAATGTGGAAAACATCATGAATCCGAGAAAGGCTGGGAGGCAAAGCAAGTCTGTAAGCAACTGGACCCACACGTTCAAGAATCTCGAATGGCCCCACAAACCTAGGAGACAATTTGGAACCTTTACCATACCTAATAGGACTCTTCCGAGGCCTAACTCAAAGAAAAACCTTGTCCCCAACCTCGAACTGACATTCAGTCCTATGCAGATCTGCATACTTCTTCTGCCTGTCCTGAGCGGTAGCAAGATGCTCTCTAATACGTTTAACCTGCTGTTCCATGTCCTGAAGCATCTCTGGTCCTAGAAGAATTTTGTCTTCTAGATTATCCCAGCTCAAAGGAGTCCTACAGGGTCTACCATACAAGGCTTGAAAAGGTGCCATACCTATTGAACTGTGATACCCGTTGTTGTAAGAGAATTCAACCAGGTGCAAAAACTCTTCCCACTTACTTTGTCTATCCATCACATACATCCTAAGCATGTCCTCCAAAATCTAATTGACACACTCCGTCTGTCCATCCGTTTCAGGATGATATGCTCAACTAAAGTTCAGCTGAGTTCCCAACTCACGCTGAAGAGACCTCCACAAAATAGAAGTAAAAACCGGATCTCTATCAGAAATGATTTTCTTGGGTAACCCATGCAACTTGACAATCTGCTCCATATAGATCCGTGCTACAGATGCTGCATTATAGGTGGATCTGACAGGAATAAAGTGGGCAACCTTGGTTAACCGATCTACAACAACCATAATGGCATCATGGCGCCTAGCTGAAAGTGGTAAACCTACTACAAAATCAATGGATATGGTATCCCATTTCCATTCAGGTACACTATGAGACTGTAGTAGACCAGCTGGATGTTGATGTTCAGCTTTCACCCTCTGACATTCCAGACACCTAGCTACAAAATCAGCAATATCCCTCTTCATTCCTGGCCTATAATAATGCTGCTTAAGATCAGCATGCATTTTCTTAACACCAGGATGTGCGGAATAGGGTGCTTTATGCGCTTCAATCATAACCAGGTTCCGAAGTTCTCCGACTTCAGGCACATAGACACTACCTCGATAATACAGCAATCCATCAAGGCCAAGAGAATATCCTACAAATCTGCCTCCCAACTCACTGCCACTATCCAAAACTGCCTTAACATCCAAAAACCAAGGATCTGCAATCAAACTCTGAAGTATTTTTTCTTTTAAGTCAATCGAGAGAGTCAAGGAAGCAAGTTCGTGACATCTTCTGCTAAGAGCATCCGCCACTTTGTTCTCTTTCCCTTGAACATACTTCATTTCGAAGTCATATTCACATAAAAACTCCATCCATCTGCGCTGCCGTGCATTAAGATTGGGTTGTGTGAATAAATACTGTAGACTTCTATGATTGGTATGCAACTCAAAATGCTGACCTAAGAGAAAATGCCGCCACTTAGTCAGAGCGTGCATTACTGCAGCAAGTTCCAAGTCATGAGTGGGATAGTTAACCTCATGATCCTTCAGTTTCCTAGATTCATAGGCTACGACTCTACCGTCTTGCATCAGAATAGCTCCTAAACCCTCCAAAGAAGCATCGGTACAAACCACAAACTCCTTAGAAGGATCAGGTACTGCTAATATAGGTGCACTGGTCAACCGTTCCTTCAGATGTTGAAATGCCGCTTCACACTGATCCGACCATATAAACTTCTTACCCTTCCTCTGAAGAGAAGTAATAGGGTGTGCTATCTTGGAAAAATTAGCCACAAATCTTCTATAGTAGCTAGCCAAACCCATGAAACTTCTTACCTTAGAAACATTGGAAGGAGTAGGCCATTCAATAATTGCCCTGATCTTAGCAGGATCCACAGCAATACCATCCCCTGCAATAATGTGTCCCAAATAACTGATCTCATGCTTGAAGAATTCACATTTTTCAGGATTGGCATACAGCTTATTCTTGCGGAGACATTCTAAGACTTCCTTCAAATGCTGCTCATGTTCCGCCATGGAGTTGGAATACACCAATATATCATCAAGGAACACTACCACAAATTTATCCAAGAAAGTTCTAAAGACCCCCTGCATAAGGCTTATGAAGACTGACAGTGCATTAGTTAAACCAAAAGGCACTACCGTGAATTCATAATGCCCATACCTAGTGCGAAAAGCTGTTTTAAGAATATCAGCTTCTTGAATCCGCAGTTGATGGTACCCAGATTTGAGATCAATCTTGGAAAATACCTTGGCACCTTTCACCTGATCGAACAAATCATCAATGCGAGGCAAAGATATCTATTCTTGATGGTGACTTTATTCAACTGTCTATAGTCAATGCAAAGTCTCAAGGACCCATCCTTCTTCTTGACGAAAATCACAGGTGCTCCCCAAGGAGAGACACTAGGTCTGATAAGACCTTTATCAAGAAGTTCCTCTAATTGCACCTTAAGTTCCACCAGTTCTTGAGCAGTCATGCGATAAGGAGTCTTAGATACAGGTTCAGTCCCCAGCAAAAGATCAATTCTAAAATCAACCTCTCTAATAGGTGGCAACCCCGAAATTTATGAAACAAAGACATCTGAAAACTCTTTCAGCACTGGATGATCTATGCTAGAGTTTAAGGCAACTGGATCATCAAAATCATTGATGGAGATAGTGAACAATTGACATCCCTTATGCAAACATCTCTGAAGTTGCTTAGCGGTAATAGTTCAGACTGAAATTGGCCTTTTAATACCTGCTATAAATTTGGTCATACCTCTATCATCGACATAATTTATGATCTTCTCTTTACAATCAATGATAGCTTGGTGCTGAGCTAACCAATCCATACCCAAAATGATATCATAAGAACCTAGAGGAATCACCCTAAGGCTAACTGTTGTTGCAAAATCCTTGAATTGAACCTTGCAACCAATGGCTATCAGTCCAGATTCTACCTTAGACCCTGATGCTAAATCGACTTGCCATGCCAATTCAGCTTTACTCACAGGAATTTTACATTGCTTAATCAAATTGGATGAAATAAAAGAATCTGTAGCTCTAGAGTCAAATAAGATAGAAACCTTCTTACCTTGGTAGTTACCTCTAGCCTCAATCACGGTGTTCTGATGATCTACCTATTTCTGATCCACGATGGCAAAGATGCGGTGGTTCCTTCCAGAATCTCCAACAGTAGCCTCAGAACCTGCACCCTTGGACCTACCCTGGTTATTGCCTCGAAAAGGATAATTCCACTGCAGGTGACCCAACTGACCACAGTGCCAACATTCTGCTCCTCTTTTGATACTCTTGTCCTGCATTGAGTTCACTGGAGGTGAGGTAAAACTCTGTTGCACACTCTGGGCTAGTTTCAAGGACTTTGGTTGTTCTGGTAACTTGAAGCTTTTGTTTGATTTTGAAAGCTTATCAAACTTTCTCTTCTGAAAGTTACCAGTAGTTCTGCTAGTTGCTGCCCTAAAATTCCCTTGAAAGGGTCTCGGAATCTTCCCACTATTCTGAACAAGTGGATTCCCCGAACTCTTAACTGAAAAGCCTGACTTCAATTCTACAAGCTTGGCTTGATCAGCCGCCTCTTTCACTGTCTTGGGTTTAAAAGTTCTCACTTCTTCCCCAATCCTAGGGTTCAAACCCCTAATGAAATGCTGAACCAAGGGCTTGTCATTTTCCACCCATCCTGAGTATTTCTTCAAATGGAAGAACCTTCTTTCATACATTTCCACAGTAGAACTGCCTTGGGAAATATTGAAGAATTCCTCGGACCTGGATTGTTGCCAATAGCCAGACATAAACCTCTCCTGGAATCTTTCCAAGAATAACTCCCACGTAACCTAAGAGATAGGAATCCCAAGTTGCTCCAACTCCATATTCCACCATATGGAAGCAAACGACCTAAGCTGCATAGCGGTCCAACGTACCTTGACGTTGCTATGATACTCATGGAGTGTAAAACATCTTTCGATGTTCAAGAGCCATGCTTCAGCTTCCGTACCTCCTTCGGTACCATTAAAATATGGTCCTTTGATCTTAGAAAGATCTTTCAATTGAGTCCTGATGACCGGATCTTCTGCTACAACTAGATTATCATTTGGAACTAGTACAACTGGTACATTAACTCCCCCAGCTAGAACATTGTTCCTAGCTTCAATATTTTCCAGTCTGTCAAGGATTTGCTGAAGAATCTCAGCTTGAGGTACTTCTTGACCTCCCCTATCCAAACCAATCTATGGTTCTTCAGCACCTTCCCCAGGTACTTCCTGACAACCACCTCCTCTACCGCGACCACGACCATGGCCACGCCCTCCACCCCTACCTCTGCCTAAACCGGCATCGAATGGGGCACCTCTTCCCTCTGCTCCATGAGTGACAGGAGGCATATTGTTTCCCTAAAGAAAAGAATCAATTAATCAGCAAGGAAAGCATAATGATCGACCCCTTACAAACCCACGAGCCTAAGTGTTGATAGAACTTGGCTCTGATACCAAATGTAACACCCAGTCTAAGACTAGATGATGAAACCATAAGACTAACAAAGAACAGTTACAACCACAAAGAGAAATATTTTTTTTATTAACATTCACAATACTGAACATTAAGGTTAACAACCTGATTGTTAAAGTAATACATTCATAAAATTCAGTTTACAATAGAGTAGTCTTAGTACTCTTAAATGAAATGTTACAACCTCATATACAAAATTTTCTGCTAAATACATTTCAGCAAACTACAAATTGTCCTAATGATTAACAACATAGCCACAATCTGCTTTCCATAGATTTTAACTGCTGCCAACCACTGGCCCATATTCATGATTTTAGCCATCTAAGCCCCTGAAAATAACAAACAAGAACACAAACACCAACAAAGAATACAATAGGGCTTAGATACATAACAAGAATAAGAATAACCTCCGCATATCTGCATGACAGTATTATATAATAACCAAGATATCCAAATAACCATTAATAATGCTATAGAGATGAAATCATACATCTGAACACTATGCCTTTTACAGATAATTGACAAGAAATAAATTCCTTTTTAATAACGTAAAATAAACTCGCACAGAATATGACAAGGTAATGATCCAGTAGTCCATGGGTGTCAACATAAGAATTCTACATCACGTAGCAAATCTTTATGTCAGGTGAAACCATAGAATTTTAGTCTTTATTAATTGAAAACCCAGCCCATGAATTTTAAAAGTTACCACTTGATTAAACAACTGTCATAAACTTTCCCATAAGGATCTAGACTAGTGTCGAAGGGCATTCGACAAAATAATTCTATCACCACAAGTTACTCGCTTTATGACAGCCACCCAACCTAAAGGATCACACTTGCATAATCTACAAACACATGTTCTAACTACTGATAACGAAAATAACCATAAAAATCAATTCTCATCCAACTGTTGTTTCCTTAACAACAATAATTGATTAAAACCACATCAGAATACCATAAAACAACATTTCACAGTCATCTCATAATTGATTGAATTTGAAACCATCTTATCAAATCCTTTACAGAATATTATTACCACCACAATTCTGAAATAATAACATAACCAATGCTATCCACAGTGATAAACTAAATAAAGTAAATAAGAATTCAAAGTAATAATCAGAGCACTTCCACGAATTGAAAAATACAATTAATACAACCAAAAGAAATAACTGTCTGTTCTCACAATCGTATGTGTAATAAAATTCGCTTTATATTCTGCCCTGTTACAAATAAGTACATACTTTTATATTCGTGGTGACATGCACATCTGTATGTACCACGGCTTGTACATACACATCTGCATTCCGCCACGCATATAATCATATAGACTTACACGTAACGTTACAAATTACTAATTAACCATTTTACTAATCAATCACATAAATGCTCAGAACATAAATAATAATATATTTACTAATAACAGATTTATGATACACAAAAAGAAAATTACATAAATATAGAGATGAATATCTGACATCACATATTCTATCAACCATTATCATCCTCACAAAACCAAATTTAATACTTAATTACTGTCAATATAATAATCTTAATACTAAATCTGTTTGGTTACGACTGACAACTTACTCTATATAAAATACAATATTATTTTTTCAAATTTCAAGAAAAGAAACCTCATAATGAATTTAGACCACTGTAGATAAGAATACTTATACATTACTCATCTAGATAATAGCATAACAAAAACTGCCAAGTAACAGATATACTTATAATGAACTAATTCATTAACACAAAAGATTCAAAATCATCATCCATTACTAAAAGCAATCACTAACGTAATACACATTCAGACAAACTAAACAACAGCCAACCCATGTTAACCATAAAGCGACAGTATTGATGTTTACATCCCATATCCCAAACATCATTTATGTCTAAACACAATAACTAATCCCTTACGACGAACAAAGAAAACTATAATGCATATTCATGAAACAATTTAACTCAATCATTAGCCATTTCTTTGAAATTGATCCAGACACTAAAAAACACACTCGAATGCTAAAACAGAGACATCAAATGAAACAGCATTCTATGCATTTGTTGTTCCTAACACAAATCGACCATAGAACAACAATGATGAGAAACATTCTTAAATAGAACAAAGAAGACATGATTACATCACCTCATAATTTTTGCCAACTAACATAATATACCAATGGCAAATGAACTACAGAAAAACATCTACCCTAACAGAGGACTCTCTGTTTTACATCGAACTCCCTCAAACATTACCACAAACTCATAAGATAGAAAGAAAAGAATATAAGGTAAACCTTTAATGACCATACCCTTATTCTACGACAGACCGCAATGAGATCTTAACCCCCAAATAAAAGTAAATCGACAATCAAACAGCTTAACAAACACTAAACGTAATGTAAGAACATGCACCTTATACAAGATGTAAACTACCATTACTCAGAGGTCGATAGAGTTGAAGGAATTCAGAAAACTAAAAAGAATGTTCTCAGTTCGAAAACAACATTTTCAAATTCTCCAGACGGTCTTTTCACAATAAAATGAATGTATCTGTTCTCGATACCAAAAGACATCTATAGAAATTCAACCCAGCAAAAAAAGACCATCAACAAACTACGAGGGTCGAATGCAATATTAAACAAAAATGCCCAATAATAATAAGAAACGTCTGAACCAATTTTGCATGGATATAAACCGAAACAATCATCTCATCAACACTTCATGAATACAGATTCACGTTTACACATACATGCAACAGAATAAAATAGAGGAATAAGGTTAAGAAAAGCCCCCTACCTCTTAAAATGAAAACGATGCAGAAGAACTCGACACCAACTCAACGCCTCTGCTTCACACCCAGATACCACTCTCCAACACGCCAAGAAACTTTTCCAACCAAAAACTGAAAACATAGAACAATACCAGAGGAGAACTTCAAAGAAGATGCATGCCGTGAAACCATCTTCCCATACATTCCTCATTATAATAAATGGTGGGAAACTGAAAGTATTACTCATAACTGAATCCCAAATGCTCGCAAAGAACATAGGAAAAATTGATAATAGCTTGAGTGATAAAACCCTCCTCAGAGCTAAAGACGGCAACAGAGGAGAACAAATGCAGACAAAAACCCCAAACAATAAATTCATGCTCATCAAAATCAGAAACTTAACTGCGACACAAGCCAAATATCCAGTCAAGTACCGCGCACAATTCTCCAAAACTGCCAACACTTACTCCCACTAACTTTGACATAACAACCTCTATGCCATGGCAGTATAACATTGCCAATGAACTTAAAGTTATTAACACCAAAATTTCCATACGACAAGTCCAAATTCATAATCAGAAAATATCATCCCTTAATGCGATAAGCAAGATATTCAATCACCTTAGTCATAGACGCCAATCACTGATTAACCATAAAACCATAAATACTTACCATCAAATTAACATGTATTTACCACTAAATTAACATTAGCATAGGCATTCTAATTTCCATTTAACATTGCTAACAAAACAAATAAGGCTTAGCTAACAATGAAATAATACATCCTTCACAAGATAATATACATAAGTATATATATATATTATATATATATATATATATATATATATATATATATATATATATATATATATATATATATATATATATATATATATACATACTAAAATTTACTAATCGGAGTAATTAAAGAATAACAAAACCATCATCTAATCGCATAACCATAAAATAAAAAAACATTGCAATGAGAACATTATAACTTGATCAGTAAATACATCCATTAATAAAATATACCAAATACAATTAATTAACTACAAGACATTACATTTTCATTTCTATAACAATCAGAATAGACAGGATAGTTCCTTTATTTATTATTCGTCAACCAGAGAAGGTCGTAATTTCAAAGATCAAACTGACTAAATTAACACATCCAACAGTTCCCAATTCTAAATATTTCCAGAAATAGGTTAAACAGAAATACCAATATAACAGTTTAGACTACCAAAACATCTGAACCCAAAATAACAGCAGTACATACTAAAGCTAAAAAGAAGTATCGAAAATATCTTAAGTACACATATTACCAAATTCACGAACAGAACTAACAGACTGAAACCATAACCATACATGAAATGAAAAGATGAAGTCTGCAACCATCAGGGGCATGACACACTAACCGAGTTGTTGATGCATTGAGTAGAAGAAGATCTTTGATGACCAAGATGAGAATTGAAGTTCTTGGTTTTGATGATATAAAAGTATTGTATGAAACTGATCCTAATTTTTTGAGCCATGGAGAAAGTGTAGAGAACCTATTCAAGATCAATCGAGTATTAAATGGGAGTACTATTTCATTCAAGAAGGTATGTTGTTTAAAGGTATTCAATTGTGTATACTGAGAGGTTCAATGAGAACTAATATGATAAAGGAGAAACATAGTAGTAGTTTGGCTGGACATTTTGGCATTGATAAAACATTGAATTTGCTTAAGGATAAATAGTTTTTGGCCACATTTGTATAAGGATGTTCAGAAATTTGTGAAAAGTTGTGGAATTTGTCTAGTTGTAAAGGGAGTAAGTCAGAATATTGGATTGTATATACCGATTTATGTTCCCGAGAAACCTTGGATTGATATCAGTATGGATTTTGTACTTGGCTTACCGAAGACAGTGAGAGGTAATGATTCTATATTTGTTATTGTGGATAAATTTTCTAAGATGGCACATTTTATACCCTATAGAAAGACATCAGATGTAGTGCATATAGAAGATCTTTTCTTTAAAGAAATTGTCAAATTGCATGGATTACCGAGGAGTATCATCTCTAATCGAGACAATAAATTTGTTGGATACTTTTGGAAGAATCTTTGGAAAAAGTTGGGCACCGAGTTGAGGTATAGTTCTACGTTTCACCCACAGACCGATGGACAGACAAAGGTTGTGAATAGAAGTTTGGGTAATCTTTTGAGATGCTTAGTTGGAGATAAACCAAGTAATTGGGATTCTATGTTGGCACAAGAAGAGTTTGCATACAATAATTCAGTGAATAGGAGTACTGGAAAAACACTTTTTGAGATTGTTAATGGCATACAATTGAGAGGTATATCAAATTTGAAGGATATTACTGGTGAAGAAAAGAGAAGTGCTAAAGGAGTGAAGTTTACTGAGTTCATGAAGACATTGCATGAAGAAGTGAAACATAAGTTGGAGAAAAGTAATCATAAATATAAAGACAAAGTAGATAGATCAAGAAGACATAAGACTTTTACAATTGGGGATGAAGTAATGGTACACTTGAAGAAAGGCAGATTTCTTGTTGGAACATATGGGAAGCTGAAAATTAAGAAATTTGGTCCTTGCAGGATATCGAGGAGATTTGATAGTGGAAATTCTTATGAAATTGAGTTACCTAATGACATGGATATATCACCTATATTCAACATTTCAAATTTGTATGAGTACCATGAATCGGATGAAGAACTGACAGTACCAAATGATTATCCTAAGAGATAGACAAAAGAAGTTGAGCATATTTTGGAACATAGAGTTGGCAGAAGCACAAGAGGAAAAAAATATATGGAATATATGGTAAAGTGGAAGAAGAGATTGATTGAAGACAGTTCATGTATTTCACAATCTCAGTTGGATTCAACTTGGGTTGTACTTGTTGCATGATTTGGAGAATCATTTCAAAAAACCCCAGGTTTTTGATGCAAGAGCATCTCGGATCCTTGGCAATCATGTATCACCAAAAACAAGTTTAACTTTTATGTGTTGCTTAGTTCTTTCTTTGACTGAGTTGGCTTGGTAGTTGTTCAATTCCTTCTTTGATCGAGTTGGTTGGTTAATTCCCTTGGCACTCGGTTAACCTTGCATACCGAGTAGTTTATTTTTGTTTTCTGTTGAGGCCTACTTGTGCATTTAATTGTGGTTGTGGAGTTAATGTTGGTATCAATCATGGGGAAGTGCGTGGACCTAGATTTGGTTGTTCCTTCCATTAATGATGGATATGAAGGCCGACTTGTTTTAGTAGCCTCTTGTATATAGTGTAGTCATTGGTTGTAGTTTTAGGATAGAAAGTTTTAGATCAATTTTAGGAGTTAGAAGTTTGAAGGTAGTTTATGAATCCTCCCATGTTGGAGGACTATTGTAATTGAATTGATGTATCTGGCCCTAACCGGGAAGGCCTTACAACCTGACATGTATGAATCAATTGATGAAATATAATGATATGTTCTGCATTCTCTCTCTCACTTGTTGTGTAATTGCTTCCGTGTGTGATCTTTACAAGGAGGATTTGGATTAGGGTGTGCCTTTGGCCCCTCATCCTACTTGCGTCATGATTTTTGTTACAAAATTATCGTAAGTGTTAAATTTCTTTTTATGTTTTTAATAGTGAAACAAATATAAAATAAACATTATTAAAAAAATTAATAACCCCCCGCAAGGGAGTGGTCGACAGCCTACACTAGCCAAGGGATTGCAAAAGGCTTGTCATTTGCACCCTCTGTGGGTTGCAGAGGCTTAAGCTATCCGCAACCCATTAGGGGTGGCAGAGGCCCTGTCCATCACACCCCATTGGGGTGGCGGTGGCAAGCCTACCACACCCCAAAGGGGATGCAATAGCTTTGCCAACCACTCCCCAATGGGGATGTGGTGGCACTGCCACCCCACCCCTTTGGGAATGCAGTGGCAGCCGCAACCCCCATGAACTAAGTTTATTTTTTAAAAAAAATTATTTATTTATTAATGTTTTTTTTTTAATAATTTTTTTATTATAGTTTGTATTTTTTATTTATTAATATATATATATATATATTTAAAATATATATATACAAAATATATATATGTACGTATTTAATGTGTATATGTTTTTGGGTATTTGTGTATACCTCTTTTTATTTTATACCTTATGCCCTTATTTTATATATATATATATATATATATATATATATATATATATATATATATATATATATATACATATACATACATACATACATACATACATACATATACTTATATGTATATATGTATATATGGTGTATATACATTTCAACTAGAATAAGAAAGAGGTAAAATAACCAAGTCTATTTTTCT